>CM031238.1:528719700-529319700 GCA_018340775.1 Taxus wallichiana var. yunnanensis
ATTAAGCGCACAATGGAGACTAACAAGAGGACTTGGCATACACACTTAAGACCGCCTTTATGGGCAAATCGAATCACACCCAAAAGGGCCATTGAAATTCTCCTTTCGTTCAGTATATGGAAGAGAGGCAAAACTCCCACTCTCATTGGAGTTACCTTCTTTGGAGTTAGCTCATCAACTTGAAGTTATAGAGAGTGATCCTCCCGACAAGAAGGTTTGTTGAACTCATGGAGTTAGAGGAAGTACGAGACAAGGCTATGAAAACTTTGGAGCAACATCGCCTGTTAAGAAATCTTTTGACAAGAAGGTGTCCGATGACATTTTCAAGAGGGAGATTTAGTTCTCAAATGGGATGAAGACAGGGGCCAAACCAGTGCAAGCATGCCAAGTTCTCGACGCTCTCGGAGTGGACCATACATCATCACAAGTTGCAAAGAGGCAAATTCATTTCGTCTATCTAGGCTCAATGGAGAAGAACTGCCCATTCATGTGAATGGGATACATCTCAAAGCTTGTTTTTGAGAAGCGTTCCACCCCCTGTACAGTTAAATTAGGTGTTTTCCTCCAAGTGCTTATGCACATTGTTGCGTGTTGTTGTTTTGCTTTCCTTGTTGTTGTGTTTTGTGTTGTTCTGCACATTGTTTCATCATTGGAAGGTGTCAAGGAAAAGAAAGGTTCAAAGTTTCCATAACAGTTCAAAATCTGCTTCATTCAAATTTTTGCAGTGTTCCATGGATGTCAAGCATTCAACAGATTCAGTATACTTCATGCTTAGCATTCCAGGGAGGTCCAGGATATCAACAATACTCAAGGGGATTTCAGGATGTGTCAAAGAAAATCATACTACTTTCAGGATTCCAACAGAGACTCCATGCCCAATGGATGACTTAAGGCTACTGGAATCATGCTTAGCAGGCAATCATCCCCGAGAGGTCGCCAAAAATGTTATCCAATTTTACGCACATGGAAAAATTGGAAAACAGGGCCTTATTACAATCAAATCACGACATTGGTCCCAGGGACCCACTTTTGGTCATCAGGTGAGATCACTCATTTTTTTCAAGAATGCGAGCTATCGAGGAGTTCGACAAGCTTATCTCGCTCGTTCGAGCTAAAACAGTGTCAAATCGGGAATAAAGAGACGAGTCATCAGAGGAGTTCGTGCCTTGTCCTAACTCGGTCATAACTCAGATCACAAGCCTTAGACGAGTTCATGAGTAGGAAATGTAAGTTCGGTTGTCCAACTTTGGCTTGTCATAAAAGAGTCTCGATAGGAGCGGATAATGTTTCGATGGTTGGCTCATTGAGGCAGAGAAATGACGAGCTCGACTCGGTTTAATTCAACATGGAGAGATTGATGCTTCCTTGTTGGAATATGAATTCAGTTTTAATGACTCGACAGAGACAATAGCTGCCTCAAGATTTGGTCGAGCTTCTTCCATGGAAGAGAATTTCCAAAATGAAAAGGCGAGACAACTCAATTAAAACCTTATCTCGTTCTTCTACTACAGCGGCAAGATTTTACAACAACTGATCACGACTATGGTCGCGATGCAACTGTAACATCGATCAACACCAACGCCTTTGGGATCACCTGCGGCAGCTGTCGCAATCAACTCTCTCTGGAGGCCACTCATTTTCTGAGATAAGTTTTACTTCTCTACCCTGTAGCTGCTGCGTATAACCAATTACTTCCTCACGGCACTTTCCTAGGATAATTTCAGTTCTACGCTCAAAGCGGCCGAGCATTCGATGCACAGGGATGTTGCAGTATAGTAGAAGCCCGTTTGAGCAAGTAAGTTGTCCAATGTTGTTATCTCGATCAAAGATCGTATGCATCCTCAAATTCAGGATTTTCCTTCAAGATATTTTTATGAAAATCAATTAAGTGACAGTAAGAATGTTACCGGGAGACTTGATTAAATTTATTTTACAATGCAACTCATGGAAACGGATCTCATAGAGGTGGAACTGTTTCATATCAGAATATTCATGGAGCATAATTTGCTTTGCAATTATATGAGCATCTTCAACGAGTCACTAAGTAGTCAGGCATAAACGTTTCTGTCGGAATTATCACACCTTACAAGCTACAGCTGAAATGTTTGCACTGAGAGTTTAATGTTATCCTCAAATCTGTTGAAGGAAAACTCGGCAGGAGAAGATTCATGAAGATCCCGCGCGCTGGTGGAAATTGTGGAGATAAGGAACAAACTTGCCAAGTCTGCGTGGCGAAGTTGAGGCCGGGGCCCGTGAATTAATTTGGCCAAGCCGTTGGACGTGGGAAATAAGGCAAGCAATGCCAAGGGGAAATGACGTGATGTCAAGCCAAAGAAGAAATCCCGGGCGTGGGAGAAGTTTGAGTCTACAGCCAAAAAATGGGAGAAATCCGGTCAAACTGCCAGGCGTGGAAATATAACCGTGGCAAACCATGACCAAACTTCCGTGAAGGGGAGATTCGGGCAAACACTGCCAGGCGTGGAGATTTGACGATGGCAATCCGTCATGAGACTTCCGCATGGCAAGAGAATGAAAATTCCGCGCAGCTTGGAGTGGTCCGAGTCTTTGTGCGAGTCACACGGAGGGTGAGTCGGAGAACGTGGGAATGAGGCAGTGGAGGTGTTTAATAGGATTGACGTGGTTGTCTGGTCGGCCGTTTTGTAAACAGAGATGGGCGAAGGAGGCTCTACACATTCTGCCTACCACACTGAGCATTCAGTGGTCGCAAGACAAGCTCCCACGCACAGTTGCAGAAAACAAATATTCACTGCCGTGTACGATGGATTGGAGTCACGCTGTTCAAGGCTTCATAAAATTTGCCCGGTCAGGAGATGAAGGTTTATTACGGTGCAGAATGAAACGATTCGTATTGCTCAGCATTTCTTTTCCTAGAAATGAATTAAATGTGAAGTTCAGCTCTGAAAATACCCGGTCGGCCGTTTTGTTGCATCCTTGTTACTTGTAAATGGTCTCTTTGAGAAACTCTACAGGCAGCAGGCATTTTGCAGTACAAGTAGAAGCCTTTTGAACGCTTCCAGCAAACAGTTCTGTGGCTTATCCTTATTCTGAACTCGGACCTATGGCAGCTGCAGGAAACAAATATTCACTGCCGTATACGATGGATTGGAGTCACGCTGTTCGAGGCTTCATAAAAATTTCCTTGAATCAGGAGATGTTGGTTTATTACGTGCAGAGTGAAACGATTCATATTGCTCAGCATGTTTTCTCCTAGAAACGAATGCGAAGGTCAACTCTGAAATACCTGGTCGTCCGTTTTGTATGCCACATCTCTGTCACTCGTAAATGGTCCCTTTGAGAAACTCTGTGGGCAGTAGGCAATATTTATACCCTTCCATTATATACGTCCAATCAGACAATAACAGTTTTCTTTTACCAGGTTCAGAGAAACTGTGTTATTTTTAACAATGGACGATTATACTGTAGTTTCGAGCTGGATTTATCTGCTTATTTCTATTAGCTTTGATCCACGACTAAGGGAGAATTCATATGGTTGTTACCTGTACATTTTTCCAAGGTCCTCTTGGCTGCCCCAGTTGTTCAATGTATTTTTTGAAGGGCTTCTGTTATGTGTTGCAAATTGTAACATAAAGGATCTTTTTAGTTCTGGAAAAATGAGTATATTGTGTAGCTCACAGCTACCTATGCCATACTAAGATCCCAATAGTGGCATAATTGTTGATTGGAGCTGAGATTGCCGAGTGCACTACCCGAATACCGAAGGGCTCTTTGGCCAAAAAATCAGTCTTAGGGTGTCTATCGACATGTTATGGGCATAAGCCTAGGTCATCATCATGGCAGCATTAGGTCTTTATTGTTAATGGCATTTTCTCATCGTTTGGAGGGTACAATTGTGCTTATTATGGCCAAGCTAAAACATTCTTACTGCAAGTGTTATATGATGAGGAAGAATCGTGAGCATTGTGGTAAAACCATTCTTTTTAGAGATATCGGGTTAAGCTCGGTATTCAAGTGAGTTTGAGCCCAGGAAAGGCAAGATCGTTTGCTGGATGAAGAGCTCAGTGACTTCGCAGGGAGCTCGTGGTGATGTTTCATGAAGTTTGAACGAGGAATGCATAAATGGCTTCGAGTTAACAGAGCAAAACGGTAAGAATCAAGTTTGATAGCCCACCATTCGGAGGACTCAATGCAAAAGAGCCCGATTGCCAAGACGAGGAAAGAGTTGGTGTGGGGTTCAAAATCAATTGCAACACCGAGTTAGAGGATTCGAAGCTCACCGAGTTGAGATTTGTGCAGACTCTATCCACATGGACCCCCCTCCTCTTCAAGTCAAACGGGTCAACGGGGGGGTCCCAACATTATGTTAATTAAATTAATATTTTTATTTAAATATTTTAATAATAATATTTATTATTATTATTTAAATATTTTATTTAAATATTCTTTTAATTAATTGAGAAGACTTGGTCATCAGGCAATTAATGACCCATGATGGAACCTTCTCAGGTAGTTCAACTAACTGTAATAAATACATCATGGGCCTTCATTTTAGGAATGTAATTATGACCATTTCCTCTTCTTTCTCACATATTCTTCTATAAATGTAAGTTGGAAGCTCATTTCAAAGGGTTCCAACAGTTCAGACAAGTTGGACAGTTAGATATCTCAGGCAAGAGTGTATACTTTTCAAGGGTCCTCTCTCTTCTGCAAGTTGTTCTTGTGTGTTGAGAGAACTTTCAAGCCTCCTCTTCAAGACTGTAATGGCAACTATTGCCTCTTCTGAATGTATGATGCATTGTGCATGTTATTGAAGCAATAAAAGTGTGTGTTTTGTGACTAATCTCGGTCCTTTCATCCTTCTATGCTTCTTTGTGCCTTTCTCATACTTGCAGGTACACTGTGCAAGTTTAAGTTTCTATGCAGTTCTTGAGTTCTCGTGCTTATCGAGTGGTGAAGTATTGCATGCGCAGCTTGAGTTGTGGTGTCTATTCACCCTTCTTGAGTTCATCCTTCTTCACCGGGAAACTGGTATATTTCTGCCTCGATAAAGTTTAACAAAAGGAACGTGTGTCTCTTAGCTTTGTGGTATCCTCGTACCCTCTCTAAGTCAGCAGAGGTGAAGTTGACTGTGGTGCACACACCCTCTTCAAATTAACCCTTCCTAAATCTGAAGACACCCTTTATTCGGTGCATCACCATCCCTAGTATAGTTTCATTTCTGTAAAACTCTTTCCCTAAAACCCCATGAAAATGTTAGCATAGGACTAGATAATCGTTTTTGTTACACTAGGAGTAGTACAAAGACTTAGTTTAGGAAGAGGAAGCCGGCCTTCTCCTGGAGGTTCACCTCGAGCCCAAGTCCCACAGCTTGAGAGGTGATCCCATGTGTCCCAATCACACCGAACGTCCTATTCACATCCTGGCCATTCGGAGGGTGCAGTGATTTGGCGACAACACCAATTTCTTAAGGATTCTAATTATTGTATTTTTTTGCGAGGATCCATTTTAAACTTATAATTTTGGCATAATCCATATTCTTTTTTTGATAATTGGCGAGCTAATTTAATGCCTATGGTGATGGGGGTTGTGATAATAGGCAATTTTAACATAATTCTGATGGCAACTGGTGTTAATGTCAATACTGCATCTCCACTTCTATGTAGCACCTCCCTCTTTTCAGGATCATAATTTATGGCACAGTGTCATACTAACTCCGGGCAATGAACAGAAGGTGGGATGGCACTAGCTTCAGCAATGCGGCTATCTTGAATCACTTTCAAAGATTCACTCTTATGGGGATCACTAAGCCTTTGGAGGAAATCATTTAGATCGGAAATCGTTAAATCGGTATCGTAATCTTATCCAGACTTATGATTCCCAAACAAGTGAGAACAAAGAGGGCAAAGTCTTCATCTTCAAAAACCCTAACTTTATCTCAATTGACCTTTCGACAAGAGGAAAACACAAGTGTTTCAAGTTCTTACTAGTTTTCTATGAGCACTGAGCAATTCAAACTTAGAACAGTAATTTATGTAATCCTTTGGTTCTCCAGTTGAGTTCCATAGTTGAAATCACAATATCTCGTAATAAGACGCTTTGATAGAAACAACAAGAACCAAAAACTAAAAATAAATGAAGAATGCATTCGTAAACTTTAAAGTCCTTGATTTTTGAGTAAAAGCATTGATGACGGCAGAAATAAATGCATTACATCATCACCATTCATTGTACCCTTCTCAAATTTGAAAATGAGTCATCCACATGGAAAAACCTTCGCTAACATGGGATTTGGGAGCACTTTTTACAATTTTACAATGTTTAAAACTTTCACACTTTTGACAACTTTGACCCACCCGTCCACCTTTTTACTTTCAACACAGGCATGACACATAGCCATACCTTGATATTAGTAGAGTTGTGGGCATTTTCTGCAATTTTACCTCCTCTTTTACATAAGACCCAAAAGTACCAGAAATCCCCGATGACCCACTTCTCTTCTTTCTTTAAAACCAAAACCACATGTCCTTCTGCGGACCTCGGGGACCTTTTTGCATTCTTAACATCTTTTCTCCTTAAAGTGCATAAATACAACTATGCACCACATCCCCACATACATTCATTTTGAGCCACGTGTACACCTTTGGGGCGGAAAGAAAAAATTTATTTGTGCTAACTTTATGGTCATGAATATTCGAGGAATATTCATCGGGTCACAGGACCAAAGTTGTAGTTTGTGAATTTCATAGGAAAATTGCAAGTTTACAAATTGAACACGCTTCACCACACCAATTAAAAATTTCCATGTACAACAGAAGACAAAGCGAGAGAAACAGAAAAACAAAACACGACCGAGGAAAACCTTTACCAAAGGGTAACAATCCTGTTTCAGATAAAAACTAGTCTGCTTCCAAAGAGAAATTTGAAAATAGTATGCTCCATAACTAGAACTTTGACCAAAAGGAGGAAGAAAAAAATAGAAATGGGAAAAATAGAGAACACCTGGCAAGACTTATAGGAAAACTAAACATGAGAAGCAGATAGAAAATAAAATCTCAACAAAATGGGTGAGATTATTATCGAGCACCAACACATGACACCTAAAAATATCAAACAACAAGTACTCATCGATCCCAATTCAAATTCATTATTAAAATTAAAAACCTTAAATTATCAAGATTACAAATTTTATAATACATCAACCTTACTAGCTTAATGTCATTTTCCCCTAAGGAAAATGCACATTTCCCTACACTAACCCTTCTAAAAGCACCATAGGCCATCCTAGAAAACTCCCCTTATCCGCATTCCCGACCATATTGTGATTGGTCATCCTAGCATGGTTGATCAAGTTTATTTCAAAGTCCTGAGACATTCCTAGTATTATTTTAAAATACCTAACCCACTGACTCCCAAATTAAAAAATTTCCCAAACCTACCTAGACCTCGAATTGTGTTATATTTTGACCATCTTAGGAGAAAACTTTTCTATCTATATTTCTCCTAGCATGAATTTTTATATATTATCCTAGCTACCCCATTCATAATTTAAAAATAAAACCTATTATCTTATTCACATCACCGTGTTCCCTATCTCAACCACCTCATCCAAAACATTTTTCTCTCACCATCATCTCTAAAATTTCTTAATTTGGGTAATGTCAAACCTCAATTTATCTAAATCTCAATTAGCTAAGTGACAAATTAATTCCTCTCTTTACTAGTTATGACAATTCCTATCACTTGTTTCAACGTGATCTTCCTCCAATATTCAAATATTCATATATTTCAAATGAAAAACCCTAAAATATTATGTAAATTGTACCATTCTCATGGTGGAGAGTTGATCATTTTACATATATTGCATGTATCTACAAAACTCACCCAAAAACTCATTTTTTTCATTCGATGTTCAACTACATCCCTCCCATGTCCTCCTAACTACTTGGTTTACAACTTATTTTGTTGATTATCTTCTAGTGTTATTTTTTAGTCTTCTATATCCTGGGATTCCAAACGAGATTTACACCCACCATAGGCAAGCCAAAAAACACTAAAAGGTAAAAATGATGTGGGTATATTTTATTTAGTGGATTTCATTATTTATTTACAAAAATTTCATTTCTTATTTATTTTCAACATTTCCTTTTAGTTTTACATATTGCATAGATCCTTTTCCAAATACCATATTGTGTTTTACTATTGTGATACATGATGATATACAATTGTGGAATATGTATACACCATATTTTTTCACTTGGTAACCATTTAATTTGTACAAGGGTTCTTGATGCATTTTCCTTATGAACAGGTGCCTTAATGGGTGCATTGGGATTGAGGAGTAATCAAACTTGGTCATGTGGGATACACCATAGAATTTGAGAGATGTCGCTATTTATCCTTAGTTTCCCTACCCTTTCCTCATTTTTCTCTTTGTTCACACATTGCACCCATCATGTCCACTTGTCCCATTATGGTTTTTAACTTCTTATTACACATTATTATCCTCTCTTTTCGTCACCTTATGCCTTCACCATTCATCCCAATTCACCTTTTGGCCTCCATTTCTCATGTTTTCCACCTCTTGACCTTAGGATTTCCCTCAGGCCAATACCATCACCCATGGATGATGGTGTTTGTTCTGTTTTTCTATTTCGATTCCATAAAACATGGGTGATAGTATTGGTTCTCTATGTTTGACATTTATTCTTGTAAAATCACAAATTTATAACTACTTATACATATTCACACTTACTCTTAGTTGCACTATTTTACACTTATTTAATGACTCTGAGTCTTGTATCTCACCTCTTTTTCATTTGGGTTACCATATTGAGAATTGGAGATATTCTTGTTGGTATTTTCCCTTCTTCATATGTATCAATTGTCTCTTAGTGTTATTGTCTTTCAGAGCATTATGCATCAAATGTCACATACACATTATGCATCAAATGTCACACACACACACACACACACACACACACACACACACACACACACACACACGTAAAATAAGTATGTCTAACCCTTTTTAGTGTTAAGGTAATAATGTCAAGTAGGGATACCTTTGGGTAGACCACCACTTCACAACCCCTTTGTTTTAAAGTTTGTTTAATAAACTTTATTATGTCAAGATTTCAGCTAGAGTGAAACGATGTGACCTATTCACCCATTCTTTATAAATAGGATGATCCCTCATGAGATTGGAAGTATGAAAAATATATTAGATTAGAATTGTGATTTTTATGATCATTGTATTATAATTTTGAGAAATTTTTCTACAATTCTTCCGTGAGAACAAGGAAAGAAGTGGAAGTACTAGGTAAAAGTATTTTTGAAATTCTTAATACATGTAGTGCTTTATTCTGAGTGGATTTTTTTCCTTCGAGTTTCCCCACTATAAATATGTGTAAGGTTTCATTTACTTTATATTATTTAATTTTTGTTCATATTCTATAATATGTAAATATAAACATCTTAATCTATGTTTAATTGTTGCACTTCATAATCTATAATATTCGGCAATTATATTGTGGATTTATAATTCATTAATTATTCATTCCCATTAATTCCCTAACATGGTATCGAGTAGGTGGCTATGCTTATGCAGAGATAGATCTGGATATTTTTTATTTACGGGGTAAATAACTTGAAAATTTTTGGATCTACGAAACTTTAGTTGCTCCACAAATCGACTTAAAGCTAATCGGTTCAAAATTCCAATTCCCATCCAAATATTATTATGAATATTAGATGATTTGTTTATTAGATTTGGATTATACATATTTGTGTGCATATATCCGTGTTTATGTGACATTTTATTTGTTCTTGGTTCTTTGAGTCATCTGCATGTTTTTAAATAATATTTCACACTTTTTTATATAGTTGTGCGACTTATTTAAAATAAATTCTTTTATTTTTGGACTTGTCTTTTTCCGAAAGATTTCAAATTTCAATTGTCTTTTGGTTTATTCCATGTGTTTGGTGTCCGCAGTCTGCTTTTCCTTGTGTAGTCACAAAATCATGCACTTTAGACATTATTTATCCCAGTTTTATACTACTATTTAGAAGGTTATTAAGTGAAGAAAGTAATAATTAACCCTCGTCTTTTGGCCATCTTCTTTTATTATATTTCATCATTACTGACCTTTTACATCCACATGCCTAGTCATCTTCTATCACCTCCCATTATTTTAGCCTCGATCATGTGGCACCTACAATACCGGGGCGCCCATGGGTTCTCTAGTCCCACTAGGGGCACCTCGGTCCCTTTTTCACTTTCCCGCCACTTTTTGGGCTCTTTCTAGCCATTTTAGATTTTTTTATCTTTTTTATGGTCAGCCATTTTAGGGTTAGTTACGAAATTAGATCAAGAGAACCCTATAAATATAAAGTTATGAGACCATAATGAGGTACCTAGCATCATTCACTATTATCATCCATCTAGATTTGCATCCATCTATTGTATTGGAGATCACTTACATCCACATAGCTCCATCATAAGGCACAAGGCTAGGACATCTCGCATCACATTTCATAAGGGAGGATTCTATTATATTTGAGGCACACATGTTATTAGATTTTCTACATTTAGTTATTTCTCACTACTTCAAAAATGAGACTGGAAAAAGAGCACCTAGGGCATATTATGCACACACTCACGAGAATTACATTTGGATCTAAAATGTAGAGCAAGTGTTTAGTTAGTAAGTCCATTATTGTGGTAGCCGAGGTCATCCCGACCCATTCATTTTCCTTTCTTTTTTAGGGTTTTGATACTTCTTTTGGTCTCTTGCAAGTCTTTACATCATCTTGTATTATTGATGACATCTCAGTGCGGGGTAGAGAATATGATATGGCGAGACGGTGAGAGTTCTAGACCACCTCCCAACCCTATGAGATTCAATTTTAGAGCTTTTTCACAAACCAATTTTCCCAATTTTCAAACCAAAGTGCTCGTGGGTGCCCTAAGTACCTCTCTAGGCACTCCAGTCTAGCTAGATACTCTAAATCCATCCCTTTCAGAGCTTCTACATAGTCATCCATGCTTCCATATTCTCCAGTCATCTCTGCAACACAGTCTCATTAGCATCTACTATTCAAATTGAGTTCTTTCCTATTCTCTCTTACACATTAGGGTTTTACTATTATTACATTAGTTATTTAATTTATTTATATGCTTATTTATTGTGTTTTTATTTCCTCCTAGATTAGATTAACTAGCATACTATTTCCATTTTTAGTTAATTTCCTTGAAAAAGTGATGGAATTGCGACACATATCCTCACTTTTTCGTGGACTTTTTGTTACGTGCTTTGATTTTTTTATTTGATTACAAAAGGGAGGACCGGACCCAAAAGGTTTTACTTGGAATACGATTAATTCTATGATTCTAATTCTATACAACGTTAAAAGAAATATATAATATTATGAATTTCTTTATTGCGAAGCTTTAGCCAATAAAAATATCCTTATAGCTTCGTCATGTCGATCTTTTATAGATATTTTTTTCAGTTATGAAGTGTAAGCCAATAAGGTTGTTCCACGCTCTTCACAAATTAATTTTTTTATCTTGTTTCTGTCCATTGAGAAATCTGATCCAATAGAAAAGCTCTAAGTATTTTCACATTTCGTGTTATCGCTTTTGTTAAAAGTGATAGTGGCTATCCAATAAGATTAAGTCACCTCTTTTTGAATTTTTTAGTGTTAGTCGGTTGTGATCCAATATAACATGTCCACATTATTTTTGTTTTATTTTTTCTTTGTTACAAACATGTTAGAGTGCAAAAAGTGAGCCATTAAATTGTCTCTATGTTTGCATGGTTTATTAGTCAATTTTTTTATAAATTATTTTTTAGACTTGTTTGTTGCACTGCAAAGTATGAACTAATAGAAAATCTACATGTATATATTGTTTGTTCATAGTGTCATATTTTATAGCTTTTTTTGCATGATCCTTTGTTTATTTGTCACATTTTTCGGTTGACTTTTCAACCCTATTGTAGATCCAATAATCTATTTGTTTTGATTAAATTTAAGGGACTTCACATTTGCCGGAAATTTTTTTGAAAGTTTGACATGTTCCCTCTTGTGTTTCTTTGATTTTTGATGTGTTTCACCTCTTGCTTTGCTCGCATTTTGTCTCTTTATTTTATTCTTTCGCTTTGTGTCCTTTCTATTTGTCGACCTGCCTGTCGGACCCGAAATTTTTTTGTTTATTTAATTTCATAGACCTCACATCTACTAGGCTAATATTTTTATAGAGTTTCCAAAATTTTGGCACGTTCCCTATTGCTTTGTTTTGATCTTCAACACATGTTTTATCTTGCTTCGCTAGCTTTGTTCTTTTTATTAATTTTTTTTTTTTTTTTAACTATAGCTTGACTTGGTCTAAGATTGGTTGACTTCCTCATGATTTATAATTAATTCAAGCTAAACTACGTGTGTTGTGTGTCGAGTTGGGTATTCAACCTTTGTTTAGATATCTCATTTTTACTATGTTTGGCTCTCCCATAGGGAGTTTGTTTGTGTTTAAGATAAATTTGTTTTCATAGTTGTGTGTGTATTTATCAAACCTAGATAGTTCCTCTAGTTTTTCAATGGATAAATCATAGTTATTAAATGGAATTAATTACAGTATTTAGAGAGTTAGGTTAAAATCCTATTTCATGGCTAGAAAATTATGGGATCTTGTAACTAGTGTGGAAAAATGACCCATTGGAAGACTTGGATTCCCTAAAATGTTATCTCATTCTCTCAAAGGATCGTAGGAATATCTATTGATCCTATTGCAGGGAATAAGAGATGAATTTTTAATGCATATAGGTCATATGGATTCTCCTTCGATGCATGGAAACAATTAGAAACTATGCATGAAGGTAATCGTCTTTCCAAGATAATTAAACTAATTTTAGAATTGTTTACAACTCCCATGAAGGGGGATGAGAAAATTGTTAATTATTTGGCTAAAATTAAAAATATTAAATCTCAGTTGGATGGATGTAATTGTGAATTGTTTCAAGATAAATTTCGTATTTTATCATTCAGATAAATATTCATGAAAATTTTAGAAATTATATCTCCATCCTTAACTCTAAATATCAGAATGAGAATGATTTACCTGATCTAGACACTCTATCTTCTCTGTTAATTCAAGAAAATCATGTTATGGAGAATTTTTATCCAAAATAGACTAATTCTTAAGCTTTTTTCTCTCAAAATCATAAACCTTCTCAAAATAAGAATAATATCAATCCTAATCATAAATATAACATTAGATCAAAATTTAAAACCAATCCTAAATCTAATTCTGTTAGAAATAGTCATAATTTTAAAGTAAAATTCAATGGAATATGTAACAAATGTGGAAAATTTATTCATAAAGAATCTGATTTTTGACTAAAATCTAATAAATTTGTTAAAATACTAAAAAAACAAATTTAATAAATCAAAAGAAAGATCAGAAGAAAAATCATGCAAATAATGTTAAGCATTCTATTTCCCTGTATATTACTCTCTCACCTCAAATGACAATGAATAGATCCTAGATAGTGGTTCCTCTAGGAACATGACCTATATTTCTGGTATCCTCTCAGATGTTGTAAAATGTGAGGAAAATATATATCTAGGAGATAATTCCATCATTATATATGTAAGTTGTGGAAATGTTAAATTGAAAAATGGAATAATTAGGAATGTCTTGTATGTTCCTCAGTTGAAAATGAACCTTTTATCTTGTTCTCAGTTAACTAAAGAAAGCTATAAAATTGTATTGTTACAAGGTAAATGGTATGTAAAAGATGAACTTAGTAATGTTATTGCTTCTGGTATAGAGAAAAATGGTTTATATATTTTTGATGGATTTGTTTTTTAATCTTGTTTTTCTTCTTCTTCTAGAAATGATCTTCAACTTTGGCATGAAAGATTAGGACATGTGAATTTCATAAGTTTGTATGAAATGTCTCACCTAAATCTTGTAGTTGGTCTCCCTAAGATGAAATATGATCATGAAACATGTGAAAGTTGCTTGCATGGTAAGAAACATGTTGAACCATTTCACAAACATCATGATCCAAATTCTTCTCATTTATTAGAGTTGATTCACAGTGATGTGAGAGGTCCACTTGAATTTCCTTCTCTCAGTGGAGCTTTGTATGTTGTATTCTTTATTGATGATTTCTCTAGGATGACCTGGTCTTATTTCATTATAAAAATTATGATGTCTTATCTAAATTTCAAGAGTTTAAAGCCTTTGTTGAAAATGCTTCTAATCTAAAAATAAAAAGAATTAGAACTGATAATGGAGGTGAGTATGTTAGTAAAAATTTTGATGATTTATGTGTCATGTGGGATTTAGAGAGATTTGACAACTCCCTATTCCCCATAGCAAAATGGCATTGCAGAAAGGAAAAATAGGACCATTTTAGAGATGGCTAGGACTATGATTCATGCATAAAATGTGCCTAAATTTCTATGGGAAGAAGCCATGAATATTACAGTTTATATCCTTAATAGAATTCCTAAAAATCTCTTCATCAAACTACTCCTCATGAAGTATGGAAAAAGAAAAAATCAGATATATCTCACTTAAGAATATTCAGTAGTCCTACTTTTATCTTCATTCCAAAATTTAAAAGGAAGAAGTTTGATCCAACCTCCTATTCTTGTATTTTTTTGGTTATGGTTGTCAAACAAAAGGTTTAAGAGTCTATGACCCTTTCAAGCATGATATAGTTGAAAACATGAATGTTCATGTCTTAGAGAAAACATTATGTGATGCTTCTTATGAACCCTCCTCTATTTCTCCTAAAATAGAGCCTGATAATCCTTCTCCTAACAATATGGAAACAAAAGTTCAAGAGGATGATTATCCTGATCTAAATATGATGGATATTAAGGGGGATTCATCTCAAAATGTGTTACATCCCAATATTCCTAAATGGTATCAAAATATTTTTAAGGATTATAATCATGTTATTCTTAGAAATTTAACTCATAGTCAACATACTTATCATGCCTTGATGACCCTTTATGAGGTTGAACCACAATATTTCAAATAATCCTATCAAGATGATAGATGGATTAAGGATATGAAAGATGAATACAATGTTTTGATTAAAAATAACACTTGGGAACTAGTCCCTCCTTCTAAATGAAGCATTGTAGGATCTAGGTGGTTGTATAAAATCAAGTATAACTCTATAGGAGAAATAGATAAATTCAAGGCAAGGTTAGTAGCTTGTGGTTTCACTTAGAAACCTGGTCTTGACTATGTTGATACTTTTTCTCCTGTAGCTTGATAGATTTAGATCAATTTACACAACAAATTTACTCAATAATAATATATTCATGTATATTAAAAACAAGCAAAATACAATGGCTATTATATAGCCATCGATGTAAGTAAAACAACCTCCTAAAAAATATGATCTAATAATCCAGGGATAGGAACGAGTAGTAACAACTAACAATTTATATTGTTATAACTATATAAAAATATATTATTTAATTATTAATTATAATGGTAAAACATTAATTACCATGAGAACTAACATAGGAATTCCTAACATTCCCCCATTAATGCTAACACGGGAAAAATTACATGTTATGTAGTCAATTTTTATACCCCTTAACAAATAAGGACAATCACATGTGCGTTGGCCTATCACCCAATGGGTGTTAGGTGCTCACCTGAGCCATGCGCGGGTGTCGAGCACCTCTTTTATGTGAGTTGTGTAAGAATATATCATAGATGCATAATAGAAAGACCAAAGAAACTCCTTATTCAATTGAGGACTTCAAGTAAAATGCTACACTAATATATTCATTTAGACAAGAAGCATATTAACAAAAGATAGATCTAAACCATGAGGGAAAGAGGATGCATAATGATTATACTCATTCATATGAAACACACTAAACATAACAAAAATAAATATGTATGAGCCGCAAACCACATATATTCATAATTGAACATGTCCAGTAATCACATTACATCTATCAAGGTCATTACAGACCAAAATGATAGTGCAGATTAGAACCATGTAGCAAGACTGGACTTACGTCCCTTACAATGCAAAAGAAAAACATGTACCCATCCCTTGATACATCATTCTTCCTACAGATCTCCTAGCCCAACCCATAAAGTTCTCCATGTATTTTTGTATAGCTTTGCCTCTCATTTTGTCCCTCTAATATCTCTATTGGGTGCTTGTATTTATAGCCTTTCTCAATTTCTTCAAGCCTTCACGGGAGTTATAGATCTGTTGCCAAGTGTCCAAGGTGGTCCTCCAAGGTAGCATGCTTCTTCAGGCTTGAGCTCTCCACTCTTTATAATGATGGCCTTCTATAATATTCCTTTCTAGGCCACCCTATTGCCAGGATGACACCTTATCCACTCCACATGCACAGTCAGTCACGCTTTTCTCGTGTTCTGTCTGATACGCCAAATATGGCTAAGTCCCAAAACCTTTGCTCTACCTTGCACGTGTGCCACTTGTTCTATTAAACCCTCCTATAACCATGCCTTGTGTGCTTTCTCCTTGTGTGCCCTTATTCAAATAGGCCTTGTGCATCCACACGCCTCTCTACTTAGCCAATAAACTAGGGGCCCAACATCACCCCACACTACACTTGTTCACCACCTTCGGAACACCTTCTTAATGAATAAAGAATGACTGTCCTTGAATAGCTTTAAAAAGAATAAAGGAATGAAGAATTTTGGGGAAGAATGAAAGAATGGGGAACTATGATTATTTCTACAAGAGGAGGGGGAAATATTTTGTCAAGTCTGCCTCTAACTTATTCCAGGTATTGACTTCACTCGTACCTGCTGACAAAGGTTGCCAACTAGGGTGCTCACCTCTTCAAATCTTAGCCCTTCTCCCTTGGCACTCATGGTTTCCACAACCTCTTCTAATTGCTTTCCCATATCCTCAAGTGCATCCATCCTACGAGTGATCTAGGGATATAATTCTTTAAGTCGGTTCTTAATTGAGCCCCGTAAGGTCTCAATAGCCTCTGATTTCTTCTCAACCTTGGCTAGAATTTTTCACATTCCACCCTATTCCCTTGTTCCTCTCCCCGAATTCCTTGAAATTTGCTTCATGGGTGGCGACCATAATGCCCGCCACTCTGTCTCTATCAAGACAGCTTATCATAGGCAACTTCATTATCAAGACAATGGCCTTTACATCCATGAGGAATTTCTTGTACTTGGGCCACAATGGCCATAACCTTCATCTTGTCCTCTTTTTATTTGTGTGTTAATGCCTCCTTTATAGACTCCAAGGCCAATGGTCATCTTTCCATTGTGAGAACGCGAGTTAAGTATTCTAGGCATTGCATGCTTGATTCATATTTCTACATGGGTGGTGTCAAGTTTGGATGCTTCAAGATAATGGCACTTATGATCATCTCCACCTTCTTGGATACTTTGTGTACCCTTTCCTTCTCTTCCTTTAATTCATGCCTTAGCTGAGCATTGACTAGTTCTTCATGTTTTAACTCCTTAGTCCTTTTCTCCATCTCCTCTTCCTTCTTCTCCAGCTCTTCCTCTAGAAACTTCACTCTGTCATTCCTCCCAAAGAGTCTGGCCTCTACTTCCACCAAAAATTTATTCAACACATTTCAAATTTGTTCCTCTAATATCCATTGAGCATTCACCAAGGGATTGTAACCTTTTGACTCTGGTACCTTCATAATTTCCCTTGGCTCACTTTGAATTCTAGTTCATCGATGTGGGACTCAAATTCCCAAGAAAGCATCTTCCTTGTCCGAGGGTATGCACCTTCCTCATCAAATGATGCCATATCCAAGAGTTGCTCCATTGGTATGGTTCTTTGAAAGTGTGTGCACAACACCTTTTTGGGTTATCAATCTAACCCATCCTCTGAACTTGTGATGCCTCAACATGTTTTCTCCCTTTGCATGCAGCCTTAGGAAATCTCACAACCAAATTGGGATCCCCTCCCATGCTGCCATATTCCTTTTCTATGCTTCCCTCCTCTGCTTCCTTCATTACTAGGTCCACGTTGTGCTCCATCTCTTTCTCTACTAGGTCTTCAATGATCTTGGTGACTTCCTTCTCCACGGCCTCATCTATTTGTTCCTTAGTGAGGCTTGGGGTCCTTTGTTCTTTGGTGACTTCCTCACTTACCCCCCTTTTCTGAGTATCTTCTTCTTCCTTGTTATTCTCTCTCTTGGCAAATATGTATTCATTTTCTTCTTCCTCTCCTTCCTCCTCCAAGTCATGAACCTCATAGATAGGATGGTCCTCACCTCCTGGTTCATCTTCATCATCATCATCCTTCTCGCCTATATAGGCCTCCAAGATTTCTGTATCCTCTAGATCATTTTCTTCTATCACCTTCTGCCTCTTCCTGGCAGGGGATTTTGTTTCCTTCTCCTCCTCTTCCTCTAGTGACCTTTCCTAGGTGATGGGTTCCTTGTGCTCTGGAACTTCTTCCTCTGGAGTCTTTGCTTTCACCAAGGAATTCTTTCTCCATGTATAAGTTTTGGGCTTAGTGCTCATCCCCGATGCACTTACTTTGCTTGTTTATCTCGAACACTTGGTGCTTTCTGCACCTCCTCCCTTTCCCTCTTCTTTGGTGTGGGCTTCTTTCTACCTATGGGGTCATCAAGGATGCATACATCATTTTCCAATTATCCACCCTTTTCAAATTTTGACCGGATGTGAAGGTATATCTTTGTTGCATCCCTTCCAAAGTGATCGGCAAAGTCTTTAGTTTCATCATCTGTATCTTGTGGGAGACATATCTTTCCACGTAGGCATGCTTCTTGGGGTAAACCAGCTTCCTGCATAATTCCCTATGGTCTTGATCCACCTCGCTAAGGTCAAACCTTAGTCTCTTTTCCTCTTTGAATTTGTTCACCCCCACTTGGAAGTATAGCATGGTGAAGGAGAAGGGAATCTTACACCATGGGCTCATTGTTTCATCTATCAACCTAAATTTGCCAATGCAGAAGTGTTGATATACCACAAATTTTGCTTCTCCTTACATGAGCATGGGTAACTTCTCTGGAATTATCCATTCCACCCCGAACGCATCCCTCATGTGCTTGTACCATTTTTATAAATGCACCTTGTGAGTGGTTGTCATTGTCTCACAAGTATATTTTGTAAATCACTTCACGAGTGAGAGATTTTCTTCTAGAACTCCCAAATAAATATTTTTGGCCCATCGGGCACTCCAATTTCTAAGAATACAATTGTGAGGAGGACATTACCAAATAGTATCTTCTCACCTTCTTATGCACTTTCTTGATTTCATTCATGATGAAAGTGTACAAGTTATAGATGGTTCGCTTAGATATTTTACAGCACACGTTCATCCATGCCTTGTTCACTTGATTCCATCTCTCTTGGTCTTTGAGCTTGGTTACAAAGCATGCGGGTATCCTCATTACGGGGTCTGGGATCTCTACGATTTCAAATTATCATGATCCTTTCTTATAGTCATATGTAGCAACTATTTCCTTGATGGCCTCCTTGTTGCTTAGGTCATCATCAATGATATCCCCTTTGTAGATAAGGCCTGCGAACTTGGAAATTAACTAGGAAGTTATGTGCATCTTGCGCCCTACAAAATAAAAGTGGTCTTTGTGAACGTGCACCATTAGCCATTGGTAGAGGTGCTCAGGTTTTCTAAAGTATGGTAGTTCATAAAGTTGCAACAACCCTACCTTCTCCAACTTAACCTTTACCTCGTCATTGTAAATGGGCATGCCTTCTAGTGTTCTCTTGTTGGTTGGGCACACCAATTCCAAGGCCATCTCCTTCTCTATTTTAGTTATGCAATGGTTATAATCTCTCACTGTCATCTTCCTTAGGTGTGATTCCCATTATTTTCCCAGCAACACCCCATCTAGGTACTGCATCTCTTCGTACCATCCTTCATTTGTGCTCTTAACGACTATTGTATGTTTTCCCTTGCCCTTTTGTTTTTACTTCTTTGGTGAGGTGGTTGGTTTTTTGGGTGCCATCTTTCTTACTAATTTCAGTACTTAGAACTCCTCCCTCTTGCTCTAATTTACCCCTCTATTTATCCCTAAGCTTGATCTTCACAGTAAAACTCCTTCTAACTTTACTCCCTAGTCGCCAAACCCTAACTGGAAAAACCCTTACTCAAGACGGCACTTTCTTACTTAACTTCTACACGCCCGTGTACTCCTTTCCTACCTGGTTTTCCTAGCTATGTACTTCAGATCTCTCAAATGCTTCCTTTGTCACAAAGATCTTTCTTTGGATGCCCTAGTTCATAAGAGATTTCTTCCCTTCATAATCGTAATGCAAATAATGAAGTGCTCAACATTTTATTTATAGTTTTTCTATTTTCCCAGCAATTAATGCTCTCTCACCTACCACCATACTTCGACCTTAAATGTGGCTTTTTCCACTAAGCCGGTCTTAAGCACCTTATCCCACATGCCACATCTTGTGTGCAAACCCCTTTACAACCTTCTGGCATGCAAAAATCCAACCTGACTGAAGACTCTTATGCGTGCATTCATAGTGCCGAAGGCACTTATTTCATCTTTCTCTATTTTTTCCTCGCCTACCTCATGTTGTTCCTACGCTCTTCCTTTTTCCTATACATGGTTTCTTCAAGGCTTTCTTGACACCAACCATTTATGTCCATCTCTTCTCTATGCACCTATTAACCTTATGTTTCTTTAGTCCTTTAACCGGGTAATTCACGGTAACTTCTACCTGCTAATGCACACTTGTATTGTAGGGCCATACTTTGCATCACTCCACCCCACACTAAAATAGATGCACATCCTCTCGCACATGCACAACCTTGAAAAATTAATGTGGTTACCGGTGCACACAAACAAGAAAATAAAACAACATAAAAGAATGAACAACGAGAAAGGGAAACATAAGAAAATAAAATAAAAAAGAGGAAAGTCTATTCTAACTAGCAACACTATCTTATTTACAAAAACAAAGAAGGCTTATTTATAGTAGGGATTCACCTACTCCCATTAAAGTGTCCTAGTAATCTCATCCCATCCAGCGCTTGTAACTAGCATGCGCCTAAATTGAGGATGTATGAGATGATGTAAGGGCCCAACAAATGGACTTTTAGCTTCCCCGATGGTGCAGAAACTTGGAATCATATAGAAAAACCATCTTCCCAACCTCAAACTTCTTGTTCTTGATGTGATGATCATGTCATGCCTTTTGTTTTTCTTTTTCAGTCTTCTAGCTCTACTTGGCAAGTGACTGTCTTTCGTCCAACTGCATTAATTTGTCAATCCTTTCTTCCAGCACTTGCTCATCGGATAATCCTCCTACGTGTGCTATATGCAGCGAAGGTATCATGAATTCAACTAGTAGGACTACCTTTGTGCCAAAAACTAAATTAATTAGTGTGGCCTTATTTAACCTCTTGTAGGTTGTCCTGTATGCCCAAAGAATGGATGATACTTTGTCATCCCAATATTGTCTACCAACATCACATATCTTAGTCAACGTGTGACTAAGTATTTTATTAAATGCCTCAGCAGTTCCATTTTCTTAAGGGTGATAGGGGTAGTCTTGTGATGGGCCACCATAAATTCTGATAATATAATCCTAACCATCTCATTGAGAAAGTGCATACCTCTATCACTTGTCAAACTCAATGGGCATCCATACCTATTGATTATATTTTCCCATAAAAATATGGCAGTTTTAGTTGTTGTACAGTCCTTTGTAGGTGCTACCTCTACCCACCGTGTCAAATAATTAGTGCAAGTGATGATATACCATGAACCAGTCCTTTGCGCCACTTTGGTGAGATTGGCCCTACAAAGTTGATATCCCATTTCTCAAATGGTTCTACACTAGCTATTGGTCGTAAGGGAATTTCATCCCTCTTTCTAGGTTTTCCAAGGCACTGGAAATGGTCACAAGCCTTGAAAACTAAATACAATCTTGGTAAATGGTTTCCCACCAAATCCTTGTGAGTATAATTTTTCATGTGGTTGCATTTCCTACATAGTTTCCTTCTGTGATCCCACCATGTGTTTCTTCCATAATTGTAATGTGCTCATGTTCTAGCACGCATCGACGTAGAACCTCATCACAGCCCAATTTGTATAAATCCCCACTAATCAGTATGTAAGGTGTGTTGTGTATGGACAATTTTTTCCTCTCCTAGGCCTTCATTCCTTTTGGCACAACACCTATCTTAAGGAATATTGTAATGTCCTCCAAATTTGAGGGTGCGTGTCACAGCATAAATAGTTATGCATCTGGCATAGTCTCTTCAATGCTCTACACATCCTCTCCTGAGTCAATCCTAGATAGATTATCGGTCCATAACTACTCTTTCTTGGCTTCACAACCACAATGAACTCAAACTCTTGAAATAACATTACCCACCGACATATGTGCCCTTGAAGAACCAGTTTATTGACTAATTATTTTAGTGTCATGTGGTCCGTGTAGAATATAAAGGGTGTTTCCAATAGATACTGCCTAAAATTATGTAGTGCGTAGATCATGGATAAAGCTTTGCACTCAATAGTTGTGTAATTTTTCTCTACTGGTGTTAACTTTCTGTTGGCAAAACACAAGGGATGATCAACAATCCCTTCACCTGGTTGTGTCAATACTGCTCCAATGGTTGTGCCTGAGGCATCAACATGAACATGGAAAGGCTTATCCCAAGAAGGGAATCATAGTATGGGCATGGTGACAAGCTTATCCTTTAAATTATTAAATGCCTTCTTTGTGCCTCTCCCCAAAGGAAGAAACTCTTGTGTTTAAGTAACTCTTCTAAGGGCAAGGATATCCTGGCATATCCCTTGATGAACTTTTGTAATACCCTATATGCCCAAGGAATCCACGCACTGTGCTTTGGATAGTAGGATCCCCCAACCCCACAATGATAGCAAATTTGGTGGGATCTACTAGTAAGCCCTCCCTACATATGACGTTCCCTAATTATGTTCCAAATGGGGTAAAGAAAGACACATTTCCTAATGTTGAGGGATATTCTCAACTACCGACATCTCTCAAACATTAATCTTAAGTTATCACAATGGTCCTTAACTAGCCCATACATTGTCAAATCATCCAGATAGACTTGAAGAAAATTATGAATGAATTTCTCAAAGGCTTGCACAACAATGAGCGAGAACACCGCAGAACATTCTTCAACCCAAAGAGCATGATCATATAGGAAAAATTTTCCCACTCGGTGGGGAAAGTTGTCTTTTCCTCGGTCCTCATTTATGATCCAAACTGGTGGTACCCTAAAATCCATCTCAGAAAGGAATAAACTTCACATCCAACCACTCCTTCCAAAATTTCTTCACTAAAGGGGGTTGGAAAACGATCAATGACACAAACTACATTCAACTCCCTATAGTCTACATAGATCCTTATCCTTGCATCCTTTTTTATACTAATGACCATTGGACTTACCCACTCGACTCTTAAATAGCTTCAATGATGCCCAATGCTATCTCATTATCTAAAATTCACCCCCTGTGGTTAATTTGATAACATGTATCGAGTTTTGATTCTGAGCAAGTAGTTTGATTCAGGAAAAAATTGTGAAATTTGGCTAAGTCCTTGTCCTAAGCAAATTGGGACATCCGGGCGCGAGGACGTGAAGGATGTGAAAAGGTGAAGTGGCCAAGAACAAAGGAATTCATTTCGGGCGGTTCGAATTTTTGTCACGCGCAACACTGGGACAAATGGAACAAATGGACACGAAGGATGCAAACCAGCCGGTTCGGCGAAACAGGAAACTTCAGCACAAGGACATCCAAGACAAAAGGACATGGTGGACACAAAAATCCGGCAAGCTCATGGACAAATCACAGCATGACACGTGTCGCCAAGGAAAAAGGTCCAAAAAGTCAAAGGGGCGAGTTTTCGAGCACTGATCCGAACCAATGAAACAGTGCCACGTGTCCAAGTTTAAGGGGCCCACAAGAAAATCCCACGAAAAGGTGGAGAGAGGGAATTACTCAGCAAACCAGAGCTTGCCACATGTCGTCCGGATGGCGAGTGCGGGAAAAGAAATTTAAAAATCCGTTTTCACTGTTTTTTGCCCTAAATCTTCGTATCATCATATCTTTCGATCCGAGATCAAATTTACACGTTCTTTATATCAACGGAAAGCTGTTGAAATTCTCTACATGATTCTGGAGTCAATCTTGAATTTTGGTGTAGTTTGGAGGGAGAAAATTAAGAAAATGTCTCTGACGTGTGTAATGCTTCAACTACCAACTTTAATGCAGCAGACAGCTTGCCGCTCCTGTTAGACAGTCCGACGTTTTGGTAGAATCCTCTGCTTCTGCCATAATGAGATTTTTTAAATGCTACCAAGAAGTGGTTGGAGTAGATTCTAGATTTCCTCTCTCTCCCCTCTCATTTCTTCATATATATTGTAAAGTGGAGCTCCTTTAACGGGTCGGACATCTTTGTTTTGCATCCTCCCTTCTTCCCTCGCCTGCCAGAGAATTTGTGGAGCTTTCAAACCTCCCATATGGGTTGTAATGCCAGTATTTTGCCTCTTGCCACCGCAATGTATCGTATTGACTTTTGAGTAATAATATATATGTTTGTAATTGATTCTCAACCCTCTCATATATTCATTGCTATCATTTTGATCTCTTATTGCAGCTTTGGTTACTCGTGCATGGTGTTTGTATTGCATCTATGTGGTCTACGTTAAATTTGCAAAACAAGTTTCTAACATTCCTGCATCACCTTTGTAGTTTAAGGTTTTATTCTATGCATTTTCTTACCCCGTCCCCTTGGCAAGTTAGATTAGGTTTTAGTAAACCCTCTACATTTTTTGTATGCATCTGAACAGAGGATTAGGAACCAGCCTTCTCTAGAGAATCCTTTCTCATCTTTACAAGTCCCACACTTGGAGAAAGGATTCCATGTTGTGCAATCACACTAGATGCCTGAACATCAACCTAGAAGCCTGATCTACATCCAGGGGTGCTATGAGTCTGTAACAATAGTTTTGGCACACCCGGTGGGACACTAGAGGTCTCATTTTTATTGCAGCAAAGTTGATATGCATCTGCTGCAGTTTTCTTGCTTATAAGAGCTATTATTTACATATCTGGTGACTCCAAGGGGAAGAATCAACTGGTTTTAGTAGTGCAGGCCTGAAAACTCATGAGAAGAATCACCACAAGGTCAAGAGCTAGAGAAGAAGAAGTGCCATTTGAATACCTGCAATTATCTCCAAGGAGAGGGCAAAGAGGAAGAAGGATTCAAAGGTCTCCATCTCCACCAAATAGAACTCTCTCAACTCCTCCACCTGACAAGCCTTTCATTCAGTATACAAGGGTTTTAAGACCGATCAGAATGGCTCAGAACAATCCCTACGCCAACTTCACAGTAAAGCAGCCCACTTGCTCTTAATGCACAACATCCAGCCTTCCTATTACACCTTGAATAACATTCCCTACTTCACCGGAGAAAATCGACTACTCCAGTGATCATGTTAAAGATATTGCTAACCTTTTTGCAATCCAAAAATCGATGAAATGCAAGTGGTCACAAATTATCGCATCTTCATTCAAGGGTAAAGCATTGCAATGGTTTAGGAGCCTTGGTGTTGGTTCTATCAAAAGCTGAATCGGAATCACCGTATTACACTTCACGAGCAATTTAGAGATAAGGGAGACAACTTGTCTCTTTTGGAGCAGCTGACAACTATCAAGAGAGCCCCCAATGAGTAGCTGACTGACTTCAACTTCAGATTTCAAAGGTCTTGGGATAGGATTCCAGTGGCAGTCAGGCCAACAGCAGGAGGTGCTTTTCTATATTACCTTAAAGCTTTGAATTCTGATATTTCTATGTTAATTCAGTCCATGGGAGGCACAACAATCCCTATGGCTTATAGCATTGCCATTAGAGCTGAAAATTGTCTTATTCAAGCTGGTAAACTGGCTCCTAGGCCTCCCATGCCCTTGTATCCAAACTTAGAAAATCCAAGCACTAGTCAAGCACCCACTTTGGCTCCTGTTCCAACCCCTAGAAACCAGAGTTCAAATGAAGCTTCCACTTCATCTCCAAGTGCCCCAAATGAGCTTCAAGAGGTCATGAAACAGTTGCAAAACCTAGGCAATGAGCTGGTTACTCTCAAGAGGCAGCAAGCCCAAGGTTTCAGACCTTCCTATCAACCCCAAGCTCAGCCTAATAGGCAGCCATACCAACCACAAAGACCACCTAATCCAGCTGCAAATATGAATCAAAATCAAACCCAAGTAAGCCTCCCCGCCAATAGACCATTCCAGCCCTACAACCCAAATGTCATATCTGCCTCTAAGGCATTAGTGCCAACACAGAATAACATTGCCCAGGACTATGATTGGTGCTTTCCATGTAACGAGCCTCATAACCAATCCATGTGCTTCAATGGTGCTCTCAATCAAGCACTAATGGTGACAACTACCGGTGTGAGGGTGAGGGCAACAAGGAAATAACCAACAACCAAACATTCCAACAGCAATCAGCCCCAAATGACACTACATTGGTGAACTGGTAAGTAGAAGATTTTTGTGGCATGAATCAGGTAGTTTCTCAAGGTGTTGTAGCCAACACAAGGTAAAAAAGGAGGAATCTGGGTGAAGAACAACCATTAGCCCCAGCCAATCCACAACCTTCCACGGCTCCACAAATGATTGGCAAGCAGAGTCCAGTTTCAAATACACAAGGGCAGCCAAGAACAGCCCCTAGGCCAACTCAAATGCCAGCTGTTGTTGCCCACGTACAAGGAATAAATGTGCAAACCAAGGGACAACAAAAGGATATTTCATCCCCATTCAGTATCATTGAACAGATGAAGAAGACTAATGTCAATATATCAATGTGGGAATCCCTATCCATCCCAGACAAAGAGATCTCACTGCAGCTGCCATGAAGGATTGGCCAACTTCGAATCAGCAAGTTCAGATGCAAGACAAGATGCTCACAAATGCTACCCAGCCTGAAGGAAGTCATGGAGGACAACAAGGTAAGATGTTGAAGCCCCCTCCTTTCTACGTTTCGTTGATCATTGGAAATCAGCTAGTACATAATTACATGATAGACTCCGAGCAAGTAGATTAGTAATGCCTAAACAGATAGCTGATCAGCTAGGGCTCCAGTATGAAATAACATCTAAAGGGGTGGTGCAGCTAGATGGGACAGCAATAGCAATAGTTGGAGTGATTAAAAACTTGAGTCTTACCTTGCATGCATGTCCAAATGTTGTTGTTTTACAAGATGTATCAGTCATAGACCTTCCACCACTCTTTGCCCTTTGCTTGTCAAGGGACTTCACAGCCAAAATTGGAGGCTATTTGTCTGCTGATTGGTCTCACATGTTGTTTAGAACAAGGTATGGAACTAAGGCTACAATTAGGTCTGAACCTATTGCAAACTTCCATATAGAGCCCTACACTCCAAGTCAGATTAATGCCAATTGTTCAGCATTTGATCAAGAAGATTATCCAAACACAGATGAAGCCGAAACCAAAGTTGGAAGCATTCCAGATTTGACTCTTGATGAATGGGAAAACAAGATACATGCTTTTGATCCCTATCAAGAAGTAGAAGAATCTGAGCTGGGAGTCTATTGTATACACAAAGAAAATCAACTTGTTCCTAGCATCACCAAGCCAAGCCATAATGATGACAACGAGGTATGGCAGCTATTTTTTGACGGATCAAGGAGTAGGCAAGGTGCAGGAGGTGGAGCCATGCTTGTTTCACCTCAAGGAATAAAGTACTATTTAGCTTTTATATTTCAATTTACATGCTCCAAACACTACTAAATATGAAGCCTTGGTGCAAGGGATGCATTGGGCAATCAAGAGAAAAATAAAGAATCTGCAAGTCTTTGGGGATAGCGAATTGATTGTAAATTAGGTCAAGGGACGACATGCTACCAAGAATGATCTACTCAAATGCTACAAGAACAGGGTGTGGGACCTCGTGGAATATTTTGAAAGTTTTGGCATCGAATCCATTCCCAGGAAAGAGAATCAAGCTACTGACAGGCTTGCAGCAGTAGGGGCAGCCTTTGACATTATGGAAAGCATTCAACAAGACAAGGTACAGCCAAACATCCACATGATTGTGAGGCCTTCAGTGCCAGATAACAATGTCAATTGGCAAGTGTTTGAGAATGACCAGCAAATCGTCAATTTCCTACAAGAAGAAGCTGAATTCTTAGCTAAGAATCGTGATGATTAGAGCAGCAAAGATGGGGATCAAGTAGTGCAGCTACGACAAACAAGCTTCCTAAGGGTTTAGTAACGTTGGAGTCTATCTTCAACCCTAATGACCAGTTCCGTAAGGAAAAGGCTAACATACAGGTCAAGAGAGAAGATTCAGAGCCAATTCCGGTTAGGGAAGGCAAAACACTTCAAATTGGTAAAGTGGCCACTAAGCAAGAGAAATCAGATTTCATACAGCTTTGCCAAGAATTTCTAGATGTCTTCGCTTGGAGCTATGAAGACTTGAGAGGATTCAATCCGAATTTGGCACAACATACCATAGAATTGGATCCAGATGCTAAGCCCATCGTGCGTAAGGCGAGAGACCAGTCAACCCTCACGTTGAGCCTCGATGAAGAGAGAGCTAAATAAGCTAATAGAGGCAAGCATTATTTTCCTGATCAAGCACTCAAGCTGGGTTGCTAACTTGGTTCCGGTCAGGAAGAAGATCGGAGAAATCAGGTTGTGTGTGGACTTCCGAGACCTCAATAGGGCCTCTCTCAAGGATCATTATCCACTCCCTTCCATGGAGCAAATATTGCAGGTTGTAGCCGGTTCAGAAAGGTTTTCATTGCTAGATGGGTATTCAGGCTATAATCAGGTGATGGTGAAAGAATAAGACCAGACAAGACCCTTCACAACTAAATGGGGCACATATGCTTACAAGAAGATGTCATTTGGGTTGTCCAATGCTGGTGCTACCTTTCAAAGGGCAATGGACATGGCGTTCAAAGGCTTGATCAACAAGATAGTGCTGATATACCTTGATGACATCACTGTATTCTCCAAGAATGTAGCAGACCATCTCTTCCACCTCAGGAAAGTGTTTCGAGGTGCGAAAGTTCGAGTGTCTTTGAACCCCAAGAAGTGCATCTTTCTTTCACATGAAGGAAAGCTCCTTGGCCATATTGTCTCGAAAGAGGGATTGGAAATTGATCCGGAGAGGGTTGAAGCCATAAGAGCACTGCCATTGCCAAGTCACAAGAAGGCTCTTCAAAGTTTCTTGGGAAGGATCAATTTTGTCCGCAGGTTTATCCCAGATTTTGCAGCCCTTGTCAAGCCCATCACCAAAATGTTAAAGAAGAGCATGGCTTTTAAGTGGACAGCAGAAGGCAAGGAGAGTTTTGAAGTAATCAAAGAAGCTATCTCTCAAGCACCAACTCTCATCAACCCGGATTTCTCCAAGGATTTCATCCATTATGCATTTGGAGGTGATGACATTATCTCTGCCATTCTAGTACAATAGAACAAAGATAATGATGAGTAGCTGATTGCCTTTTTCAGCCAGAGCTTAGATGACTGTGAGATGAGGTACTCTTTTATTTAAAAGCATGTACTTGCAGTAATCAGAAGCTTGAAGAAATTCAAGCATTTAGTCTCAAACAACAAGGTCCATTCTCGGTCTCACATGCTTGGAGTTAAGGACTTCCTCCTCAACAAGGATTTGAATGAGAAAAGGGGGTTGGATCACCCGTGTCATGGAGTATGACATTGAAATCAAGATCACAAAGATGGTAAGAGGGAAAGGACTGTGTGAGCAGCTGGTTTTGGGAAGCAAAAGGAAGTATGCAATGAAGAAGAGGCTGTTTGATACCCAAGACAGTCATGATCCAAGTGGCAATCAAGAAGAAGACAATGCTTCCACCACTCCTTGGTGGACCCAAGATATTATGCACTTCCTAGGTACGAGCCAAGACTCCCCAGAGATGAACAAGACACAAAGGAGACACTTCATTGCAGGCTATCCCGTATGCCATTATTGATGGAGTTTTGTTCAAAAAGGATGTGAATGGAGTGCTTTCTTGAGATGCATTAGCACAGATCAGATTCAAAGGGTGTTAGAAGAGTTTCATGGTGGACCAGCTGGTGGCCATTTTGCACCAAGAGTGATAGCCCTAAAAATCATGAAGGCTGGTTATTATTGGCCTAAAATTTTTAGTGATTGCTATGCATGGATCAAGAGGTGTAAGAATTGTGCATTCTTCACGGAAAAGAAAGACTTGCTACCCTTCCATTGCATCCAATCTCAGGTTGACCAGCCATTCATGCAATGGGGTTTGGACTTCATTAGAGTCATTAATCCCAATTCAAGCCAAGGGCATAAATGGATTTTGATGACCCGAGACTACTTCACCAAATGGACAGACGCAGTAGCACTCAAAGAGGCAAATGAGTCTAGCATCTTAGACTTTTATGAGGGAATAACAACCAGATTTGGTGTACCTACCACAATAATCTCTGATAATGCATTGGCATTCATTGGATCTAAGGTGACTGAGTGGGCCTGTCAAGAATGGTATTTACCTGAGCACTTCATCGAACTATTACCCTCAGGGTAATGGCCAGGCCGAGTCTACAAACAAGAACTTGTTGAGGATCATTAGGAGAACTCTTGATGAGAATCAGAGGTCTTGGCACACCAAGCTGAAATCAGCCTTATGGGCTGATAGGATCACTCCCAAAAGATCCACAGGTAACTCTCCATTCAGGCTTGTCTATGGAAGAGAGGAAATCTTGCCCATGTCACTTGAGTTGCCAACATTGGAACTCATGAAGCAGCTAGAGTTACTTGAATTTGAGCCCATGGAGGTGAGGTATGCAGAGTTGATGGAGCTGCAAGAGATCAAGAAATCGGCATCCCAAGCAATGGAAAAGGATCAAGCTTTGATCAAGAATACCTTTGATAGGAAGGCCAAAGATAGATCTTTTCAAGTTGGAGATCTAGTGTGTAAATGGATGTGGACAAAGCAAAACTAGGAAGGCATTCAAAATTTGATGCCATTTGGAGTGGCCCATACATGGTCACGAAGTGCAAGAGCAGCAATGCTTTCCAATTGGCCTCATTGGACGGGAAGAATCGCAGATTCCAAAGAAATGGAATCTATCTCAAACATCATGCTATTTGAAAATAAAAGGTTCACCCTTGTAAATATTGGTCTAGATTTCAATTCCTCTAAGTGTGTATGCACATTGCCTTGTTGTAGTTAGGTTTCGCTTCCTAAGTGCTTTGGCACAGTTTTCTCACTCCTAGTTTGAGTTTTTACAGCTCAACGTGCTCTCATGGAGGGAGTTGCGGTGATCGTGCTCATTTCAGGTCATTGCTTATGACTCCATGCCCAATGGATCGCAAAAAGGCCACTGATCTTCTACCTAGCAGGCAGGTGACCCCGAAAAGTTGCCAAATTGTTATCTAAAATTCACCCCGAGGTTAATTTGATAACATGCATCAGATTTTTCAGTTCCAGGCAAGTAGTTTGATTCAGGAAAAAATTGTGAAAATCAGCTAAGTCCTTGTCCTAAGCAGTTAGGACATTCGGGACAACAAGGCGCGGTTCGGCCGAAACGCCTCCAGGCAGCCCACAAAGCACTAGGACAAGTGGAACAAATGGGCGAAGGGCGTGAATCGGCCGGTTCGGCCGAAAAGGGAAAATGAAACAAAAGGACAATCGGGCCGTCGGGACACGAGGGACGCGGAAAGCCGGTTCGGCCGAAGGAGAAGAAAACGGATAACCTGCTCGGGACATTTGGGCCTTGAGGATGCGAACCGCCCGGATCGGCCGAAATGGAGAACTTTCGTACTAAGCAGTTGGGACATCTGGGCCGTGAGGATGCGAAGGACGTGAAAAGGTGAAGCGGCCGAGAACAAAGGAAGTCATTTCGGGTGGTTCGGAAGTTTTTGTCCCGCGCAGCACTGGGACAAGTGGAACAAATGGACGTGAAGGACGCGAACCGGCCGGTTTGGTTCGGAAACAGAGACTTCAAGACAAGGGACATCCGGACAAAAGGATGTGGTGGATGTGAAAATCGGCAGGCCTCGTGGACAAATCACAGCATGACATGTGTCGCCAAGGAAAAAGGTCCAAAAAGTCAAAGGGATGATTTTTCGAGCACTGATCCGAACCAATGAAACAAGGCCACATGTCCAAGTTTAAGGGGCCCACAAGAAAATCCCATGAAAATGTGGAGAGAGGGAATTAATCAGTGAACTAGAGCCTGCCACGTGTCGTCCAGATGGCAGAGCATGGGAAAAGAAATTTAAAAATCTGTTTTCACCTATTTTGTGCCCTAAATCTTCAGATCATCATATCTTTCGATCCAGAGCTCAAATTTGCACGTTCTTTATATCAACGAAAAGATGTTGAAATTCTCTACATGATTCTAGGGTCAATCTTGCATTTTGGTGTAGTTTGGAGGGAGAAAATTAAGAAAACGTCTCTGACACGTGTAATGCTTCAACTACCAACTTTAATGCAGCAGACAGCTCGCCGCTCCTGTTAGACAGCCCGCCGTTTTGCCAGAATCTGCCGCTTCTGCCATAATGAGATGATTTTAAATGCTACCAAGAAGTGGTTGGAGTAGATTCTGGATTTCCTCTCTCTCCCCTCTCATTTCTTCATATATATTGTAAAGAGGAGCTCCTTTAACGGGTCGGACATCTTTGTTTTGCATCCTCCCTTCTTCCCTCTTGCAAGAGAATTTGTGGAGCTTTCAAACCTCCCATATGGGTTGTAATGCCAGTCTTTTTTCCTCTTGGCCACTGCAATGTACTGTATCGACTTTTGAGTAATAATATATATGTTTGTGATTGATTCTCAACCCTCTCATATATTCATTGTTGTCATTTTGATCTCTTATTGCAGTTTGGTTACCTGTGGATGGTGTTTGTATTGCATCTATGTGGTCTGTGTTAAATTTGCAAAACAAGTGTCTAACATTCCTCGGTGCATCACCTTTGTAGTTTAGGTTTTATTCTATGCATTTTCTTACCCTGTCTCCTTGGCAAGTTAGATTAGGTTTTAGTAAACCCTCTGCATTTTTTGTATGCATCTGAACAGAGGATTAGGAACCAGCCTTCTCTTAAGAGTCCTTTCTCATCTTTACAAGTCCCACACTTAGAGAAAGGATTCCATGTTGTGCAATCACACTGGATGCCCGAACATCAACCTAGAAGCCTGATTTGCATCGAGGGTGTTGTGAGCCCGCAACAACACTATCATCTTATCTATTTATTTCTTGACCTTCATACGTACGTTAGGATTCATTCAAGATAGCCTCTTCTAAACCAGAACACACCCTCCTTCAACTTGATCCTCATTTCTCCCAAGGAGTGGTGAACGCCTTTGAGTTCATGAGACCCATGAGGGAATAAATCCTAGAACTCACATAATAGATCAATGACCTTAGATACCTCCTTCTCCGACCAATAATCCCCGATGATGGCCTCCTTAGGTTCCTCTTTTATACCAATGTTAACCATTTTTGTCTTTAATGGTTTATGGTAGGCACGTGCCCATTCATCAAAGACTATCTATCACTTTGCATGTCCCCGTAGAATGGTTAACATCCAAGCTTTCTTATTCCACCCCATAAATTACATACACCATATTCCCTTTTTCTCTTTCTATGCACGAGTTCTCAAGTTGTATCTCTTCTTCGATTCTTCTTCCTTAAAGCACATCCCCAAGCCAAGTTCACCTAGAAACTCTTGTATTCTATCCTCCTTCATAGCACTATCCCCTAATATAAAGCATTTGAAAACCTGTAATGCCTTATCCATTAATGGCTTTATACTCTGATACTCGAATGCTTGAATGATATCATCCGTAAATTCTTATCAATTACTAGTCCGGCAGCGAGTTTCTGAATGGATATACCATGCACGTGCACAACCTTGTAGTGTAAAATACAACTTATGTACCCATAATGATGGTGGAAAGGCTTCTACACCTTCTATTCAGAATTCTCACATGATTGGATATGGGAAGAAGTGGTCACTTTACCATGGTAGTCTTGAATGACCATGGGCGCGTTGTTTCTGGAAAACCTTACAGAGAATGTAATTCTTACCTCATGCCACTCTAGGAGGCTCTCCTAATGTGTAGCTCATCAAAGACGATGCAGTCCCGAGTAGGTCAGTAATTGAGCATTCCTCTTCTTTCAACCTCATTTTTCCATTGAGCTTCCATTTCCTGTAAGAAAACTTTAGGGTACACCCCTCCATAGTAACTTAGTAGCTTCTTTTCTCCTCGATGCTTGAGTGAGCACACCAAAGTGGTCACTTTTGTTATAGACCCCCTCAGTTATCTCCCAATTAACTCATAGGTCACATGCACCTAATCGTCACATGCCATGCTTGTGGTATCACTCATAAATTGGGCATACTCAAATTGGATAACCCCTTTTGTAGGGTGAATTATCTTGAAGTCTCTGATGGAGCATAAATAAATTCTATCAAGGACATCTTCTCCTAAAGGTTCAATGTAAGGTGCCGACTTCCCATCTGTCAGAGGGATGATGACCCATTCTTCCTTGTTTTCAAAATTGATATATCCTTTATTGAACTTTAGGTCAGCATTGTTCTTATAGCACCGTGGGCACCCAAGAAATGCTGGAAAATTTTGTACCTTGGCAAGCACCAAGACTTAAAAGTCTCCAGTAAACTTGGCCCCCTAAATGGTAATTACTGCATCCTTTAATACCCCAATGGGCATTGCCTTATTTTTGTTTTCCATATACGCATACATTCGAAGATGGCTGTAATACGGGCCTTCCCATTTGATGTCAGGCATCCAATGTAAGAACATTGACTTCTACTCCCATGTTAATCAATATTTTTCTTAGAAGCCAACCATCCATAACTATGTTTAGTGTGATTTCTTTTTCATAATCAAGGCTATGGGGAGGGAGGTTTGCATGTGACATGTGCCTTTAACACTCCGCTCCGGTGTGTAGCATCTTTCTCATAGCCATTCTCCTAGCAAGGGAATAATATTTTATTGCCTTAACATTTTTCATACTTCCTTGACCTCATTTAGGTCCTTCTGTGGAGCCCCAAAGATTCCTTCTTTTCTCCTACTACCTGGATTGCTCCTTTAGACATTGGATTTCTCCCGCAAACTCCGAATGACATCCATTGTCTCTTGATACACCTCCTTCTGATGAGAAGGGTCTAGGTATTTCCCATGTACCACTTCTTCCCTTGAAACTAGGGTCCTTTTCCTTGGTATTTCCTTGGTGCATGCTACTTCTTCTCATGTTGTCACCAAAACAGGTTCCAATCCTAACTCATGTGTCACCCGTGGCATCCACTATGTGTCATCCTTCTTTATGCTCACCATCACGGCACCCTTATCTTTCTCGGTGTTGTTGGATCATGTGCTCAAAAAACTTAGGCACTCCTCATACTTGTGCTTCTTTCTCGCACCATGAGCACTGTAATAACTCTGGGCACTCACACTTGTAGTGTTCTATAGATCCGTAATTGAAACAAGTTCCTTGTGGGATGTAGTGCCCACATTTTACACACACAAATACAATAGTAAAATACCAGGATAAAAAAATTGACTTACAAAGCTTACTACACATAACACAACATGGGCTTCAAGTACAGAACTCACCACACATGCAACAATCACATAATTCATCGACTCACATAGACACACGAAAACAACATAGGCATGCTGACGCTACACTTTTCCCAATGGAAGGTTACTAGTAAGGACCCAACCACAAGAACATGGCTCTAGGAATGGCGAACCCACAACACATCATTTCCTTAAATGTATTTTTGGTTAAAGTTAACATTCCAAGGACATTACGAGCAAGGATAAATTTTCTCGTTTGTCCACCCAAATTTTCTTAAGTTTATTTCACGGTTGAAAATACAATTCGACCTTCTCAAGTTGGCTTCTTATACTTTATATAAATTTCCATAACTGACATACATATTTGGCATAAATCAAATTGCATACAAAGTACTTAATTATCCTATTATTATGTAAAAATATTCTTCTCCAACATTTATTTGATGTCTACAGTTTTACCCTTACAACTCAAGCGAAAGTGACTTGATGTCCAAAACGCAATGAAAGGATTTGACGGAGATAATAGATACAGGGCAGCTTTGCACCAAAATGTTTCTCGATTCACACTGAATTTATTTCTCTACCATTGTTATTATAATTTGAAAACTTATTGAATTCCTATAAGATTTATATATATCTATATATACATATCTTTTGTTTTCTCAAAGTTTGGTCGCACCAAGGTAACTTATATTCTTTGCAACACATGATTATGTTTAATTAAGTTTTAAGGACTTCATGAGTGACCTCAATCCTAATCTCCAATCTCGTTCTCATCTTAGGATATGCTTATACATCGCACTATGGTCTCGTTCATAGCATTGTGTAATCAGGAGTTACAGAAGTATTTGACTACCATCAGGAAAGGGGTATATGGTCGGAAGAATTGTAAACCATACACGAACCACAAGTGACACCTCCTAATCAGCTGAGGTTTGGTTTTTTCCATTATGCACTCAATGATCTACGCCTCAACTATATATAGAGTTTAAGGCAGGTGGACAAAATTATACTAAACCACATTCAAGGACATACCAAGGTGTTATTTTGATAGAATCCAGGGTTGCACCGCTTAGTCGTTCCTTCGAACAAGGACTCATAAGGTGACTTCTAAGGCGGCCTTCAACACTCAACCTGGTGTTGGACCTGAAGAGAGGACATTCTTCTCGCGAATGCCAAATCTAGAAGGAAAACGCATACTCCAGATAGGTTGGACCATGACATTCCTAAATATGGGTTCGCGACAATGTCGCTAGACATAAAGACTATGACGGTAAACTCCAACGAGGGGTTTTATTTACCTAACCTATGAGGTCTCATCAGGTGCAAAGTTTAAGGTCGTTCTTTAGTTTTAAATTTCTTATATGGTAGGAAGGGATCACACATACAGGCAAGTTATGCACGAATATTTTATTAGGGTTGAGTGTTCCCATTAAAACTCATTATTGTGTTTGCAAGGTAAGAAGGTAACCCTATAATTAATTTAATCATTTATTAAATACTGAGAAGGTACTACAATGTATTAACTTCGATTTCAATTTACTAAGTATAAACCAAACACTTTTTTTTTGCCATATACAACTAAAAATCAAATTGAACTGGTGATTAGAAGTACATTCCATAAGTATCCCTAAAACTAGCATATCATGCATGTTAACAAATCTCATTTATAATTTTTCGGTAACAAGAGACTACATTACACAGTTATTCATTTTACAATGACCTATAAGAGTTACAAAAATAATAATTAAATTTCACATCGCCTTCTTCGTCGTCATTCATCCATCCTGCAAAACCCACGTGAGCATGATATCAGCGATAATTCGCTGGCATGGCATCCACCCTAATCAATCATAATTGTCATTTTTCAGTTTCCCATTTACATCAGACAATAATTACAATTTTCCAATCGAAATAAAAAGTCTATAAACATGTATTCCTTGCATTTCATTTTTCTACATTTTATAAACCTAGGAGAGAGAAAGAGAAAGGAAGAGAGAGAAAACATCATTTTGTCAAAAGTTCCAATACACACAACAAGTTTCATTTTAGTGTTTTAAACAGTTATTTACGTGTGTTAAAAGTTTCCAGGGTGATTTGGCAACCTTACAAGGGTCCTGCAGTTTTCTATTTTTACATTTTCTCACTAGTTATAAAACGTTCAAAACGGGCTCGGAGGCTAAGAAACTGCTTCCAAAAGTTATCTTCCAATGAACACGCACACCACGACTAACTTTCTACGTGTCCCCAGATATACCAGGAGTTCATAGCAACTGATAGAATTGAAAAGGAGCACACGGTTTGTGTTTGGCGGCTAGTTTTCCGGGGTCACTGGTCGTAGTTCACCCAGTTGTAAAATGACAAAAGTTAGCTCGAGCGCCCAGAAAACCGCATCCATAACTGACGTTAGATGGAGAAGCACGCAACGAGACATCTCCTACTAGTTCCCCTATGTAACAAGAATTCATCAGAGTCAACGGGACTGAGAACTAGACAACCATGTTCAAACGACGACAAGTTTTCTGGAGCGACAAGACAAAATTGGACCAGTTTGACCTCGTCAAACTACGACCGAGGCCTACAAAACGGCTTCGCCAAACTATCCCGAAAAGTGCTCTTTCCTATACCGAATGTTCCATGCATTTGTCTAGTATAAACGCTAGGGGTTTGCGAAGACAAAACATGATTTCTCTTTCCGGGTTTCAAATGGTGGTCCAAAACGAAAGTCAACTTCCCAGTTTTAACAACTCCCTACTGTTGTAAACCGATGTAGCAGGGCTCCTATAAGAGCGTCAAAAGGATGTCAAATGATCATTTCGGGTCAAACCAAAAATCAAGGCGACTCCTCGTATACCAAGGTACACGAATGAAACTTCACATCTCGTTTCCAGAGTTGCGAAGGGTGCTTAGTGAGTCTCCGAAAATGCAAAATTTAACTATTTTAAGCAGGAAGAAGGTCAACTTAATCAATGGAGAGTCAAATTTGTCTGGTCGATAAAATGATACTGGAGCGATCAAAAGGGGTAAGAGTTTTCTAGATCATCTCGAAGCGAGGGTGATAGTTCATGGTTTAAAGTAGGTGAGTTATAATGGCTTCGAGAGTTGCGACACGACACTTTATTGTTTTGCAATGAGTTGAAGAGACATTTAACTGTATTTAAGAATCCTAATAATTTAAAATTCTAATTAGTTGCAAAAGAGAACTAAAACACGAGAATTATGAGAGGTAAGGGAAGAAGGACCATGCCTGGAGAACGAAGTCGGTCGAAGCCGTAGGCTTGGGTTCAGTCTCTTGCTTGGGCACTTCGACAACCAGCACTCAAGTGTCCTCAGCTCCACCATTTTGCATACACATCTACTAGGGGAGTTGCATTGCAAAATAAAACATCTTGTTTTCTATGCCTTGATGGTTTTCCATGGTCAATTCTAGAGCTCTTATTTTTTACACATGCGGGGAGGATGCTGACAGAGGTTGCTGAGTTTGGCTTTACCTCTGCCAATTGCATTTGCTTGAAAATCTCCATGGCCCTTTCAAGAAGCCCATTCTGTGAGCATCCTGCAATGAATGCATTCCATGAGACCACGTTCCTCTCAGGCATTGAATTGGAAAGGCTGAAAGCCTCATCAAGAAGGCCATTTTGTGTATATCCTACAAATCATTGCAGTCCACGAGAATGCATCTCGTTGTATCATTTTGTCAAACAGTTCATGTGCCTTGTGTATGCTTCCACATTTTGCCTACGTGCCAAAATGGGCACTAAAACATTTTCTTGGAAGTTTCAAGGGCCTTTCACCAAACACCTTTGTGCATATCCTGCCCTCATGGCATTCCAAGAGCCGCATCTATTTGGGGCATTCTGCCAACCATTCAAACGCCTCTTCTACACCTTTGTTCTACGCATACCTGTCTACCAAGGCAGTAGCAACTAAAACATCTGACAAAATGCCTCTCCAGTTCCCGCTCAGCTGTCCACACAGGTCCCAGAGCTTTTTTTTTTTTTGGATCGACTCGAGAGGATGCCGCACGATGCATAAGGAAACATGGAAAATGAAAACTCATGGGATTAGATACCTACTTGTTGCAGCTAAATGAAACAGTTTGACTGTCTCCTAAGGAAACCACGCATCTTCTGAACATCGCGTGATCCTATTCCATGGGAAGCTATCTCATTCTTTCACTTGGTCAAACACTGACACAGCAACAAAAACCGAGAGGTGCTCTGCCCAAAATAAACGTGACTGGGGGAAGTGAAACGCAGGAAAAAGGAAATCGTAGAAGGTTGCCTCAGCTTTGGGTAACTTCGAACGGAGAATGGAGCCGGTCTAGAGCTTCCTCCCTCCCTCCATGGCAGCGGCACTCTCTCACTCTCTAACAAAACTAAAAGATGGAAAACATTCCCCAAACTTGCCCTAAACAGCCCGCCCCAAAACTAATCATGGTTTTTTTTTTTTTAATTTATTTATCTATATTTTATCTATTATTTATTTATTTATTTATTTATTTTTTTATTGTTTTACAATTAAAGGAGGCATTACATTGGAACTCACTTCTTCCTCCTCCGCGGTCACTATGACCATGGAATCCTCTACGAGAACCTTTCCCACATGTCCTTCCATCCGCACATCCTTCATAACGGTGATCATCTTCCTTGGATCCACTAGTAAGGCTAGTTTGGTGCACACCATGATCAATGGCCTCATGGATCTAGTCAATAAGCCTACAATCCTTAGTATCATGGGTCATAGAGGCATAAATATTACAATAGAAAGACACATTCTTCTGAATTGCATGTTGCAACAAGGGGCATCTACTCGCATCATGGTCCCCATGACAAATTTCACAATCCACCATAATGATGTGTACTATTTTCTGGGGGAAACTATCCTTGGCATGCCCCTCTACTTCACAATCCACACACTAAAGACCACTACGAGTCTCATGTGTAGAGTTTGTAGATAGCTTCTCCAACTATTTGGCCATGGTAGTGATTTGATATTCCAGAAATGGACTAACACCAGTATCAACACTCCTAATAGCTTCACCGTGCAGAGAAGCTTTCAATGCCTTGCATGGGTCTGTGAAAGTCTTATGTGATAGTGCCCTTCTAAATGGTGTTATCAACCCTCCAAAAAACCATTGAGCATGTTGTGAGGGGTGGATTTCATATGACAAATTTTATAGGAGAGTTTTAAACCGTGTGTCATACTCCCACACACTCTCTACCATTCCCTACTGAATCTCCTTTAGAGTGTTGATGCTCTTCTACTCAAACTCAGGGATGTGGAATTTTGCTAGGAAGGTATTTTTCAATGTAGTGTAATCTACCACCATCTGATGGGGGTCATACTTCCTATACCAGCTATGCGCGTTCCTCAGTAACGTTGTTGCGGGTTGACCGCCTTTTATTTCGAGGTTATGATCCCATTCACGTGCCATAGAAGCTCACACTTGTGCGCATACTCTACAAAGATCCTTTATACCCTAGTAATCTGGAAAGTGCAAAGACATTTCAAAGATTACCTAAGGAGGTGGCTGAGGCCCCTATCCTCCTGACCCAAATCCTTGGTTTCCTCTGGTGTTTCCTTTAGTGTTCCCTCGACCAGATCCATTAGATCCACCAGGCCCTGTGCCTCTCGATCCACCAGTTCAACCTCCGTATCCTAATGTAGCCATTAATGGGCTTAAATTGGTCACACCTAGTGTCCCCAATGTCCTACTAAACTACGCACTAATGTTCTACGAGATTGTTCCACTGCCATATGTGTGTCCCACGCCACTCCCGACATGTTTCCTAAACCTTGTGTATTTTCCCCTTGCCCAAAAATTCCTCCAAAAACTAGAATGGTATGTGCATCCATAGAAGTCCCAAATGAGAAATTATATCTCTTGGGTATAGATCAGTCACTTCCACCGATACAAACTGGGTTGACAATACTTCTCTCTTGATCTGGAAAACCAAGCGCTTTGGTCCGGTCACTAGGTGGGTTCAGATGTGTGCCAATGACTCTTCTTTCTCAACACAAAAACTCTCATCAAAATCCAAAGGGGTATCTATCCCACGCTTTCCAAGATGGGGTAGCACAAACTGCTCAAGTTTCACATCCTCTGTGTGAACCTCAACTCCTTCCCACAATGTTTGCCTCTATAGATCCATCATACTTGAAACCTTGCATTGTCTAGTAATATCCCTTTCACATTCTTCACTATACTTGAGTCACCTTTCCTCCCTTTCTTTCTAAGTCCCAATGTCTTCCATCCTCCTCCACCCTAGCTTCCTCTCCCAGTGTTCAAAATGGTTTAGCCGGCCATTGGAAATGCCTCTGAACTCAAAGTAATGATCAAGATATTTATCACCAAAGGAATAGCACGTAGAAATGATCCTCTCAACTTCCTTAGAAACTTGAACTCAACAAATTTCAAACAATAGTATGTAGAAATGGCATATTCCAGAGTGTAGCTAGCCAACACTCCCTTCCACCAACGATCCATGGCATGATTCCACATCATATCTACATTTTGTAGCCTCTGGTAATCATCTTCGATGTATACGTGCACTATATAGTACTGGCTTGATCTGGATGCATATTCTAAGATCCATTCATATAGCTCTACTAGGAAGCAACAGAAGAAAGTTTCATATAACTCATGGTAGAATTTTTCCTTTACCCATCTACGTGCATCAAACTCAGTCCAAGTGTTGATTCTTTGAGAAAACTCATGCTCCATGCTCTTGAATTATGTTTCAACATTTTCCAAGGTTAAACGCTCTGTCATCACATAGTACAGATACAAATATGCATACCATTTCTTATAACAACTTCAAAAAGAGGTCCCAGCAATGGAAGCAAGATATAGTCAAATTTTATACCCCTTAAAAAAAAGGGCAATCCCATGCACGTCGGCCTATCACCCAAAGAAAGGCTGGGCACTCACTGAGGCATGTGTGGGTCTTTGAGACCCTCTTTATGTGATTTTTGAAAGAATATAGCATAGATGCGTAATAAATATTAAAAAGACCGAAGAAACTCCTTATTGAACTGAGGACTTTGAGTAAAATGTTACACTAATATATTCATTCAGACAAGAAGCATATTGACAAAAGATAGATCTGAACCATGAGGGAAAGAGGATGCATAATGATTATACTCATTCATATGAAACACACTGAACATAAGAAAAAGAGATATATATGAGACACGGACCACATATATTCATAATTGAACATTTCCAGTAATCACATTACATCTATCAAGGTCATTACAAATGAAAATTATAGTGCAGATTAGAACCATGTAGGAAGACTAGACTTACGTCCCTTACAATGCAAAATAAAAACATGTACCCATCCTTTGATACATCATTCTTCCTATAGGTCTCCTAGCCCAACCCATAAGGTTCTCCATGTATTTCTACAGAGCTTCGCCTCTCATCCGATCCCTCTAATCTCTCTACCAAGTGTTTGTATTTATAGCCTTTCTCAATTTATTCAAGCCTTCGTGGGAGTTACAGATCCATTGCCAAGTGTGCAAGGTGGTTCTCCAAGGTAGCATGCTTCTTCAGTGCTTGAGCTCTCCAAGTATTTACAATTATGGCCTTCTAGAATCTTCCATCGCAAGGTATATTTCTTTCAAGGCTACCCTGCTGCCATACTAGCACCTTATCCACTCTGCATGCGAGCTTGAGTCACGCTTTTCTCATGTTCTATCTCGATACACAAAATATGGCTAAGTCCAAAACCTCTTATCTACCTTGCACGTGTGCCACTTGTTCTATTAAAACCTCCTAAAACCTTGTCCTAGACACTTTCTCCTTGTGCTCCCTTCTTCAAATAGGCCTTACATGCCCAAGCACCTCTCGCACTTAGCCAATAAACTAGGGGCCCAACATACTACACTACACCCGATTTCACAATCATGTGATTTTCCTTTAGATTAACATGAACTAAAATTTGGTTTTCCATTGGTTAACCAAAATGGAGAGTGAGGTGGTTTTTTTACCACAAACCACAAAGGGGTGAAGGTTTTCAAATGGTTTACCTACAACCATATCACAATGTGTTAGTGAATTTTTCGATGCTCATCATAGTTCCTCTTCCAAAGATAACATTTCAGAATCCATGATAGTGTAAAACATATCATCCAACTCATAAAAATTGAAACATTGTGTTATTTCCCCCACAATGTGAAGTCTCCATAACACATTATTCTAAAAACACCACATTGAAATCAAATGAAATAAACACACACTCACACACATCATCAAATCAATATGTGTGGCCTTGTCGAGTGTGACTAACGAGAGGATGTCAATTATCCTCCATGTGTATCCTCCACCTCTAGTGTCATGTTGTTAGCTCAACTGGATTTGATCATGGAGCTCAATTACAACTCAGACATTGGTTACCCGTAAAATACATCCATGAAGAAAATTTTTTTACAATATTTTAAATCTTTTTAAAATGACTCATGACACTTACTAACCTTGATGACACTACAAATTCTACTATAAGACATGACACACTAAAATCTAAATACATAGGTGGGAAGACATAATTATATTGATCAACTAATTTAAAAATACGGAAGACCTATTTTAATTTAAAAAGTAATCAACTTTATTACTTTTTAAATAACATTAATACCCAATTTTCCTACGTCTAAGGGATACATAATTGACAATGTTTGACTTAAAACTAAATATGAAACTCTAATCAGATCACAAACATATAGAAACTTTAAATCTAAGAAACTATAATATCTAAACTAACTGTATATATTTTGACATGACAAACCTAAAGAAAATATAGGTGACACATAGAGAATAAACAACCATAAATTTAATTGTTGGTCGAGGGATTTAATGTGTATTTCAAGATCTCAACCAAAATACATTGCTCTTGTTTTTTTATTTTCGGTTGATTCACCGTAATATTATCCACTACCACATTGTGTGATTATTATAGACATAGATCTCTCTCGAACTTTCAAATGGTTTAGAAACATTAGTAGTATTCCTACGCAGAGTCACGATTCAACATTGTCAAACTGAAATATCTCCAATAGAATTGTAACTCCTTGTAAAGGTTGAAACATGTCTGGCATAATATTAGTTTAGAGAAAAGCGGTGGAGATTTTTTGGCACTCCAAAAGAAGGTAGTACACAGATGATGAGAACTATAATTTAGAAGCTTTGAAACACCATAAAAATAGTAATAAATCAAATATGGATAGTATACCCGACTACAAAATGTTGAGTAATCACCAACAAGACTATTCACGTGAAATTTATATCTCCTATATTAAACAATGAACGAATCTCATTGTAGAGGCATAGGAATTCCAATCACTCGATATGAGATGATATATTTGGATCAGTTTTCACAGCATATTCACTCATTAATAATATATGTGTATATTAAAAACAAGAACAATATAATGGATATTATATATCCATGGAGGAAGGAAAAACAACCTCCTACAAAATAAGATCTAATAACCCGGGATAGGCACGGGTAATAACAACTAACAATTTATATCGTTATAACTATATAACAATATAATATCTAATTATTAATTACAATGGTAAAACATTAATTACCATGAGCACTAACATATAAATTCCTAACATAGCTAAAATGAGCACTATTAGGATTCTTCTTGCTTTGGCTACCCAATATGGTTGGGAGATTCACCAAATGGATGTTAAAAATACATTTCTAAATGGTGAACTGAAAGAAGAAATTTACATATATCAACCTAAATATTTTGAAGAACCTGGTAAGGAAATATATGTTTGTAAACTGAAAAATCTTTTTATGGTCTTAAACAAGCTCCTAGAGCTTGGTATGCTAAAATTAATAGTTTTTTTCAAGATCTTGGATTCACACTGTTGTTCTGATAACGATTTATTTTTTTAATTTGAAAATAATAATATTAGCATTATTGTTCTATATGTTGATGATATTTTAATTACTAGCAAGTGATAAAAATTTAATTGCTAGAATCAAAGAAATATTAAAACAACATTTTGAAATGACTGATTTAGGTCTGCTAAATCATTTTTAGGCATGGTTATATTTCGGATCATAAATCTATTGTTGCATCTCAATATCAGTATGCTACTAATTTACTTAAAATATTTAACATGATTGATTGTAAACCTATTTCCATTCCTATTGAAGTTGGTGTGAAATTAGATCCTAAACTTGCATGTGCTAAATTTGATCCTACTCTATATAGACAACTAGTTGGTAGTCTAATTTATTTGACTATTACTAGGACTAATATTTCATATGCAATAGGATTTGTTTCTATATTCATGCAAGATCCTTATGAGGATCATTGGAAAATGGAAAAAATAATTCTAAAATATGTTAAAGGAACAATTAATTATGGTTTGTATTATTCTTCTTGTGATGATGAAAATTATTTGGATATTTTGATTCTGACCATGCTGGTGATGCTACAAATAGAAAATATACTTCTGGATATGTTTTCAAGTTGGGTGCAAGTTCCATCACTTGGAGTAGTAAGAAGCAACCAATAGTTTTTATCTCTTCTACTGAAGCAGAGTATAGAAGTGTTATGGAAGTAGTAAAAGAAGCCATGTGGCTGAAAATATTGTTGGATGAACTACATATGGGCGTCAAAGGAAGCACTACTCTTCTATGTGACAGCCAAAGTTACATTTCTCTTGCAAAAAATCTAGTTCAACATCAAAGGACAAAACATATAAAATTTCATATGCACTTTATTCGAGAGAAAGTCTTGAATGGTGATATTGATCTCAAGTTCTATTTGATGAAGATTAATTTATAAATATATTCACCAAGCCACCGTATGTGAATTTTTTCAAGTTTTGTGTTTTTTGGGCCTATCGAGATTTGCTATTGAGGGGGATTGTGCATGACACTTCCACCTCTTAACGAAATGTTGTAAACTTTTGATACTTCCTCCATTTTGTGATAAGTAAATGTTCACACTATGTGAATTTACTTGTAAATCCCAACGAAGCATTAGTTATGGGAATGCCTTGTTTTATAAAAGGCTCCATAATTTTATGTAAGTATTTATATGTAAATCACTTTTCCTAAAAAAATGTATGGGAAGATCTATATGATTTCCTTTTTTTATTTTTGTATGGGAAGATCTATTTGATTTACATTGTTTACATGCTATCCTGAATCATTGTTGATGATTTATGGATCTGTAAATCCTTTTGTAGAAAAAGGTAATTTGGCATGTTCTTCCCCACTTAACATTAAGGGGGAGTGTTGGGGTAATAATTTCAAGTGGGGATACCTTTGGGTGGACCACCACTTCACGACCCCTTTGTTTATTGATCTTTATTTTGTCAATATTTCATAGTTAGAGTGTAATTTTGTGACTCGATTCACCATCCTATATAAATAGGGTGATCCCTCATGGGATTGGAAGTATGAAAAATATATTAGATTGGCATTATGATTGTTATGATCATTATATTGTAATTGCAAGAAATTTTCATGTAATTATTCTATGAGACCGAGGAGAGAAGTGGAAGTGTTGGGTAAAAGTATATATGAAATTCTTAATACAAGTAGTGCTTTATTCTGATTGGGGTTTTTTCCTTCAGGTTTCCCCACTATAAATCTGTGTTCTATGTCATTTATTTTCTCTTATCTACTTTCTATTCATGTTCTGTAATATGAAAATATAAACATCTCAATATATGTTTAATCATTGCACTTCATAAATTATAATCTTTGGTAATTATATTATGGATTTATAATTCCTTAATTATTCATTCTCATTAATTCCCTAACATTTAGTATTTTCTCTTGACGTGCATGTTTTATGTTGGTCATCCATTATTATAAACTAGAGTAGATGTATGTTTTCTTTGATATTGTATTGTCTTATTTTAGTATGTCCCTTGGCTTTATCCACCTCTTAATCAATCTTATTTTTGAATCCTTGTAGGATACATATATTTATCTTGGTTATAGTCTTTAAAAATTATACATATCCTAGGGTAAGGGTAACTATCCTCTATAATTAAGAAACTTCCACTCCTTAAGAACCCTTACATCTACATAGTGTGACTGGTCTTAGATTGGATCACTATATTTGGTAACGCAACCGGGAACCTTTTTTACTCGTCATACAAAGGTTATCTCTTTAAGAGAGTATTTCCACAATCCATAAATTAAGATGTATATATATATATATATATATATATAGATAAAATACATTTATAAAATTATTATAAAATTGTTAATAATATATTTGATGGATTGTTTCCATTCATCTCTTCTTAGACCATTATTTAGATTGAATGGAAAATGGAACCCACCAATTATAACTCACTACACAACAACAACTTGAGCCTCGCTACCTTCTTCATAACATGTTGTAGATTATTATTTTTCTTATACATAGTTTTTTTGCTCTCTTTGATTACTTGTTAAATCATCATGTGCAAAATCCATTCACTCCATGAACTTCAACACCAATAATATATTTTTAACATATTTTGGGAGTTTAAAAGTAAAAATGAGAGCCATAAACCCTAATATTTGTGTGATTCGATTAGAGGTAACTATCTCCCCAATTATTCTCAAGGTGTGCCTATACATTTAAGGTCATTTACCTTAGTTATTTGATGACAACCCAAGTGAGTATCTCGGTCAACATTTACATTATTCTTATCCAAGGTTGGAGCCCAAAATTTATTAACTCTCTTAGGACCATCATTGGGATTGGGTTTTTAGATAAGGAATTAACATGATATTTTTTATATTTTTATGATATGTAAACAAGTTTAATCGACATGAATGAAAATTCTATTTAAATTTAAAAGCCTTCCCAAACCTAATGTTTTACAAAACCTCACATCTTTTTAACAATTGGGTAGCTTAATCAAGCAACAAAGTCATACTATCGCAATACCTTAGTAAAGAAAATAATATGCACATCATATGTTTTATCCTTTTTCATCTTCTAATACTTTTCATTCCATCTTTTGGATATACTAAAGTAACAGATAATACCGATGCATCAAAAGGATATATAGCATTCCCTTGAAAATAACTTGTGTGAATCACATGTATTTGATGGTAAAACTATAAAGCAAGGAAGTTATGAAGCCTTTAACTCGTCAATCATTCTCTTGGATTTCATGGGTTATATTTTAAAATCAAATTATTAAAACTATGATGGTGTATACTAAAAATATTGTGTATGTTCAGGACTATCTTAGTCAATCATATTCAATTTGTTAGCCCTTATAATAGTTCTCATGGAAGATTCATACTTCTCTATAATACATATGGTTAAGGCAGTAGTTTTGAACAAAAATAATTCCCAAATCATTCCTCAATATATTTCATACCAATTCATTATGTTTCTAATGGTTCCAACTATGTTTAAGCCTAGAAGGTTAATCTTTTTTGTAATTGTAAATATTTGTATAATTCCTTAACACATATATCTAATCGATAGGACAAAATAGGAATATGTAAATCTCCTCTAGCATATGGAAAGTCACTTCTATGTTGTATCAAATATGTAAGAATTATCTTTCTCACTCACAAACAGTTATTTATCATATATAATTTTCTTAGTTTATTTCAAGATCGAATGCATTATTATGTTCATGGAGAATTGATGTTGGAATTTAAGTAAAACATAATAGTATACATATTTCAAATCCTTAAATATTTTTCATTATAAAATATAATTAGGGTGTAGTTTAGATTACGAACACAATTTTAGAGATGAAGCACTTAGAAATACTCATGAGTCTTCACACCCTTTCTACACAACTAGATCACCTTTATATCTCTTAGCTCATATAAGTAGTATTCCCTCATTGTGTTTTAATAAATATTTTTATCATTTTGATATCTCACATTTCCTTAAAATCTATATCTTGTTTTTCATATTAATGTTTATTAATTAATTTATAGTATTCAACCTATACAACCCCTACAACTTTAAATAAATAAGGAAATAACCTCATATAAAATACTTATTTTTTATTTAGGTGTAAACATTTTGTGAACCCAGTGTTTTATCTAAGTCATCTCCTTTCTCAAAATCTAACTAGCTTACGGCTTCAATTTAGTTTTGTATATACTTTCATTTTATTCCCTTTAGATATAATAATTGGATTAATCATAAGCCCATTGAGAATATTAGGCTTTCTCTTTATAATCACAAGCACCATGTTTCTATGGCTTATTCCCCACTTCATGCGTATGGTATCCATTCTAATTATGAAACTAATGAATATGACGTGCCTTCACACACCCTCGAAATACATGATGAACACCATACTACTATGTATGATGATTAAATTAATGATGTAGATCTTATTCAAGACAATATTTTATCCAACTTTTTCTTATATTTTATAGATGACACCTATTATATTCATCACATTATTAATATCCTTATTTCCTTTAATATTTATCATGATTAATAATATAATGATTAAGTCTGCTTTTTGGGGTACTTCACCCTACATATTTACTATGAATTCATATACTAGTGTTATCTCTATGGTTCTTATATCCTTGGGGAAATTAATCCCCCTCATAATATAAGAAATTTCATTCCCATGTCTATTATTCCTACATCTACTATCTAAACCTATGGGGTTTTCCAACCTTTTCTAATACTCAATCTCTTAAACCCTTGGTCACATTTTGTAAGCTCAAATATTACAATTAAAGAAGGTTCCTATAACTATTTTAATGTCATGGACTCTACTCAGCATTACTACATAATCCACATGATACTAAAGTGTCTTATAATCCATTGCATATTGGTGTTGTTTCTCCTTAGATTTTAATTTATGATGAAAGAGGTGATTCGAACAACACCTTCATGCTTTCCATGTCATTTCTTAGATTATTCTTACGATGATATCTTACTATAGACATTCAAATTTGGTAATTTACACTTTAACAACCCTTGATTTGACTATGCACTCTTGTTATGATAAATATAACTTCTCCATTCCCTCTTAATAGTTTCCAAGGTTCATATTTTAGCTCATTCATCCTTACACACTAACATGTCAACACATTCAGAGAATACAATGGAAAATATCAATAGAAATATATCAGTTTAGCAGCTTCAAACTTCATTTGACATATTTTCTACCCCCACTCAGATTGTATATATTAGTCAAGACTGTACATTTGGTGTTGACCTACTTATATGGTCTTGGACCTACATGTCTTCCAACTTCACTCTCAAATCAATATATTTTATTAGATATTATACATCATCTGAGGCATCCTTTCTTAGAAAAATCATCTACATAACCTTATATAAGCAAGTAAACATTCCCTCATTTCCTAACCTAAAACTTATAAGGAAATGCACTAGAGAAATCACTTCATTCACTTACAAAAGGCATCCAAATCTCCCTAAATCTCACAATAGCACATATTAGGTCATTAAGATAGCACCCCGCCAATTTTTAAGCTATAAACTAGGTCAAGGTAGCCATATCTATCATCCTCAAGTATTCAAACATCCTCTCTCCAAGTATTTTAGTAAGAATGAAGTCAAAGAAAGCATGGTCAAAGAAAGTGCAAAATTTAATAGATCTATTTAGATATCACATGCTAGGTAGAGAACAACATGTGGTTTGAGGCCTCTTTAGAGTAGTGCCAATTTTGGCAGTACACAGGGGTTCCCAAAACCATTCTAATGTTTTTTTTGGAATCTTAATCCTTATACAGGTTTTAAGATGATGATCAATCCACTCATAGAACCTTGTTACATGTGTAAAAACTAGGGTTTGAAAGTGATAGAAAAATCTAGGAACATGACTAACCCATAAAGTTGTAAAACCTTATCCAGATCAGGTCCAAGATTATATAGAAGCTTTACGACTATGCGGTATGGTCCTAATATTTTTATAGTTCATCTCTAGGTTGATTCATAGTCACAATTATAGTTCGAGGGTATTCATATCTAGATCTTATAGTTTCACTATTGCACCCCCAAATCTCTCTAGAAATCATCTGAAATCAACTAAGTGACTCTATACTTCCATTTTGTGCTTTTGATTACATGTTAGGTTGATCAATATATCTTTTATTATTTCTATCCAATTTGATTTTTAAATTTGAATTATCATTTCTTTTGTAGCACCTTTGTAATCAATTCAATTCTATTCTAAAACCTAATTAAATTGACCTAATATTTAATTAAGGGTTAAAATTTTGGTGAACCCACTTTTGATCAAATCCTTAACCTAATTTAGGATCTATTTCCTATGTATTAGGCTTGGTAATATAAAAATTGTAGCCGTTATGTTATTATTTCTTCATTATCTTATCTTGTTTCATATTTTCTATGCTTTATGTATATTCCCTTTTGGCATAGCCTCCACCTTGTGATTCAACCCATTAATAGTATTGAGATTTACATTCCTATTCACAAACATCATAATTCCATGACCTCATCTCCAATGTATATTTTTAGTAACCCTTCCATCCTTGACCAAGATAATTAGGTCCTATTGCATAATCTCAAAAGTCATAGTGAGCATAATTAATTTTCCCATGATGATAATAACATTGTGGATACTAATCAAGTAAAAATTGTGTTTAATTATCTTTAACATTATCATCAGAATCCTCACCACATTGAGCCTATCATTAAGATTCTTCTTACTAGCTAAGTTGGATCATGATCAAAATTCTAGCGAAGAGTCCCTTATTAGGCAACCCCAACCTTCTTTAATTTTACCAACATATTTTTTTCCCATATTCAGTGGTGCTCACCCCCTTAGTTATACCTCATCTTTCAATTCAAAATGTATCTACTTCTATTCCTACAACTAAAATTATTACTACACATCCCACATATAATCCTCATGGTTTGCATGTATCTTCCTCTAGCACACAATATTTTTGATCCCTTGTTCATACCTTACAAGTATAAATTTTACAATTACAAGAAGGTGCATCTACTTCTTCTCACACGATGGATTCCAAAAATCTACTTCATAATACCATTACACCCAAATTGGTTTCTTATCCATTACCTGTTGGTTTGGTTGTTCCTAAATTTCCTATATATGATGACATAAGGGATCCCACCGAGAATATTCACTTGTTCCATGTTTGTTTCTTCTATTATGTTTCTAATGACATATTTCTTACCAAGATCTTCCCCAAAGTGTTAAGGTCTTCACACTACACTATTTTATGCACTCCCCACTCACACTATGTGTGTATTCACTTCTTTATCCAATTTGTTTTTGGAACAATTCTCTATCAATATTGAGGAAAAAACTTATATACAATTCTATTAAATATGGAAAGGACCTAATGAGCCTCTTAATGCATATGTGTTGCATTATAATACCCTACTTACCAAGATGAACAATATCTTAATTGATAATGAATTGCAAGACCTATTCACACAAATATTATTATCCCCTTTGTAAGATTCAATCATGTTTGACAAGTTTATATCTTTCAACCATCTATTTCATACCTTATACAAGTTTAAGGCTAAATTGTTACATATGAACAAACTCAAGTATGTTGCTAGCTCTCCTCCTACATCTATTGCTAAGTTTTTAAGAAAACCCACATTTAAAATAAATCCTAATGATGTAAAATATTCTTCTAAATACACTCTTAATGTCATCTCACGTATTATTAAGCTTCGCATAGCATGTGCATCATCAATTTACTTCCTTTTCAAGACCTCGCATTGTCTTGAAACAATTTCTTGAGTGTAATATCATATCTCTCCCTCTACCATTTGAGGTTGATATGAGTAGAACTCAAGGAAATAATTCGATGCTAATTCCCATTGTGATGATCATCAAATTTTCGGGAACTCTACAGATAACTACATATATATTCCTCACATTTTATAAGATATTATCGATTCTAATTCTATTAAATGGGATGAGCCTACTAAATATTCAAATCTAATAAATGATAAATCTAAGATGAAAATGTTCAATGATCCAACTCCTAAGCATGACACTATAAAATCTTCTTTGGATGTATATAAATATTAGCGTGTAGTACCTCCACATCCTTCTTATGATCACCCCTTGGATGTAATGATTGGCATAGTTAATCATACATTATCTTCTTCTATAATCATTACCTTTGATGACTCTAATATTGATAATGTTCTTATTTCAAATACCTTTTTCCATTCCTAATTCTATTAATCACATATCCATATGAGGTGTTTTGGTAAATCCACTCAATAAGGACAATGATTTTTCTCTCACATTGCTTCAATATTTGGGAATTTCTATGTACAATCTTGCACTTGATAAAAATCCTTGCTACCTCTACATCATTTTACCCATCAGATTTTGGTCCTATTACTACATCATTTTCATTCTTTGTGGATTCTACTATTATTTTTGGTGCCCTATAGTTAGGTATTCCTTAGATATGCACTCTTAGGTCCATTCCCTCAGCTATACATCAATTTGTTAAGTTCATCCACAATCAATGGGTTATCACCTTTAGAGGTATTCACTTTTATATTTCACCTCCTAGAATGCTTAGTTCTCCTTATACAGCTTCCTCCTCCTAGTCATTATATGGAAATATCTTTGGTTTTGCAATGTCCCTCACGTCCCTAGAATTTATGTGTTTATCCCTAGACCAATATACTTGCACTCTAGTTATAATACTATGAATTCTCCTAGGCCCTTTACTATATAAACTTCATCTCCCAATGTTGATCCTCTTAGGTCTCCCAATATTCCTTTTCTTGCACACTCTACATCTCATGAATCTAGGTCTCCTCATAAAATTACAATCTCAGACATTGTTTTTCACCATCCCACCTCTCATAGAGTTTTATGGTAGTCCTCAAGTGAGAATGCTACCATGATAACTTCTTAATACACTCCTAGTGGTTGTGGCACTCATTCTTCTAGTACACCGCATCAACACCATTATGCACATGATAGTATTACATCTACTAAGATTTCTTTAAAATATATAACTACAACAACCTTTCTAGCATTTAGATCACCACTAAGGCCCAAACCTCCATATTTAAATCTTGACCACCTAATGACAAAGGGAATGTTCGTAACATGATCACATCATCATGACTAATGAGGTAGCAATCATAATTAAACATGCGCAAATGGTTTTGAGGGTCTTATTTACCCTTGAATTTATTGAATTTAGGCATCTCAAAATGAGGCGGATATGATCTCATAGGAACTAATGGATGAATAGGTTCATTACAAAGTTGACTATATGTGAGTTTAGGAATCCCCATACCCTAATTTTGAATTTTGAGGTTATAAGTTATATCCATTACATATTGGTTGATGTTTGGTTCCTTTTAGGTGGTATGGATTTGAAGTATTTAGGTGAATGAGTTTGTAGAGTAATGATATGGTATATGGTTGTGAGAGGATGAAGGGGTCGTGTAAGTGAAATATGAAGAATTAGGTGGAATGTTATGATTTAAAAGAGATAAGGTGGTATGATAATACGACCCGAGAGGTTGTTTGATTCTTGTAGAAGGAATATGATGTGTGTGGAAGATAGTAGAGTTTGGGGCCAATGGACATGCTAGTAGTATGAGGTGGTTCATTGGTGGATGAGTAAGGTCTATGATTTTCATAGTAGATCTTAAAATTATAGGTGTCTATGTTGTAATAGTATCTTCTAAGATATTCCACAAGAGCCTCTGGATTATGATCTAAGGCCTCTTCAAACTTGGGATTGAAAGGAGGAATCTTGTAAAATTCCTCATCTTCGGGGGAGCAGAGATGCAGGATTTTCTTTTAAATCTCCTAGATAGTCTTCTATGGCTAAAGATGTCATCATATGAATGAGATGATTTTCCATGGTATGATAAACACTATAAGAATGTGTGCAGTAGAAACTATGTAAGGATAAGCCCAAAATGGCCTCAAGGCAATGAATGTGTGAGATGAATGGGAAAAATTGATGATGTGATGGAAAGAAGGAAAATAAATAAAATTATAGTCCAAACCATGATTCTGGTAACCGAGACGGGGTGAATCAAAAATCAAAACATAATACAAAATGGGTAAATCATAACAAGCTAGTCATTGTTACAAATGATTTTGAGATGAGTGTGAAATCAAGATAAAATAGATGAGTTAATAGATTACAAGTCAATCGTAGTTGCAAATCAATCTAGGAATAAAATCACTAATCAGGAAAGAATGTAGAATGAATGATGTGGAAGATAACAGTCACCACGGTTGTAATCGATTCTCGAAAAAAAATTGTGTTAGAGAAACGTAGTACAGTCACAATTGTGACTATGACTAGGAAAAATATAATGTAGAATGGATGATAAAAATAAATATGAAAGTGTAAGAAGGGTCTCAAATAACATAAATAGTCGCAGGGGAGACTCATAAATAATATTATTTATTTATATCAAGGTGGAATAAATGAGCTTGGTCTGTTGTCTTCCTATAAAATTTTCTCTCCCTAAATACCAAGTGTTACCTGAATAGGTGTTGTATACTAGAAAATTTATAGTCGTCGGATTTACTTTACCCCCTTGAAGAAAAAAATTGTATTTTATTATGCTCAATCAATCACACCAGGGCCATCACTATGGATAATCTTGGCTCTAATCCTCACAGGTGTAATCAGGACCTACTTTTCAATGCTTCAAATTAAGGGAAAATTTTTATTATTATTTTCCAAGATAACTTATGCCTTCAATGATTTAAATACATAACATTTAAATCCAACATCAATTTAAATTCAATCCATCTAATAACTATCAAGAACCATGTGCAACAGTATGGGTCAATTAGATCAATTATATCTACATGATCCCCCATAGTCACTCTTTTCGAGTGTGTATACAAAGTATACTATTGGTTACCTTTCCCAGAATTGATATTCAAGTGATGTTTTCTAAATTTCTACCTGGAACTCAATCAATCGAATCTCATCTTGCATCCTATACTTTAAATTAGAATATGGTGAATCGACATCAGTAATCAACAACTTACACTACTTTGGCCAAAGTTTAATATTTATGCTTGTATGCTCAATTTTGTGATAACACATTTGTCAAAAAAACTTGTCCTTTCACCCTATTACTTTGTTTAGATATCTGAATTTGAATCAGTTAGTTAAGTCATTTACTTTACATGCTACGCACAAGGCACAAGACTTGTCCAACATATGTGAAGGAACACATCTGTGCTAACTTAAGTTTCCTATGGGAGAGAAAATGCTTACGTAATGACTTGCATCATTATGCAACCACTTCCTTCCCCATATCCAAATTGATTTGGTACTTTGAGGTATTCAAATTTATTAGGTTGAATAACCCTAGTATCTCAACGTGACATGGTTTTAAGATTTGGATATGATATTGTTAAAGATTGGGCCTTAAATGGGCAACCTTATATATTTTGAAAATATATAATTCACTTAATGACTTACATCATTAAATGAATGCAATCTTATCACAGCCATCTAAGGTTATAGATAAAATTTTGATCGTTACAAACATCAGAACCACTGAGGAATAATTAATTACAAATTAATTAGTTTACAATAGGTTTCCTTTTTTCCACAAAATAATTTATCTCTTCTAATAATGTCCCTAAGGTTCATAAGTTTAATAATGTAAAAGGTTACGATTATATTATCAACAACCCATCGATATCTTATTCATGACTTAAGTTAACTTACTGCATTATCGTGGTAGTTCTTTAATTATACCTTACAACAATTTCACAATATTACTTAAGGTATTTCTATTTATAAGATGGTATATTTAACATACATAATTAAATGCTTCACATTACAAGATTGTATCAAATATAATTTTATTCAACATCCTTTATCGAACATAAAAAAACAATAGTTGAATTAATGTTATTACCCCAAACATCAACAATATTTACCCATTTATGTTTTAACCATAAAATACTGCTGCAATCAACATAATAAAAGACACATTAAATGATACATGTGATCATCATCTCAATAATTATTATCTCATTAATAATTACAAGTAGAAATGGATTTTCCAAAATAATAAATGGTTTATATCAGGCTATTATACCTTTCTCTTAAAATAGTACAAAGAAGGTAACAATTTTGCTTTCTAATAATGTCATACATTTAATACTGCAAAATCATCTTAATCAATCCCAATTTAAGCAAATAATTTAAGTATAGTATTTATAAAACATATGTCAAAGATAACTTAATTTCCACCATCTATAAGAAGATAAAATGGTGAAAATGGTCAGTTCATAATGAACTATCGTGAATTTTCTTTCTCTTCAACTTGCGGTTTAATCATGTATAATGATTATATAAGATCAATTCAATAAGGTAACATCTTAACCACATCCTATAAATAATCTAGATTGATTAAATTAATAATCAATTACTTCCTCATTGTTCACATGTGAAAGTAAACTTATTCCTTAATACTCTTTTTACCCGAGTTGAAGGTTACCACTCTACCCAAAAAAGTCATTATTATGATATATATTATTGTAACCTTATCATTAAGCTATTTGTTGATCTAATCTTTATCAAGAAAATAACTTCCCTTACCCATCAACAATAGTAATTTTATCCATAACAACATTGAACTCACTATAATTCCCTTCTAAAAAGAAGAGAGATTAACCATAATCATATTAGTGAATATCAATGATTCACTTCATACCTTTTAAATAGAATTAAAGATCCAAATAGTCATCTCAAACATGTACATAATCATAGCTTAATCTCGTTAAAAGAATTTATAAATCCTTATAGCCATGTCCACAGAAGTATATTATTTTCCTAGTCTAATCACAGGAAATAATGACTTACTATATACATGATAACAAAAGTAAGGGTTTATATGAATCAACAAAGTAAAGTAAGCACCTTTTTCCTTTTCATACGATGTAAGAAATATTTCCTTAACCTAGTCAAATAAAAATCATGAATACCTTAATCTATACGATAAAACAAGGTTTTCCTTAAATATTTTGAACAAGTAATAATTACCAAGTCCAACTAAACACGTATTAATATTTTCTAACATATTACTAACAACCATAAATTTATTTTTTGAAACTAAATAAAACTTACTCATTCCAAAACAAGAATCATTCACGGAGATTCCAAAGGGAGATAATTTTTGTTTTTTGGAGGTGGGTTTTCCCCTTAACTCATTTGAAAACCATCCATACTAACAATAGAAACCCATATAACTATCTATGATGAAAGTAGAAAAAATGACACTCAGAAAAATGGTTCACCTGGATTATATCCTCGCCAAGTTGATCAAGAAACTTGGTGTTTTCAACTAAAAATCTAGGCTCCCCTTTTTATTTTTCATTATCCCTAATAAGATAAAACAATATACACATTTAGTTCATAGAATTAAATCACCCAAGAGAGTCAAAACCAATTTTACACACCCAATAAAACACTCAAGACACAAAATATTCAAATCATTTTTTCATGGTCTCAAGCTATAAAATATTAAAATTCGTAGAATTTCAATTTACGCCCGAGCGGGATTAACCACAAACCACCTTAAAATCATTTTTTTCCATATTTTCAAGACATAATCATTATACAAATGGTAAGGGAAAACTAGTTCAAATACTATTTGCTTAATCTCCTTTTACACACATCCAACTTGTAACAACAAAAGTATTCGAGCATCTATATGTATTTGGCTACCTCAAAAGTTTCCAACAAGCACCCAGAATATTTCCAATACAATTATTTCATAGAAATAATCAACAAGGAGAACATAATACAATCCATACCTATAAATATATCTTTGCTAGTATTTTCTTTTTATTTCCTTCACAGGATTTCCAGCAAGTCATATTGTGTCCCCGATTCACAGGATCTCCTTGCCATTATCAAAACCAAAAATCACATGTATACTACTAAGTTTTTAATTTTTCCACAAAATTCTCAACCTAAAATAACTCAACATACCTACATGCAGAGCTTGACAAAGTAGAACTCAATATGGGAAAAGAAAGAGCTCAAGATGTAATTGAAACCACAAAATAGAGTATATACAACTCGGTAGCTTTTGGAGGAAGCTTTAGGATTTCCCAAAAGCTTTTGATACCATTAACTTCCCGAGAATGCCACGTGGTGGCCTTGAAATTATTCAACCACAGTTATTTATTTTCCCTCCCAAATGGCCAACTTGCTACATAATAGATGCACATGAAGTCTATGGTCAGTTCAAAATTATATGCCAACATATTTTAGTATGGACTATGGACTAAGTCAACTAATGCCCAATAAAATTCATGGCTAAATTTTAACAACCTTAACAGCTTGGGATCATTCATCGACCATGCTTCTAGCATTGAAAACTCATCATAACCATTCATCTAAATGTGTAGTCAAGGCTATAGTGGTTGTTTTCCGAGTATATGGTTTTATACCTTTAAAGATATAAATTTAAAGCCTTTAATCACATAGACCATATGGTCTTTTAACCTGTTTAAAGGATCAAACTCTTAATTCTTTTAAACCTTTTAATAGTGGCATTAACCTCACCTATAATTTTTATTACCCCATAAAACATATCACCTAATCTTACCATTTTTTCATGCTCATGTTGATAAATGGTTTTAGACATTTAACAAAGACTTGGATGCTCATAAGGTCTGTAACCTCTTACCCTCGTGTCGGCAATAGCACAAAAATTAAGTAAATGATGAAGGAAAATTATCATTAGCAAATCCTCGTATTGTTTTCAAGTATAATTCTTTAATTTCTAACTTCAACGCAACAATCTGCATTATACAAAAGACATATATGATCATCATAAACATTATAATCATAAAACTAGTTCAACATTATTATGAAATCATTATAAATAATCGACAGAGAGTCATTTATGTTCATAGAACAAATGTAAAATGAATTATAACTTAAGTTGCTTATTAATAAATGACGACAATCAAAACATCATCTATAGAAATAATGATATATTTATAACATTCAAGGTACGTAAATCGAATTATGATATTCGAAACTTGTGGGACACGATGGAAATTTCTACTACATTATCATGTTTATGGATATCATACCAAAACTGGTCCCCTGTATCTATGAGCTTCCCAATATCGTGGTTCATTTACGACATAATATCTTGAGAAAAGTGGGGGTGTGACAAAGAATAATCGTAGGTGGGGTCACCCATTTCATTTTCTAGTTCCCTCAATGTGCCAACTACTTTGGGTATTTTGTGTTACTACTCACAATGAGTTCCTAGGATTATTCCCATGCACTTCCCATAGTTGTGTAGATGGGTATTTACCCTATTCGACTTGCAATATAATGTACGGTTCATTCCCGATTCATTCCTTTAATAAAAACCAAAAAAAAAGTTTTTGTAAAAACAAAGTCATAACACAAGAAAGATTTACGACTACACTGTAATGACATTTTATGATTTTTTGTTAGAAAATCACAACTTGATCACGGTTGTAATCAATCGCAACCCGATTTTTAATTTTTGGATTTTTTTAGTAGAGCTGCAAAGAATCAAATTTTAGATCTGCAACAAATGTTATAAAAGGGTAAAAACAAACCTAAAATAAACCCTAAGAAAAACACTATTAGATTCAGAAAATAAATAGAGTTACACATAGCCAAAATGGTCCCACCATAGTTGTCAAAATGTATGCCTAGATTTAGATCACCTGCAAGTTGTATTACTCAAGTAATAATAACCAAATCAATTGCTACTAAAATAGAATGGGATTATGCTTCCATTGATAATAGGGACAATTTTGATTTCTTTAATTAAATAAAGTGGGTAAAAATCTTCAGATATAAATCTAAACCTACACAAAAACACACCTGAAAAATGTTAGTTGTTTTTGGTGGTTAGGGGACCTGACTCGATCAGATCCCCAACCCATTTAAGGAGATAAAAGACATTCTATTTATGTAAAATGACAAAATAGTAAATGAAATGACAAGTATATCTAACTAATATCGTAGGACAATCAAAGTTTCATTTCACCGAGAATTGCATGGAGATCACAAGCCACCGATCGTAGTTGTATTTCTCACCGTGTTGAAATTTTGCTAGAAAAATGTTACAAAAATATAGATATATCCTTTGAACTTCACTTTTCCTTCTTCAATACATGTAAAATTGAGATATGCGAGTAAGAGAGCAAGAATAATCAGGTATAGTCTTTGTCTACTAAGAGCCGGGGTTGGAATTAGAGGGATGAGTGTGTGCTTTTATATATTTTGAGTGCATAAAGGAGTGGGACACACATGGGTGCAATGTGCATACCACATTGGGTATGCACATGGGTATGTGTGATGGGACAAAATTAAATTTAAGTGGGTGAGTTTAGTAAATAGGTAATGAGTTGTCTTTTAGCTCCATTTGGTGGGGTTTTATGATTTTTTGGTCTTTTTTATTTTATAATTTTTTTGGTGTTTTTGAATAAGGGGCCTTATACACAAGGTGCATTTTCTATTTTCTACATAGAGACCTAGTTCATAATCACTTTAGCCTTTTTAATCAATCTCTGCAAACTTGTAACTTTAGCTAGAAAATCCTTTTGAGGCTCTCATTTGACTAGTAAATACTCATGAAACTCTTTAATATTGTCACAATGTTGTGTAGAGTATGATTTAATCAATTAATTTGTATGAATGGATTTCAAAATTTATGATGTTTTCTCTCTCCTCTCTCTTCTCTCTAGAAATAACTATGAAATTGTGGTTGGTCTTGAAAATTTCAATGGATTGAAAATGTAGATGGATTTGAAATGAAAATGGATATGAAATGTAAAATGTTTATTTATCTCTCTTCCTTAATTTCTCTCTACATTCAAAAAAGTTAAAATGAATGTGTGAGGAAATCTCTCTCTCTCTCTCTCTCTCTCTCTCTCTCTCTCTCTCTCTCTCTCGAATGTTTTGTTTTATTCTTAAGTGTAAGGGTTTTCCATATCAGTCATAGGACTTACCCTATAATGGTTGCTTGTACTCCATACAAGAAGGATTAAAAACGTGATATGTTGTTTTCTAATGAGTTGGAATTGATATGTTGTAAATTTACATTGAATGTAAATATTAAGTGAAAGTGAATTAAAAAGAATGCAATATATAAATTGGTGTGTTGAAAACCATTGTTTTTCTTGAACTCCTATGACTTAAGCATTGTACATGAAAAACTATTTGTCTTCTATTTACTTATGTTTAAAACTAACTTTTCAACATCAGTAGGGGTGATACTAATGAGTGTAGGAACAACCATTGAGAAAAAATTTATCTTAATTAATAAAAAATATAGTTAACAATGTAAATTGGTAATAAGTATAGTGCTTATTTCATGGTTTTCATGCTCAATTAGATTTCAATAAGTAAAGTTAGTATCACCCTAGAACTAGTCTAAGGATAATTTTTCATATGGTAAGTATTAAGGTGGTGATAAACTTACATTTATTCTTAGGTACCCTCATTTAATATAACTTCACTAATTTTGTCCTTAAAGCCTTGTAATAGGCCTTACATGCGCATAAGTGTGGATGTTGTAGATGTTAATGGAATTGTAAGTGTTGGAAAACTAAATGGTGTGATTTAGATGTAATAAACATGTGTGGACTGATTTGTGGTTAATTATTGATGGAATGTCATTTTATCATACTTAACACTTGCATGGTGACTTAAGAAACATATTTAATTACCATGGGGAACCCATTTTTGAAGTGGTAATATTGATTTTACTAATTCTTTAGAACATGTGGCATATAATGGTAAGGTGAAGGGAAAACTTCATGTAGAACACCAATGTGATGTTGAACTCCTCCCTTCCAAGGAAACTAAATAGGGCACAATGTACAAAGGAGACATGAGGAGTATGGTTTGTATCTAGCCCTTGTTAGATATTTTTGTAAGATAAAATTAAATGAAAGGTAATGTGAACTAATTTAGGAAGTGCATTATAGGAGCGTAACTAAACATGTTGGAGTATAAAAGACACTAGCAATTCTATTAAGAAAAAATTTAATAAAGTAAACATTTAAGAATAGAGAAGGCACTAGCAATTTCCATGCAAAATTTCTATTGGCCACATCTAAATATAAATATTTACAAGATACATCAATAATACACGATATAAACCATAACCAAACTCACAAAAAGAGACAAAGATAATTGGCTAGCATTTCCTAGTGCCTAAATAACCTTGTGATTATAGATCAATGCATTTTCCTTCAAATTATATCACTCAAGAAGATGTTTATGATTGTGCTTTCATAATAGAAAATCAATTTCCAAAATTATATAATTATATAAATGTTTTTTAAGAGAGACAAATTCAAGGCTAGATTTTGTAATGTTATCCTTTAAACTTGTGATATTCTCTCCGATTTTTCTTTAATTCTTGGAATGGTCTAAATAAAGAGTTTTCCTTCTTTAATATTCCTAGTTGAAGTGTATAGAAAGTTACCCTGTGAAGGGTACCATCATCCCTAGTGACTTCAGGAGACATTATAATCATGACATCGAATGGCCTTGAAGTATCATTGCAATGCATCATTTGAAGGACTCATGGAGTGTAAGATGGAAAGTGACTTATTCCTTACAAATTTGGTAATCCTATTACACATTTGGTTTTGTCTAGACTTGCATTGACAATTGTGATATGGTTCTTAATCTTACCTTAATTCTTTATATGAGTGTAGACAATACCACAACTATCAATTATGGACTCGGGTTGTATGTTGAGGCCACACTCTCCTACACTGAACCATATTATAATAATTAAATTAATTTATCTTAGAAATAGTTAATGATAATTGATATTATAGTTTACACATAATTGGAAACTAAAATAGAAAATGAGTCTTCTTGAAATATGATTTGTGGGCCCTAACAACTGTAATGGTGCTTCCACAAACCGTAACATCTTTTGATTATGATATGTAATGTATGTGAATGTAAAATAATTATTTGTATGTCATTTGGAAAAATGTAAACTATGAAAATTGGTGTGTATGTGAGACCTATACTTGTATTTGATGAATATTGTAGCAGTAGTCAATATGGTTTTATCTAAAAAACGTATTCTAGCTTTTTTTTTTGTATTTGGGTGTAAAAATTTTGGGGCATAACACTACCCCTATTAGGTTTTAACTCCAAAACTTATACTTTGAAGCATTTCTAATTTTTGATCTTCTTGTTCCATCATCATGCACATCCAAATCATCCTTGTTCTACCCTATACATTTAATATGATCTCCCCTCTCATGTATTTGAGAAATTACTTGTCATTTATCAATTGTTACATATATGTATGCATTCTTTTAGATTGTGAATTATTAATCTTAGAATTTAATTAGATCATAAAACTCCACCTATTACAAACCCTTATATACTTCTTATTGTTTTACATCCCATAACAATAGATATATATTAATTAGGTTCTAAACATTAAGTGAACATGAATCTTGAATCATATATATTATTCAAACCCTAGTGTCCCTAGGGTTTCATTGGTTTTTTTCTTATGATTTCTCTTTATTCCCTTTCAATGTAGCAATCAGCTTAATCAACAACCTATTGAAAAACTTTAGCTTTACTCTCCTACCCATGGGTAGCATACTCACATGGCCTCTTTTATACCCCATGTTTTTAAGATGCCTTTTGTCTCGGATCATGATACACATGAATAACCTCTAAATGGACATGAACTCACTAGTGAAAATTATTTTGATGATGATCTTAATGAAGAATAAAATGAATATTGTGTTATAATTTAAGGATTCTAATAAATCCAGATTTAATCAACTTACTTATAATGTTACAATAAATATTTAAATAAATATTACATCATAACATAAGTAAATAAAAAAATACTTATGAAATAAATAACACAAATGACACAATATTTATAGTGAAAACCCCAATAGGGTAAAAACCACTTTGAAAATAACCTTTTACTTCAGAGAACTTATTTTACATCCAATAAGATCACCTCTTCCTTTGAAACCCTATTTACTAAGGGTAAAACCAAATCACTTGATTTACACACCTTTGATATATTTCCCGAATATATCAAATGAGGACCTAAAGTCCTTTTTATATAAGGTGATCAAGTATGTCTCTTGACCCACCTTTTCAACCTAAAATGGTTGACACATACACTTAGGTTTATAATATTTAATATTAGAAATATAATCATTTCATGATATTAAATATTTAACCTAAAGTATATACCTAGGTTAGCATATTTAATAATAGAAATATAAATATTTCATATTATTAAATATTAACTTATATATTAGTGATGGACCCATATACATTAAGGGTTGTCTAGACCACTTAATCATTATGTTCTAACACTCCCCCTTAATGTTAACTCGGGATAACATAACATATGTCAATAGATTACCTTCTCGTGGTACACTTAAGGATTTACAATCCTTAAACCATAAAGGTTTTAGCTAGCATATCGGTTGAAGAAATTATAACACCTTCATCATACTCAAATTATCTTTTGGTACAAAAGGATTTAGAATCATAAAGATCATCCCATGATCGGTGGTTAATTATGATTTTTGAGTTTTACATGTTCTCATAGGTTCTTATAAAAGGTTATTAAACCCAAGCATATAGGAGTATTTTACAACAAAGGACCTCATTAACAATATGCTTGTCTTGGATGTTTACCAAGAAATCAATAATAAAGAGTTTACTCAAGACTGCCTTTAAGATCTTTCTACACTTCTTTCTAAAAAAGAAGTTGAGGAGGTATACATGCCCGAAGGTCTTTTTTTTTACACTTTCCCAAAGTTCTTTTACATATGCCCGAAGGTATTTGTAAAAAATCAAGTTCCATTAGGATGTGACATTGTCATGCACACTCCCCCTCAATGGTAACTCCGACAATCCAAGATTTTCACTAAAGTGACAAAACTTTGCAACACTCGGGGACTTTGTGAATATGTCAGCAACCTGCTCTTTAGTCAACATGAACTTGAGATTTATCTCATCACTTTGCACCTTCTCACGGGTGAAGCGTATATGTATCTCAATTTTCTTCATCCTCTAATGTTGAACTTGATTCTTAATCAAGAGTAATACAATTCTGACCACCACATATAAGAGAAATACTTCATTTAGCTTCCATGTGTATCTCTACCAACAATTACTGCAACCACATAGCTTTTTACTTCTTCCATTGTACTTTTTTGCCTCAAAAAGAAGAAATGGAGACTGTTGATTGTATTTTTGTTCCAAGTAATGGTTCCTACACCAAAAAAATTGAACACATATCTAGTATATTTTATAACAAAACATCGGTATGGTTAGAATCACAAAATCTATATAAGATAGCATTTTCATTCTTATTATAATGAAACCCATAATTGATTGCTCTTTTCAAATGTCCAAAAATTATTTTTGCAAGATTCCAATGATCTCTAAAAAGGTTCTGCATAAACCATGAAGTAATTCCTATTATATAGGAAATATATGATCTAGTTATAGTTAGATAAATCAAACTATCAACTAACATCGTATATAAAATAGGATCAACCTTTTTCGTATGCAAATTTAGGATCTATATTTATTCCAACTTCCATTGAAGTAGAAAATGGTTTAAAATCAATCATAAAAACTTTTTCAATACAATGGTTGCATATTGTATTTTAAAAATAACAATAGAATAAAATACAGTCATATAAATAACATGATGGGAGAGACCTAACTCATTCATTTCAAAGTAATGCTTCAATTTTCTCTTTAATCCTATAAATTAAATCATAATCGTCACCAAACATAGGCAAATCATCAACATATATACATATAATGATAATATGCAAGCCTTATTACTTAATGAATATATTATTGCCGGAAGAATAATTAACAAAACCTAACAAACTTAAATAAAGAAACAATTTTTACATATCAACCTCTAAGAGCTTGTTTTAAACCGTACAAAGGATTTCTCAACTTACAATCATAGTTTTATTTACCAGTTTCTTCAAATCCTTTAGGTTGAAACATGTAAAGTTCTTCTTTTAAATCACAATTCAAAAAAGTATTTTTCTTATCCATTTGGTGGATTTCCCACCCAAATTGAGTGGAAATTACAAATAAGGCCCTAACAATACTCATTTTAGCTATAGGAAATGTCTCAACATAATCAATACCAGGTTTCTAAGTGAAACCTCTAGCAACAAGTCTAGCTTTATGTTTGTTAATACATGGTACACATGATGGATTCTGACCATTTTCCTAAAGTTAATAGGATTTGAACTTTCTAACATAGATTGAGCCCAATTTAATTTTTTATCTAAGAAGATAAGAGTTTCAAAAACATCTATAGCATCAAAACATCATCATGACCATTTACTAAATCAGAATCAAAACCATCATTTAGAAGCATTTAATGAAGTAACTTCAAGAGAAGAAGACAACACATGTAAACTTTTCACTAGATTATATCTAGACATTTCATATAAGCTTCGATAATTAACATGTCCTAACCTTTCATGTCATAGTTTGAATTATTCAAACTTTGAGATATAAAACAAGATGCAGAAGAGAAATCATCAAAAATATACAGAAATTTTATTTGAATTCCTTCAGCTATTTTACTCTCATTACTATCCTTGATATACCAAGTATCTTTCATGCATAGATTCTAGTTGTGTCCATACCTCTTTCGAATGTTCGATATTACCAATGTGTAGAAGGTACTCATTGTTCACATTGCGTAGAATCATAGAAAGAGTCTCTTGCATTTGTTGTAAGAATGTATTCATGTTATCTACAATTTCTTGACAACCGGTGGGAGCAACCTCAGATCTAGAAACAATCATCTAGAGTTTTTTTGCCATAAATTTTGTTTTGACCCAAATGTTGTAGTTGGTTTCATTCAAGATTTGAGTTTTGTCAAGACAGAAATAGTTGGATGCCATTGTTTTCCTAAACTTGTAAAACACACCCCATTATAATATACAATGTACCATAGAGTTAGATACATATTTATTGATAATAAAAACAACACTTTTAATAAAATCATATCTAAAAAAACTATTTGATCATAACTAATTCTATCATTATAATGCATACTAATTAACCTCCCATGATCAAAATAATAACCCGCAATATAAAGGGCTCTGTATTATACCCCAGATCTATATAAAAAATATTTCCAACCATATAGAAGTGAAGAAGAGACCCTAAGAATGCATAACAACTTCAAATTTCTGAAAAAAATAATGTAGACAAAAATTCAGCCAACTTAAATTTGATGTCTAAATGACCATCATAATGGCTTAATTTTTTTGTCTATTGTGATGATCATTTGACCATCAATTTTAACACAATGAAAGTTTCCTAGAACCTATGAGCTTAAATTTGACATCTAAATGACCATCATATTGTCTTATGTTTGGTCTACCATGACGTTATTTGACCATCAAATTTAATAAAGCCAAAACTTGTGTATTTCCAGAATGTGAAATTCCATAATTTTTCTTTTGTATAATATTAGGGAGGTTATATTTTAACACATTATAATAACCTATTATAATTTATAATGTAAAAATATATACACTTTTTTAATAAAAAAAGGTATATAGTTTATAGAATGAAAATAAAAAACAACATATAGTTCATAAAAATTATAAACTATAGTATATATTTTTTTATAAAAACACATAACCCTTATTAAAGGAGTTTAAAGGACATAGACTAGGTTAAAAGAATTTTACCAAGTGCAAGTAGATTTATGAGAGTATAGATTAACTTGTATATTTTACAAAGGGGACAAGTAATTTCACCCGACCAATGAAATAAATTGAAATCCCTATTTTCATGAACCTTGTCTCCTCCCTTCATTTACTCTTAATTTTACCCCACACACATTTAAAAGTATGGAAATATTGCAAAATATTTTATATAATATTGCTAAAAACTTTAAAACTTTTATGTTGTTATAACTACCAATATTTTAATAAATATTTACCGCACTTCACGTGAGCCACCAATAAACTAGCCCTTTTTTAAAAATTCTCCATTTATACTTGAGAGTTCCACATTTATACCTCGAGATATTATCTCATTTTATTTTCCACTCCCACTCTTATATAAAAGAAAACATTTAAATAGGTTTATTTATATAGTTTATTTAAACATTTAAAGAAAACATGTTAGGTTTTATTTAATAAGTATTAAGATTTAAAAAGTAATCCCTTCATGGCCAATTAATAAACATAGGCTCCTTTCAAAAAAAAGTAAGCACTTAAGTTTTTTTAAACATATAAAAATAAATCTAATAAAATTTATATTTTAAGTGGTTTAAACTAACCATATAATATGATTTAAATTTAGATTTTATTTTTTTTAAACTATATATGCCTATATTTACAAGTTAAGTTTAAATATGATTTAAACTTAGGCTTAAAATATGGTCTCGTTGACTCTTCCCTCAATCCCATGTAATTTTAATATGGTTAAAACTTTTAATATATAATATGATGTTTATATAAATTATATATATATAGCTTTCAAATTATATAGGATATAGGTATAGATTAACTATAAACTATAGTTTTTCAAATTGAATATTTTTAGAGGGGACCAAAGAAAATAAGTATGAATTTACCTTCCAAAATATTTAACTCGCAAACAATTGAAATTATAGAAAATAAGAAAATTATTTCATATAGTAATAAATCCTTTTCTTTTCTATATGTGATTTTCACGAGGTAAATATTTGAATCCCCTTTCACCAGTGTGCACACATCGATCTCCAAATAAATATTAATTCTATATAATTCATAAATGTAAATGAAAGTAAGAATCATATCATATTATATCTCCCCTAAAAAAATAGGGATTTAAAATTGAAAAACTCTAAAAAATTTACCGAGAGTTTAATTGCACAAATATAATGCCAAAATAAATTGGGAAAAAAAGGAAGGAGGCCGATACTTTTAAATACCCTTTCGAGTTGGTTGAAAAATCCATACAAATTAAATAAATAAAATACATAACATTTGATCTTAATTTATTTAATTTACCTCACTGCTACCATGTTAGAATTTAAGGATTCTAATAAATACGGATTTAATCAACTTACATATAATCTTATGATAAATATTTAAATAAATATTACATCATAACATAAGTAAATAAAGAAATACTTACAGAAATACATAACACAAGTGACACGGTATTTATAGTGGAAAACTCCAATAGGGTAAAAACCACTTTGAAAATAACATTTTACTTCGTAGAACTTATTTTACATCCAAAGAAGATCACCTCCTCATTTCTACAAACACTATTTACCAAGGGTAAAACTAAATCACTTGATTTTCACACATTTGATATATTTCCTGAATATATCAAATGAGGACCTAAAGTCATTTTTATATAAGGTGATTAGGTATGTCTCTCAACCCACCTTTTTAACCTAAAATGGTTGACACATACACCTAGGTTTATAATATTTAATATTAGAAATATAATCATTTCATGATATGTAATATTTAACCTAAATTATATACCTAGGTTAGTATATTTAATAATAGAAATATAAATATTTCATATTATCAAATATTAACCTATATATTAGTGATGGACCCATATACATTAAGGGTTGGCTAGACCACTTAATCATTATGTTCCAACAGATCAAACATAAGTGGCCATGGTATATCTTTTTCATGTTTATCTTCACAAAAACCCTCACAATTTTAATCCTCTCATCCACATTCTTTTAGATACTAGACGTTTTCATGATAAAAAATAAGCAATCAATTTTTTGGATACAATCCTCCCTCATCATCTAGTATACACACATCAACCATTCCTACATCGGCATTGCCTATTTCATTGGGTCATCTAATCTTCCACTTCATGATATGGATATGACTATTCCTATGACTTCTACTATTCCTACAACTCTTTATACTCATATTTGGATCAAATGCTTCTTCTTCTAATACAGGGATTTAGAATCCCTTATTCATACTTTACAAGCTCAAATTTTATAATTGTAACAAGGTTTATTTTCTTCTTCTCATACTATAAATCCTACTCAATTTCTTTATAACCCACTTACACCTAAAATGGCATTTTACCCTTTTCCCAAAGGTTTTGTTGCTCCTAATTTTCCTATTTCGATGGAAAGGGTGACTGTGAAGAGTACCTCCTTACATTTTATGTTACTTGTTTGGATTATTCTTCTAATGATACATTGCTAACCAAAATTTTCCTCGTAGTCTCAAATATTTTTCCCTATAGTGGTTCTATGAATTACCCATGCATTCTATATGAACATTCAATCCTCGAGCTAATCAATAGCTCACCCAATTTTCCATCAATATTCATGACAAAGTGTCTTACACTCAAATGGATAAAATGTGACATGGCTCCAAAGAACCCATTGGTGATTATATATTATGCTATAAGATCATGCTTACTAAGATTAACAATATCTTAGCCAATAGTCAACTACATGATCATTTTACACAATTTTTTCTTATTCCTTTATAAATGTCTCAAATTATTTTCCTTCTGGTGGTTTTATGATATTCCCATGTATTATATACTAACATTAACTCCTATAACTAATAAATACCTCACCCAATTTTTCATCAATATTCATGACATTATATTATGTAATGCCATAAAAAAATTTAAATACAAGCACACTAAATTTTCAGATTTTATATGCATTGCACAACTAAATATTTCAAGTTTTCAAGTGTATATTGCATAACTATATATTGAGTAGATTTCTAAACAAAACAACACCTTCCAACAAGAGACATTGAAGTAAAAAGTTCATAGTTTCATTATGATCTCAAATGATAATATTACAAGATTCTAGCAACAATAAAAATAACAACTTTCTTAGTAAAGACCAAAGCTTACAAGAAGCAATAAGTACAATAATGGTTATTTACAAGAGTGTATAGACTTGACAAGTCACATTCATTTACAAAGTGAAGGCAATGTCCTCCAAGGATGAGAAAGGCCAAGATGGCAAGAGGCTCTACTATCTCCAACTTGAGCTCCAACTCCAATACTCCTACAAGAATCCAACTCCAAGAGAATATGGCTTGTTTACCACCCAACCAATAGGCATCATCACATGCCTTTCCATGGTTGGAAGTCATGCTAGCCTCCCCCAAGCCCATGGGAGAGAGGAACTAGCTTCCACAATGTGCACAAGTATAATGGGGATTTAAACACACAACAAGAGAAGACATAAGACCATTCAACCATTTAGACCTACTATACAAGAAAACAACACAAGAGGAGAACAAGGTCAACCTCACAAGGGGGAAGAGAGGAAGAAGGATGCCCAAATCAAGGTGTCCAACCATAGGAGCACCAATAAATATATATATACAAAACTCCTTATACCTCTTAATCATTCATCCTCCTTATTCCTCCTTATGCTATAAAAATCCTTCTTGGGAGGATTTTCAAACCCAAGAGGGTTTCCTCACCAAGAATTGGGAAAGGTTCAAGCCATATGAACCTTTCTCCCACCTCAAACCATATGAGGGGATGAGAAGGGACCTTCATGGCTTGACCAACAACCATGAGGTTTGAGAGGGAAATCCCTCTCTCTTCCCCTACATTCTCCAAAAACCATCAATCCAAATGATGGTGGAGAGAAAACAAGAAAACCACAAGAACAAACAACTACATTCATCATACACTTCTCAACACATATTTCACACACATTATTTCATTGATCAAGCATACATACAAGATAAGCACAACTAAGAAGAAGAAGGTTAAGAACCCTACCTCTATAATGCTTTCCAAGACTCTAAGCTTTTCCCCTTTGTCCAAGCTCCCTTCCAAGCTCCCAAAATTCTCCAAGTGCTCCAAAAAAAAATGAACCAAGAAGACCCATTCTTCCCACATGAGGAAGAATAAAAAGAGGAACCCAAAAGTTTCCTCACCAATGGGAAAGTGACAAGTGTCACCCCCTCTCCTCTCAAGAGTCAAAGATTCCAAAACCAAATAAGTAAGAGTAAACTCACCTTTTACTCCTTTTCACCCAAAATACCAAAAACTAAAATAAAACAAAGTGGAGCAACTTTTAACACTTTCACACAACCCAACCATCTTACATGGATGGTGACTAAAGAGGGCTAAATGGGAGGGAAACTCCCTCCAAACCTTAGAAATAGGCCCCCCTACCTATTAGGTAGGGTCCAAGGGCCCATTTTCATGCTAAGAGAACCCCCAACTCAAAAGGGGTCCCTAAAATTACCCAAAATACCCCAATTTCGGGTTTGGCATGCTTGGGCACATGGGTAGAGGGTGGGGTCCACCCAAGGTTCACATGTGGTCCCCAATCCCTTCTACCAACACACACACACTTTCCCAAAACTAACATTTAACTTAAGATAATATCATTAAACCCCTAAGCTAGTTTACTTAATAAAACACACCCTAAACCTAATTAATTTTACAAAACAATATTACATTACAATTGAGGGGTTCACCCATGGTGCCAATTAAATACATCTATTCTAAGGCCTCAAACATTTAGCATAGTTAGGACTCAGCCCGTGGGCCGCTTGCACAATTGCGTAGCTTCCCGAAACCCATGCTCTCCTATACCACACTGCACACTCATTGCACACATTAACCGCATCTGTCCAATATAATAAACATCATCTATACATCACAATCTCAATCAAACTTATAATTTCTGAACATAATTACAATTTATAGAGCAATGCATACAATTATCCACAAATAAAATTGCAACGACATACACTTAGGTTAGCCTGAAAATTACCATCATTAAATCCAAAACACTATATCATTAATCAAATCAACCACAAGAGACTAACATCTAACCAATAAGTCTATCATATAACCCTGTTAGTGTCATCAACATCATAAGAAATATATCAGTATACGAATCCAATCTAATTGGCGCTGTGTGCCCAAAATGCCATAATGACCATGAGGATAAAATATCATAGTAAAATGTCTAAAGTCTATCAGAGTCTCAATCAAAACATGTCTAGAAATAAAGGAACCAACAGATAACTGGAGCTATAAAAATGTGAGCACTACATCCCCTCTCCTAGAATTAGACTTCCTCCGGAAGTCATTTGGAAGAGATAGGGATATCTAGCCCTCGGTGGTGTAAAGCATCCTCCCGGTAGCCGATGACTCATCATATCGGTCCCACTGCACTCTAACCTGGTCCAAATCTCGACCCCGAAGGGCCAACCTTCGGTGCTCCAGTATGCGTACGAGCTCCAATCTCCACTGCCCTCCGTCCTCTACCTATAATGCTGACCAATCCAAAACATGAGAAACATCTGGTACATATCTACGTAGTACAGAAACATGAAAAACTTCGTGGGCCCGTGTAAGGTGTGGTGGCAAAGCTAGGCGATAGGCAACTGGACCGATGACCTCAAGAATATCAAAAGGCCCCACAAAATGAGGCGATAGCTTAGAACCCTTTCCATAACGGATCGGACTCTTATGAGGACGAACCCTCGAAGACTTTGTCACCCACTAAGAAGTGACGATCTATCCTCTTGGTGTCCATGCATACGCCTTCTCGCGTGCTCTAGCTTTGCTCAAGATGCTTTGTCGAATCGTAACAACTCGCTGCTCTAAATCCTCAAAGATAAGCTGGCCCCAAAATAATCCTGCCATCAAGTCTATCCCACTCAAAGGTGTCCTGAAGGTCGTTCATACAAAGTCGATAGGGAGCCATGCCAATGGAGCTATGATAATCATATCGTAGGCAAACTCAACTAAATGCAAATAGTCTTCCCACTTCTTCTCGCTGGTCCATCACGTACATCCTCAACATGTCCTCAAGAACCCGATTAACCCTCTCTGTCTCGCCCCATCTATCTCTCGGATGATATGCCGAACTGAAATTAATCAGGTACCCAAGGCCTCCTGAAAAGAAGTCCGGAAGACTCGATGTGTAGATAGTGTCTATGTCATTAATGATCATCTTCGAATCCCATGCAATCTGACAATATCCTCCATAAACACTTTGGCAATGGCCTCGTGTATTATAGGTAACCTTGGTTGGCGAGAATGCGTAACCTTGGTCAACTTATCCACAGTGACCATATTGGCATCATGATGATAAGAGGACATAGGAAGTCCTACTATGAAATCCATGGAGATCACATCCCATTTCCACTCGGGAATATCATGAGGGTATAAGAGTCCTGCGGGATGAGAATGCTCTGCCTTGACTCTCTGACACTCAAGACACCGTGCTACAAAATCTGCTGTCTCGACGAAGACCCGACCAATAATATAACTCTCTCAAATCAGCATGCATCTTCTTCACTCCTGGATGTGTTGTGTATGGGGCTCGATGAGCCTTAGTAAGGATGAAACTACGCAGATCACCTGCCTTAGGCACATAAATGTGCCTATGGAACCGAAGCAAACCATCTGACTCTAGCATGCATCCTGAATATCTACCCTCAAAAGAACCCTGAGAATCCAACATCTACCTGGCACCCTCATAAAACCTATCCTCTAGAAGATGCTCAAGTATCCTGCCTCTCAAATCTGACTGCAGTGTCAAAGAAGCAAGCACATGCCATCGTCTACTAAGTGCATCTGCAACAACATTTTCCTTTCCCTTGATATACTGCACCTCCATGTCATACTCACAAAGGAACTCCATCCAACGCCATTGACGAGCGTTGAGGTTCGGCTGAGAGAAGATATGCTGTAAGCTACAATGATCTGTCCTCAAGATGAAAGGTCTACCCAAAAGGAAATGTCACCAACGCACAAGTGCATGAACAACTGCTGCAAGCTCTAAGTCATGAGTAGGATAGTTAAGCTCGTAGTCCTTGAGCTTACGAGACTCAAAAGCAATAACCCGACACTCCTGCATAAGAATTTCTCCTAAACCCTCTAGTGATGCATCAGTGCAAACAACAAAATCCTCTATTGGGTCTGGAACTACTAAGATGGGCGCCGTGGTTAGCCTTTCCTTAAGCAACTGAAAGGCCTACTCACATTTTTCTGACCAATCAAACTTCTTCCCTTTCCTCTGAAGAGAAGTAATAGGGTGAGCAATCCTAGAAAAGTCCTGCACAAACCTGCGGTAATACCCTGCTAAACCCATGAAGCTCCTCACCTCAGTGGCTGATGTGGGTGCTGCCAATCCAAGATAGCCTGAATCTTAGAGGGATCTACGGAGATACCCTCGCCTGATATGATATGACCCAAGTATCAATCTCCGTCTGAGAAGCCGCATTTTCCAAGTTCCCATACAACTTCTGCTCTCTCAAAACCTGAAGTACCTGCCTCAAATGCTCCTCATGTTCCTCCTCGGAACGAGAATAAATCAATATGTCATCAAGGAACACTAAAACAAAGTGATCCAGAAATTTCCTGAATACTCCATTCATGAGGCTCATGAAGACAGCTGGGGCATTGGTCAAACCAAATGGAACCACTGTGAACTCATAATGCCCGTAACGTGTGTGAAACGTTGTCTTATGAATGTCTACATCTGAAATGTGTAACTGATGATATCCTAACTTGAGATCGATTTTGGAGAACACTCTAGCTCCCCGCATCTGATCAAACAAGTCATCAATCCTAGGGAGCGGATAACGGTTCTTTATTGTGACCTTATTGAGCTATCTGAAGTCTACACAAATCCTGAGAGAACCATCCTTCTTCTTCACAAATATGACCGCGCTCTCCCAAGGAGATACACTAGGGCGAATGAGACCCTTCTCTAACAACTCTTCTAACTGAATCTTGGGCTCATGAAGCTCAAGTCATCATCCGATAGGGTGCCCTAGAAACTCAAAAGTGCGGATCCGGCACTAAGTCAATGGTGAAATCCACCTCCCTACTAGGTGGTAAACCCGAAGCTCCCCACTGAAACACATCTCATATACTCCTCAAAATTGCGTGATCATCAAGGGGTGAATGCTGAGTACTATTCGAACGATCACCGATGATAGTGATAGCAAACAACTGGTAACCCTTACGCATGCTCCGCTTGAGTTGCTTAGCTGAGATCATATGCAAGGAAATGGGTCTCTGCATCCCTGAAATCACAACTGCACTCCCAAGATCATCCTGACACTCAATAACCTTATTTCTGTAATCCACCTTAGCTCGATGAGACTCAAGCCAATCCATACCCAACACTACCTGATAGGATCCTAAAGGAATAACTTGGAGGTCAAGCGTAGTGGAGAAGACTCCCAAATCGAGTACACAACTCTCCACATACAAGTCCACGGCGAGTTTAGCCCCAAAGGCCAACTCAACCTGCCAACTATCTGGCTGCCTAGCCACCACTAGCCCACACTGGTCCACTATAGAAGGAGATATAAACGAATCAAAAGCACCTGAATCAAAAAGTACTGAGACAGAAATACCCTCGATAGTACTGTCATCTCAATGATCGTGGCTCGATGCTCGGACAGCGGTTGTCAACAACACCGCATACACACGATGGGCGCGTCCCACGTCACCCACTGTCTACTCAGATCTAGGAGCTCTCTGCATATCTATAGTAGTGGGCTTGTGCGGACACATACGCACATAATGATCTGGAGCCCCACAAATAAAACATCCTCCTGTACCCCTCTGAGATGGGGTCCCTCCTGTGCTCTGCGAACTGAACCTGCCGGTCCAACCCTAGTAGACTCGCGGGCGGGCCGTGAGTGAGTGATGAGTACTCGGCCTCCTATCTCTAGACCCCACAAAACCACCTCTAGACCCACCTCGCTGAAAACTCGAGTCATGTCTACCCTCTCGATGCTTGGTGTCCCCGATGCCGTGTCTCATTTATGATGGGTGTGGAGGAGCTCTCGATGCTGCTGGAGAAGACCAGAATCCTCCTCTAGGGGGTGGTACTGCTCCCCATGCTCTCTAACTCTGGAATGCCTGAATCTGTCCGGAACATGCTCTTGTTTCTTTCTCTGTGCTCCTGAGCCTTGGTCCTATTCTCCTCAACCAAGTAGGCCTTCTCAACGGCCTTCTCGAGCGTGGGAGGAGATAACATCCTAACAGCTCCTGCTATATCTGCATTCAGGCCCCGAATGAACCTGTTTACCTATAACTTCTCATCTTGCAGGTAGTCTACATACTGCAAGAGATCCAAGAACCTGCTCTCATACTACGCCACCGAGCCAGAACCCTGTCACAAGTCGTGAAACTCATCAATCCTCTTCTGCACAAAATGCTCTGACATATACCGGGCCCTGAATCGCTCCTCGAACAACTCCCATGTCACTGTATCCCGAGTCAAATGGAGCTTCCGCTCCTCATTCCTCCACCAAACGCCTGCTGCATCTCGGAGGAGGTGTATGGCAAACCTGGCTTTGACGTTGCTCTCATGAGAGTGCAAACCAAAGCAGCTATCCAAGCTAAGCCGGGACTCGCCCCAAAGCCGTCTGTCGAACCAATAAATGTAGGCGGCTGCGTGGGTGAAGAAGGTCTCGGAATCACACTTTGTCTCGATCTCGATTCGGTGTGGTCTAACAGTGAGAGAGGGTCGCATATCTCCAAAAGGTCCTCGAAGGCCGTGTGAACGGGCTGTGGATTTAAATGAGGCCACCCTCTCACCAAGGATGGAAGGGCTAGGTGACCTCTCTCGTCTTGGAATGTCGTGCTCGGTGGCTCTGGATGTACGTCCTCACCAATCAACTCCTCATCTCCTAACTGAATGTCTTCCTCTCTCGGCACCTGCGGTGGTGGAAGGCGCTCCTGTATGACACCTATCAGCTGCTGCAGGGTCTCTAATATCTGAGGCCCAAAATCGGGGCCGTGACTCTCGCGTAGGGCCTACGTCCCGAACCTCGAGCTGAACATCCCCTCTTGGGTGCCATCCTCGAACTCCCGAGGTAAAAAAATGTTTTATAAACTTTCTAAACGTTTGTTGGAAGTGTTATTTTATCATTATTTTTATTATTTTAATTATTATTATTATTGTTATTATCATTATAACACCAGAAGCAATGCCCCTTCTCATTAATAATTAATTTATAATAATTATTAATTTATTTATTTATTTATTTTCCTGAAATAAATTAATACCGTCCCGCAATAATTTAATTATTTTAATCTATTAAGCTCCCTAGGGTTTTAAACAAAAATTTACACCCCTTGCATAAATTAGTCTTCCCCCTTTTATTAATTTATTTTATTTATTTATTTTTATTTATTTTTCTACACACTCTTTAATTTAATTTTATTTTCCCCCTTTTAATTTAATCTACCCCCACACCCCTCTTAATTTATTTTTCAATCCCATTAAAAGTCATGTTTTAAAGAAAAGTAGGGTTGAATGAGAGCCCTAGGATCTAATCCAATCTTGGCCATTCATTCCAAACTTGCCCTAAATTTGCCCTAGATTTCTCTATGGTGTTTTTATTTTCCTTTTCATTCTTTTTGTTTCTTCTTTCATTCTATTTCTCTTATTTTGTTTTCCTTGTTTTCTCTTTGTGCAGGTGGAGGAACTAGAGGAGATTGGCTCCATGGAATCTCTTTTCCTCCTGTAAAATCCATGTATTTTCTGTTCTTCTATGTAACTTGTTGAAGATAACCCAAATTTTGATATATATATATATATATATATATATATATATATATATAAGGCCTATATATTGAAGGCTGTAATGCTTTTTTTTTTTTTTTATTAATATATATATGTATTTTTATTTTATTTTTATTAATATATATACATATATATATATATATATTGTTTCTAGGGCACGAGGCGGGGTCGTAGGCGGGGGCGACGGCACCTTTGTGTGGGCACGCGGGTTCGGAACAGGTTTGGGGGTCCGGGGCAGAGTCCAGCGCGAGACGGGGTTTTGGACGGGGGCGGGGGAGTTTGGCGGGGTTTCGGGGGGTTTGGGCGGGGTTTCGAGGCGGTCTGTCCCACGGGAGGGGTGGGGCAAAGGCGGTGTGTCCGGGGAGGGGTGGGGTAGGTCTATCCGCGGGGTTACAGGGGGTTCTGGCTGCGGTAGGTCGGGGCTTTATTTTTAAGGACTGTTTTTTTTTTTATTTATTTTTATTTTTATTTTTTTTTTTGGGGCTCGGGGTGGGTTGGGGGTTGCATGGCCCCCCAAAATCGTTTATTTTTTTTTTATTATTATTATTTTTATTTTATTTTATTTACTTTTTAATAAAATAAAATAAACACATAAATAAAAAGTTATATATATATATATATATCATATCTATTATTTAATATAAAAATATGTGTATATAATATTATATAATATATAATATATATATTACATAATATATAATAATATATATTATAAAATAAGTATGTTATATTCTGCAACAAAATCAGAATATAATGTTATTATTATTATCATTTTATTTTATTTTCAAACCCTTTTTTTTTTTTAAATAGAATGTATTTATTCAAATAAAACTATATTTATTTTTTTATTTTCATTTTTGTAGGGAAGAGCAAGTGGTTTTCTCAATAAAATTAACTGTTCACTATCACATACAAGAAACATCTAATCTCATTTTATTTAAATAGTGCTACAAAAATTTCAAAAAGAAAGATATAGGGCAACTAGGATAATGGTTTTCATTCAATGTCATGTAACACTAACTTTTCTACAATGTAATAACTAAGCAACTAATACGGATTTCTACAAGAGGGAAATCCAACAACAAAAGAAAGATAGATTTTTTTTTTTTTTTTTTTTTTTGAAACAAGGCAATAAGATGACAAAACAGAAATTACCCAAAGAGTCCGTGTGTTTGAACCATGGCTCTGATACCAAATGTAATGCCATAAATTTTTTCAAATACAAGCACACTAAATTTTCAGATTTTATATGCATTGCACAACTAAATATTTCAAGTTTTCAAGAGTATATTGCATAACTATATATTGAGTAGATTTCTAAACAAAACAACACCTTCCAACAAGAGACATTGAAGTAAAAAGTTCATAGTTTCATTATGATCTCAAATGATAATATTACAAGATTCTAGCAACAATAAAAATAACAACTTTCTTAGTAAAGACCAAAGCTTACAAGAAGCAATAAGTACAATAATGGTTATTTACAAGAGTGTATAGACTTGACAAGTCACATTCATTTACAAAGTGAAGGCAATGTCCTCCAGGATGAGAAAGGCCAAGATGGCAAGAGGCTCTACTATCTCCAACTTGAGCTCCAACTCCAATACTCCTACAAGAATCCAACTCCAAGAGAATATGGTTTGTTTACCACCCAACCAATAGGCATCATCACATGCCTTTCCATGGTTAGAAGTCATGCTAGCCTCCCCCAAGCCCATGGGAGAGAGCAACTAGCTTCCACAATGTGCACAAGTATAATGGGGATTTAAACACACAACAAGAGAAGATATAAGACCATTCAACCATTTAGACCTACTATACAAGAAAACAACACAAGAGGAGAACAAGGTCAACCTCACAAGGGGGAAGAGAGGAAGAAGGATGCCCAAATCAAGGTGTCCAACCATAGGAGCACCAATAAATATATATATACAAAACTCCTTATACCTCCTAATCATTCATCCTCCTTATTCCTCCTTATGCTATAAAAATCCTTCTTGGGAGGATTTTCAAACCCAAGAGGGTTTCCTCACCAAGAATGGGGAAAGGTTCAAGCCATATGAACCTTTCTCCCACCTCAAACCATATGAGGGGATGAGAAGGGACCTTCATGGCTTGACCAACAACCATGAGGTTTGAGAGGGAAATCCCTCTCTCTTCCCCTACATTCTCCAAAAACCATCAATCCAAATGATGGTGGAGAGAAAACAAGAAAACCACAAGAACAAACAACTACATTCATCATACACTTCTCAACACATATTTCACACACATTATTTCATTGATCAAGCATACATACAAGATAAGCACAACTAAGAAGAAGAAGGTTAAGAACCCTACCTCTATAATGCTTTCCAAGACTCTAAGTTTTTCCCCTTTGTCCAAGCTTCCCTCCAAGCTCCAAAATTCTCCAAGTGCTCCAAAAAAAATGAACCAAAAAGACTCATTCTTCCCACATGAGGAAGAAAAAAAAGGAACCCAAAAGTTTCCTCACCATGGGAAAGTGACAAGTGTCACCCCTCTCCTCTCAAGAGTCAAAGATTCCAAAAACCAAATAAGTAAGAGTAAACTCACCTTTTACTCCTTTTCACCCAAAATACCAAAAACTAAAATAAAACAAAGTGGAGCAACTTTTAACACTTTCACACAACCCAACCATCTTACATGGATGGTGACTAAAGAGGGCTAAATGGGAGGGAAACTCCCTCCAAACCTTGGAAATAGGCCCCCCTACCTATTAGGTAGGGTCCAAGGGCCCATTTTCATGCTAAGGGAACCCCCAAACTCAAAAGGGGTCCCTAAAATTACCCAAAATAACCCAATTTCGGGTTTGGCATGCTTGGGCACATGGGTAGAGGGTGTGGGGTCCACCCAAGGTTCACATGTGGTCCCCAATCCCTTCTACCAACACACACACACTTTCCCAAAACCAACATTTAACTTAAGATAATATCATTAAACCCCTAAGCTAGTTTACTTAATAAAACACACCCTAAACCTAATTAATTTTACAAAACAATATTACATTACAATTGAGGGGTTCACCCATGGTGCCCAATTAAATACATCTATTCTAAGGCCTCAAACATTTAGCATGGTTAGGACTCAGCCCATGGGCCACTTGTGCACAATTGCGTAGCTGCCCTGAAACCCATGCTCTCCTATACCTGTCACCTGCACACTCATTGCACACATTAACCGCATCTCATCAATATAATAAACATCATCTATACATCACAATCTCAATCAAACTTATAATGTCCGAACATAATTATAATTTATAGAGCAATGCATATAATTATCCACAAATAAAATTGCAACGACATACACTTAGGTTAGCCTGAAAATTACCATCATTAAATCCAAAACACTATATCATTAATCAAATCAACCACAAGAGACTAACATCTAACCAATAAGTCTATCATATAACCCTCGTTAGTGTCATCAACATCATAAGAAATATATCGATATACTGAATCCAATCTAATTGGCGCCATGCGCCCAAAATGCCATAATGTCCATGAGGATAATATATCATAGTAAAATGTCCAAAGTCTATCGTAGTCTCAATCAAAACATGTCTAGAAATAAAGGAACCAATAGATAACTAGAGCTATAAAAATGTGAGCACTACATTTTACACTCAAATGGATAAAATGTTGCAAGGCTCAAAAGAACCCATTGGTGACTATATGTACCATGCTACAAGACCATGCTTACTAAGATTCACAATATCTTAGCCTATAGTGAACTACATGATCAATTTACACAGACTTCTTATCCCTTTATAAGAGTCTCAAATATTTTTTCCTAAAATGGTTTTATGATCTACCCTTTATAACATCCTCGACTTTTGGGACTCAATATTATTAATAAATTTGTTTGATTGTTTCTTCTTAGTTGCAATTTGTGTTTTCGTTAGTCATTCATCAAAGGAATGAGTATAAAGCACGAAGGAATGGACATTCATCCATATACCCATAAGGGTGTGATCATAGGTATGCAAGAATATATACTTATGTATATATGCTAGTATAGTTGTGTGCTGCAGACACATGCAAGTATACGCTTAAGTTCCCACTCTTCCGTGAGATAGCACTCACTCTTTGATTGGGTGACACATTTTGGCAACTTCCGGTGTGATATTGTTTAATGTCAGTTGCTATCCTAACTAACCTAAGATATAGGTTACATGATCTAACCTAAGCCTAACTTATGATGGTATGTTAGTAACATAACCGAGTGTTAAAATATTATCTAGATGCTTTTGAATCAACCTTAATAAATGCATGGCATTTGATTAACTTAAGGAAATTAGCTTAGTTAATGGACTTGTTAGGAAATTAGTGTTAATAGTGTGAACATATGGTTTGAATATTAGTATTATTTAATATTTAAATAATATGTGAGTGTGCACAATTAGTTGTAATGCACAACTCATAGAGATAGGAATGTGTGAGAATATCTTAGGATTAGGAGTAAGACTAGGGAATAAAGGAGAGATATGAGGATAAAATGATAAGACGTGACTCTGTGATTTTAGAAGCAAACAATTGTATAAAATTTCCTCTCATATTCAATAGATATTGCTCCATTATATTTAATTTTGGTTTCTATCTTCTGTAGTTTTCATTTCATGTGTTGATTTCAATTAATTATTACTTAATTTTTTTACACAAATCTAGAGATTTAGCATCATATGGTATTAGATCAGGAAAGGATGTTATATGAGAGTGATTGTGGGACAAAACCATAGCCTCTATGATGCAGATTCAAGAGTTTTAAATCTTCTCGTTTCCATTTTTTTATTCGACCTTCTAAAAAATGACTCGTAAATCATATTTTTCTCAAAACCCGATTTGGAATTTTGTGAAATTTTTGGGGTTTGTTTATTTGTATTATCGAGAAAATTCTATCAAAAATTATAGAAATTTAGTTCCTATTTTAAGATAAATCATGGAAACAATTCTGACGTTTCGATTATTCTGTAAAAAAATAGTCAATAATTTCCAGCAATTAAACTCTGATAAGCTTTATTATTTTGGTTAAATATAAAGTTGATTATTATTGTAAGGGTGAATTTTCGACTGTGTTTGACACCCATCATGGAAATACCTCTAGATAAATTTAATGGATTAAATTTTCACACATGGAAGGTGAAAATACAAATGCAACTAATGAACAAAAATCTATGGGGAATTGTAAATGGAAAAGAAACTGAACCAACTGATGCAACAAAATTACTGGAGTGGAAAACCAGGGATGATAAAGCAAAATCCATTATTGGGCTTGCTTTATCTGACACTGAGTTGCATTATGTAGACTTAGAAAAAAGTCTAAAGACATATGGGATTTTCTTAGTCAGACATTTGGTGCAAAAGTTGTGAATGCTAAATTTACACTTAAGTTACAGTTATTCAAGTTGAAAATGAATGAGGGTGAAACTATGTCAAGTCATATTAATGATCTTATATCTCTTCTAAGACAACTGTAAGTAAGTGCTCAGGTAGATGATGAAGATGCAAAAGCTATTTTGTTAAATAGCTTACCTCCAAAATATAATAATGTAGTTTTTACTCTTGGTCAAATGCCTTCTCATTCACTGCAGGTATGATTTTCACATTTCTAGCTGAAGATAAAAGAACAAAAGAAGATATTGAGGAAGAAACTACCCTCTATACAAAGAAAAAGTATCCTAGTTCTTCAAGAAACAAAAATAATTAGAATGTTTTTATTGCAAGAAAAAGGGACACAAGTCTTCTTTTTATACTGTTCATGCCAAAGATATTTTATCAGGTAAGCTAAAGATGGATGAGGCCTATGCAGTTGATGAAGAAAGCACTGAAGAAGAAGAAGAACCTGAACAGAAGGAAGATGAAGATGACTACTTATACTAAGTAGCATCACTTGATGGAGGCAGGGGAAATGGAGGAAGAGGATAATTAGCACCTCTCGTCAATCACCAACGATGGGGCCACATTTTTCTATGGTGACTTCATTTTTAGTTGTGTGTTTGCTTTCAGCATGTGTGGTAGTAAATAAGAATAGATGGATAATTATATTCATAGTTAGGAACATATTTTCCTATATTTTGTTCTCTTTTGTAAAATATGGATGGGGAAATGTGTATGCTGCTATGAAAGTGGTTGGTGGTCCACTAGAAAACTAATTTGAGAGTTTGTGAATCTCTTCAAAAATCACATACAGAGTGGTTAATGGTTCCACTAGAAAACCTGTTGGAGTTGATGGTACTCTTTGAAAACCATCGTATTGTAGAACATGAGCAGGTACTAGACAGAACTCACCCATGTTCACACTAAGGGGGTGAATGTTAGGAAATTAGTGTTCATAGTGTGAACATATGGTTTGAATATTAGTATTATTTAATATTTAAATAATATGTGAGTGTGCATAATTAGTTGTCATGCACAACTCATAGAGATAGGAATGTGTGAGAATATCTTGACATTGGGAGTAAAACTAGGGAATAAATGAGATATATGGGGATAAAATGATAAGACTTAACTCCATGATTTTAGGAGAAAGAAATTGTATAAAATACCCTCTCATATTCAATAGATATTGCTTCATTCTATTTACATTTGGTTTCTATCTTCTGTAGTTTTCATTTCATGTGTTGATTTCAATTAATTATTACTTAATTTATTTATGAAAATCTAGAGATTTAGCATCATCTGTATCAGAGAAAGAAAGGAAAAGCTATGAGAGTGATTGTAGGACAAAACCGTAGCCTCTAGGATGCAGATCTAAGATTTTGAAGCTTTCGTCACCATTTTCTGGATTATGATCTTCCAAAAATGACTGTAAATCGTGTTTTCTCGAAACCCCAGATTCAAAATTTTGTGAAAGTTTTGGAGTTTTTGTATTTGTATTATCGAAAACTTTTGTCAAAAATTTACAAAAACTCAATTCGTATTTTAAGATAAATCATGGAAACAATTCTGACGTTTCTAATTATTCTGTAAAAAAGTCAATGATTTCCAACAATTAAACTTTGATAAGCTTTATTATTTTGGTTAAATATAAAGCTGATTATTATTGTAAGGGTGCATTTTCAACTGTTTTGACACCCATCATGGAAATCCCTCTAGATAAATTTAATGGATTAAATTTTCACACATAGAAGGTGAAAATACAAATGCAACTAATGAACAAAAATCTATGGGGAATTGTAAATGGAAAAGAAACTGAACCAACTGATGCAACAAAATTACTGGAGTGGAAAACCAGGGATGATAAAGCAAAATCCATTATTGGGCTTGCTTTATCTGACATTGAGTTGCATTATGTAGACTTAGAAAAAAATTCTAAAGACATGTGATTTGCTTAGTCAGACATTTGGTGCAAAAGTTGTGAATGCTAAATTTACACTTAAGTTGTAGTTATTCAAGTTGAAAATGAATGAGGGTGCAACTATGTCAAGTCATATTAATGATCTTAGATCTCTTCTAAGACAACTAACAAAAGTAAGTGCTCAGGTAGATGATGAAGATGCAAAAGCTATTTTGTTAAATAGATTACCTCCAAAATACAGTAATGTAGTTTTTACTCTTGGTCAAATGCCTTCTCATTCACTTGAAGGTATGATTTTTGCATTACTAGCTGAAGAGAAAAGAACAAAATAATATATTGAGGAAGAAACTTCCCTCTATACAAAGAAAAAGTATCCTAGTTCTTCAAGAAACAAAAATAATTAGAATGTTTTTATTGCAAGAAAAAGGGACACAAGTCTTCTTTTTGTATTGTTCATGCCAAAGATATTTTATCAGGTAAGCTAAAGATGGACGAGGCCTATGTAGTTGATGAAGAAAGCACTGAAGAAGAAGAAGAACCTGAAAAAAGGAAGATGAAGATGACTACTTATACTAAGTAGCATCACTCGATGGAGGCAGGAGGCAATAAAGGAAGGAGGGTGATCAACGCCTCTCGTTAGTCACCAATGATGGGGCCATATTTTTCTATGGTGAATTCATTTTCAATTGTGTGTTTGCTTTCAGCATGTGTGATAGTAAATAAGAACAGATGGATAATTCATGTTCATAGTTAGGAACATATTTTGTTCTTTTTTGTAAAATATGGATGGGGAAACGTGTACGCTGTTATGAAAGTGGTTGGTGGTCCACTAGAAAACCAATTTGAGAGTTTGTGAATCTCTTCGAAAATAGCATACATATTGGTTAATGGTTCCACTATAAAACTTGTTGGAGTTGATGGTACTCTTTGAAAACCATCGTATTGTAGAACATGAGCAGGTACTAGACAGAACTCACTCATGTTCACACTAAGCGGGTGAATGTTAGGAAATTACTGTTCATGGTGTGAACATATGTTTTGAATATTAGCATTATTTAATATTTAAATAATATGTGAGTGTGCACAATTAGTTTTCATGCACAACTCATGGAGATAGGAATGTGTGAGAATATCTTGAGATTGGGAGTAAAACTAGAGAATAAAGGAGAGATATTGGGATAAAATGATAAGACTTGACTCCATTATTTTAGGAGTAACAAATTATATAAAATTTCCTCTCATATTCAATAGATAGTTCTCCATTCTATTTACATTTGGCTTCTATCTTCTGTAGTTTTCATTTCATATGTTGATTTCAATTAATTATTGCTTAATTTATTTATGTAAATCTAGAGATTTAGCATCAAGGCTTGGCATTTAAATGGTACTTAGTTGTAATGATATTTTGTGGAATCAAACTTATGAGTTATTTTGGCATTAACTTATGTATTAACCATTTCGTGTGGAATGTGGCACATATTTCTATTTTAAAAATAAAATAAAATAAAAATAAATTTAACCTAAAGCTAAGTGGAGGCATTTTTGGAGTTTAATTATATTTGACCGGATTTTGGAATCCATGGAATAAAAGAGAGTTAGGTTTTTTATTTTTTTCATTTAGCATGGCATGAAGAGAGAAGGAAATAGAGGGGGAGACTATGTCAAAAAAATATGGAGGATTTTCTGGAAGTTTTACGGCCATCTGAAGTTGATTTTGGGCATGTATTTTGGGTTCTTGCCATTTTTATTGCAGCAATGTTGTGGAGAACTTTTCTGGAAAAATAAATAAAGTTTTGGGGTTTTATTTTGTACGGTGTGGAGAAAAGAAACTAGAGGAAGAAAAATAGAGAAGGAAAGAGAAAAAGTACAAAGGGTTTTTGGTCTTCTTCATCTTGAATCTTTCAAGAAAGGTTTTCTTATTTTTATCTATGCAGTATTTTACAAATAAATGCATATTCAATTTTATCCCTCTTCTGGGTAATGAGAAATTTGGTTTATCTATTTTGGGTATTAATATTTTTGAATCAAGCCTTTATGGGTATTTGGAAAATGTGTTTATTTTATTATGGGAATTATAGATTTCAGATCTCTCAAGTATGAGAGCATGATATTTTGTTTTACCTCCTTATTTGATAACTAAAATTAATGAGGTTATTCACTTGGGTATTTAGAGTTGGTTTTTGATATTTTTAGATCTAGAGTTTGGTGGATTACCAAGCAGCATTTTACCTATTAATTGCTGCAATTTCACCGCAATATTAGTTGTCAGACTGTTGTTTTTTTGGTTGATTCCAAGTTGTATTTTAGCTGTTAGTTGCTGCATTTTTTTCTCGTAGCATTGACTACTAGAAGCGCTATTTTTGGGTTAATTTGTTGTTGTAGCATTGGTTGTTATAATGTCAAGTTTTGGTTGTTTCATTGTTGCGTTTAGTTTTTATGCTATGTTGTTTCTATACAACATTAGTTAATAAATCATGGTGTTTTGGGGTGGTTTCTACACTTCAAATTTGTTGTTAGATAGTTTTTTTCTTTGTTGCAATTTTTGTTGCTAGTTCGCTGCATTTTGTCAAATGGTTAGTGTGCAATCATTTGGATGGCATATTTAAAGAATGTTGTGTTGTGACATTTTTTCAAATGGTTAGTGTGAAATCATTTGGTTAGAATATTTAAATAATGATGTGTTGTGACATTATGTCAAATAGTTGATATGCAATCTTTTATTGACATAAATACACGAGTATGGATTATGGCATATTGTCATGTTGCTAGAATGAATTTGTTGGAATTTATGTGAAGTTATTTTTATGGCATTCTATCATGCTACTGGAATGAATTCATTGGAATTTATGTGAAGCTCTTTTTATGTCATTTCATCATATTGTTGGAATGAATTCGTTGGAATTAATGTGAAGTTGATTTTATGGAATTTTGTTATGCTACTAAAATGCAATCTTTGGAATTTATGTGAAGTTATTTTTATGGAATTTTTTCATGATGTTGGCATGCATTCGTTGGACTGTATGTGAAGTTCATTATAAGGAATTTTTTCATGTTGTTGGCATGCATTCTTTGGATTATATTGAATGTTTATATCATGTCATTTAATAATACGGTTGGCATGCATTCTTAGGTATAAAGAATCTATTGTACGTCTTGAAAATTATGTTATAATGTTGATCTGATTTGGCATAGTGTTCATTTTGAGAATTGTGAAGTGAATTTCATGTTGACATTTTGACAATTGCTTATCATGCCTTATCCTTTTTACATGGAGCCTATATGTAACATTTCTTCAAACAATTGGTATGTTGATTTGATTTGGCATGAAATAACATTATGAAAGGAATTATGTAATCATCCCTATGTGAGGTAATTTTTATGTATTTTCATGTAAGATGCTTAAAGACACCACTTTTGAAAGATATGTTGTATTTGGTTAGTTCATGCATGTATACATGATTTTTAAAATCATTATTATAATAATGAATGAATTATTATGTTGATGCATGATTGTATATTTTGAATACATTTTAATTTGTAGAATACTACATATATGAAAATAGAAACCCTTACTAGTTTAGTTTGAGCTAACCCTTTGTGGAAAATACAGGTCATTTTGGAGATAAGGGAAAGGAAAGAATATGAATGGGATTCAAGCTAATTTTCAGATTTTGATTAGTTGTTTTTATATTTTAGTTATGGAATAAATTGTACTTAATGTACTGCTTAAATAATTAGTATATTATATAAGCTTATGAGGCTCTTTTCCATTGCATGTAAACTTATAAGATTGTATTGAGGTATTGAAAATAATGAAACATCCTTTGGACACAAAGTTGATTTTTATCGTTGTTTTCAACACATATGATTTGTTTGTATAATTGTATGATTTGATTATGTGTGAAATCAACATATCAATTAAGTAATGGGAATAATGGGAATTTCAAAAAAATGGACCTCATTTTTGAGGTCTTTACACTTAGTATCAGATCCAAGGTTGTATAACACTTAGGCCTCTGGGAACATTATCTAATACTTCTCTTTGTACTTACCAAGAAAAATGGTAAGAACTCGGAGAAGTGGTGGTGTGAATAATCCAAACCAAGGTCGTGGTGGCCGAAGGGGAGGAGCTGGAAGAGGTACAGGTAGAGGAGTTGGTGAAAACATCAACCCTATCCTCAACCCCACTGAAGAAGTCCTAAATGAACTTCTTAGGATTGTCAACACTTTGTAAGATAGATTGACAGCTCATGAGAGGAACCTAAAGAAAAATAGTGGCCTAAAAGGTAATCAAATCAGACATGATCGGCATGAGGTAAACTTGGGAGACTTGAACAATCAGTTGCATGCTCATGAAGATGTACCCATAGGAATAGAGTAATAGACCCCTTCCTCAAGGAATTGAAGAAAGTTTTTATTCCTAGATTCAAAGGGTTATCCACTAACTCGGGTGGAAAAGTTGAGGCTTGGTTATCTAATTTACAATAATACTTTAGGCGGCATGATTGCGCAACTCCAACACCAAGGCACTTTTTGTAGTTTATCACCTTGAAGAACATGTTGTTCTGTGGTGGGCTCATTTGAAGCAAGTTAATGGTTATGTGGATTCCACCATTACTTGGGAAAGTTTGAGAAGAAAATCAGAATTAGATATGTCTCTATTAATCACCGAGAAAGGAAGAAAATTGAGTTTCATAGTTTCAAAAAATAACGTGATTGTAGCTGAGTATGAAGCTCAATTTTCAGATTTAATATGTCATGTGGACTATATGAAGGATGAAGAGTCTAAGGTAACCAATTTCAAACTTGGTTTGAGAGAGGTTTTCCAGAAAAGAAGTAAATATGGTTAACCCTAAGAGTCTTACGCAAGTGGTTATTGCAGTCTACATGGCTGAAGAAAAAGAGCAGTCTCAACTAAGATACCACTAGGAAATGAAAGAAAAGGAAACAAACAGCAAGAAGACTGGTATTTCCTCTTATGGACCTTACCAAAAACTTGATTTTAAAAGGAATCCTTTTAATGGTAACTTAGAAAAATGAAAATTTTCATGGGAACAATAATCGAGGAGGGTCAAGGCCTCCCATTAAACAACAAAATAATATGTAGGCTAGTGGTAATAGATACACACCTATTACAGAGCTAGCAAGGTTCTGGTGGAAAACAAATAACCTCAACAAGGTTGTTGGACATGTGGTAAGAACCATTACCAAAGATATTATGTAGAATTCCTTGCAAGAAAGACAACAAGGCACCAAGTCTATGCATTGGTAGATAACCGCAAGGCCAAGCACCAAGCAACCCATATTGAGATTAGAGGTAAAATATTCAAAGACTCTTTGAAATTTATGTTATATTTGATTCTGAGCATATGATTTCCTTGTTTCTCCTAGAATAGTGCAAAAACCTAAATCTGAAAACCATTCCTATGAAAGAAAAATGGCAAGTAGAATTCAACACTAGTAAGAAAGTGCATATTTCTAAATATTTAAATCAAATAGAAGTTGGTCTAGGAATGTTTAGAACTAGATTAAATCTACATGTTGTTCCTTTGGGATCTTATGATCTAATTATTGACATGGATTGGTTACAAGACCATAAATCTCAGATTGATTTTTTTGATAAAATAATACATTATTTTTATGATTTTGGCTTTGAACAAGTTCTATTTGGTATTAAAAACAACAAGTTTTTACCCACTCTTTCTGTCTTACAGTTGAAAAAAGTATTCTGTAAGGGATGTCTCTTATTTTCCTTACACATGGAAGAGTCTCATTGAAATGAAGGAACCTAGTTTGCATGATTATCTAGTATCAAATGAGTTTAGGGATGTTTTTCCTAAGGAATTTCTAGGTCTTCCCCCAAAAAGAGAGTTTTATTTTTCAATAGATATCATGTCAGGTTCATCCCCTACCTCTAAGGCACCTTATAGAATGAATATTGTGGACTTACAAGAGCTAAAAGTTCAGCTGCAAGAACTTCTTGAACAAGGAATTATTAGGCCAAGTGTGTCCCCTTGGGAGCACCAATGGTCTTTGTTAAAAATAAAGATGGTACATTAAGGTTATGTATTGATTACCACATGCTCAATAAGGTTACCATTAAGAATAAATATTGATTACCGATGATAGATAATTTATTTGATCAAATGAAAGGGGCGGCTATATTTTCTAAGGCTTAATTAAGGGATGGTTACCATCAACTTAGAATCAAAGAGGAAGATGTGCATAAAACAACCTTCTGTACAAGATATGGACATTATGAATTCACAGTTATGCCTTTTGGTCTGACCAATGCATTGGTTGCTTTTATGAACCTAATGAATAGTGTTTTTAGAGATTTTCTAGATAAGTTTGTATTAGTCTTCTTGGATGATATTTTAATCTATTCTAGAGATGAACAAGAACATGAACAACATTTAAGAATGGTTCTACAAAGGCTTAGGGACCACAAATTATATGCAAAATTGTCTAAGTGTGAGTTTTATAAAGATAAAGTGCACTAATTATGACATATTATTTCTAAGGATGGGATTTCTATGGATCCATCCAAGATTAAATCTATTGAAGAATGGCCAGCTCCTAAAAATGTGACAAAAGTCTGAAGTTTCATGGGCTTGGTTGGGTACTATAGAAGGTTCATGAATGTGTTTTCACAAATAGCCCATCCTATCATATCGCTACTACGAAAGGGTAAACATTTTTAATGGACTCATAGTTAGGTACAAGGAAGCCTTTTTAAAGTTGAAACATGCTCTCACTATATCACTTATCTCACTAGTTCTAGATCCAAACATCCATTTTGATGTCTGGATTGGTGCATCCCTAGATGGTTTATGGGGTGTACTAACTCAAGAAGGAAAAGTAGTGGCTTATGAGTCATGGAAATTAAAGCTTATTGAGATGAACTATCCTCAACATGACTTATAGTTGGATATAGTAGTTCACACTCTTAAGAAATGGATACATTTCTTGTTGGGTAAGCCATTCAAACTTAGAATAGATCATAAAAGTCTAGAGCATTTGTTTACTCAAGATAACTTGAATGCATAGAAAAGGAGATGGCTGGAATTTATTAGTAATTATGATATGGACATAAAATATGTCAAACGTAAAGAGAAACGAGTTCATTTTTCTATTGTTTCTATAATACATTTGTTGTTAAAGGATAAGTTATTACAACAGCAAAAAAATAGATTTTTTTGTCAGGAAATTATTGAAAATTTGTGCAAGAAGTGGTGGATAGCAAGTATGTTGGGTACTCCTTTGACTTAGATGGTCTTCTAAGGTTCCAAGGTATAATTTTCATACCTTTTGAAGGAAATTTCAGAACTATTCTGATGCAAGAAGTGCATCAAGCTCCTCATTTTACACATCCCGGGGTCACTAAAATGACTCATGAGTTGAAACAGTTTTATTTTTGGCCTGGTATGAAAAAGGATGTGGCTAGATTTGTTTCTAAATGTTTAGAATGTAAAAAGGTGAAAGCTAGTTATTTACATCCTAGTGGTAAGCTTTTTCCACATGATATTCCGAAGATAAATGGGCAACTATAAGTATTGATTTTATTTCTAGTTTTCCAAAATCTAAAAAGAGGCATGATACTATTTTAGTTGTTGTTGAAAAGATAACAAAGGTTTCTCATTTTATTCCTGGTAATCTAACTGATGATGCAGTTGTACTTACTGATAGATTTGTGAGGGTAGTTATAAGATTTTATGGAGTTCTTGAACTAATAGAGATACTTTGTTTAAATCCCGCTTTGGCAAACTCTGGAAGCTACTTTTGGCACCAACCTACATTTTAGTTCTTCTTATCATTCTGAAATGGATGGAAAAACTGAAAGAGTAAATCATGTATTAGAAGACATGCTAAGAATGTATGTTATGGACTAGCAAAACAAGTGGGAATATTTTCTGCACTTAAATTTTCTTATAATAATACTTATCATACTTCTTTGCAAATGGATCCTTTTGAAGATTTATATGGTAGGAAATGTAGAACACCCTTGGTGTGAGAAGGCATTGAAAATCGGGTAACCATAGGTCATGATGTTTTAAAAGAATACAATCAGCAGATGGTTGTTATAAGATAAAAATTAAAGGTTGCAAGTGATATACAAAAGACCGATGTTGATCAAGAAAAGGAATGAAAAATAATTTTAGGTGGGTGAAAAAGTGTTTTTGAGGTTAAAACCTCATAAAAGTTCAATTAAGTTTGAAAGGCATCTAAACTTGCACCCATATTTGTTGGTCCATTTGATATTTTAGAGAAAATTGGTGTTGTAGAGCCTATAGATTAGATTTTCCTCCCTCACTTTCTGAAATTCATGATGCATTTCATGTCTCACTTTTGAGAAAATATGTGCATGATCCTTCACATGTGCTAACTTGGTAGAAATTTCAAGTAGATGATAAGCTAAATTTTTAACTTGAGTCGGTAAGGATATTATCGCAGCAAAGCATTAAGTTGCAAAATAGAGATATCCAACAAGTTTTGGTCCAATGGGACAACCTAAGAATGAATTTATAATTGGGAAGATACAGAGTATGTAAGAAATAACTTTCCATTTATTTTTAAGTCTCGATAATCGGGACATTACCCTTGTTAAGGGGGAGGATGTAACATCCCAAATTTTGTGACTTCGTATTATTAATAAAAAATTTGGTTGTTTCTTCTTGGTTGCAGTTTGTGTTTTTGTTAGTCATTCATCAAAGGTATGAGTATAAAGCATGAAGGAATGGACATTCGTCCATATACCCATATGGGTATGATCATAGGTATGTGAGCATATATACTTATGTATATACGCTAGCATAGTTATGTGCATACACATGCGAGTATACACACAAGTTCCCACTCTTCTGTGAGTTAGCACTCACCCTTTGATTGGGTGACAGTGTTTTGGAAGCTTCCAATGTGATATTGTTTAATGTCAATTGCTAGCCTAACTAACCTAAGATATAGGTTACGTGATCTAACCTAAGCCTAACTTATGATGGTATGTTAGTAACATAACCGAGTGTCAAAAGATTATCTAGATGTTTTTGACTCAACCTTAATAAATGCATGGCATTTGATTAGCTTAGGGAAATTAGCTTGGTTAATGGGCTTGACATTTAAATGGTGCTTAGTTGTAATGATATTTTGTGGAATTGGACTTATGAGTTATATTGGCATTAACTTATGTATTAACCATTCCTTGTGGAATGTGGCACATAGTTTTATTTTTAAAATAAAAATAAAAATAAACTTAGCCTAAAGCTAAGTGGAGGCATTTTTGGATTTTAATTATATTTGAATGGATTTTGGAATCCATGGAATAAAGGAGAGTTAGGTTTTTTATTTTTTCCATTTAGCATGGCATGAAGAGAGGAGGAAATAGAGGGGGAGACTATGTCAAAAAAAAACTAGAGGATTTTCTAGAAGTTTTACGGCCATCTAGAGTTGATTTTGGGCATGTATTTTGGGATCTTGCCATTTTTATTACAACAATGTTGTGAAGAACTTTTCTAGAAAAATAAATAAGGTTTTGGGGTTTTATTTTGTACGGTGTGGAGCTAAGAAGCTAGAGGAAGAAAAATAGAGAAGGAAAGAGGAAAATCACAGAGGTTTTTGGTCTTCTTCATCTTGACTATTTCAAGTAGGGGTTTCTTGTTTTTATCTATGCAGTATTTTAAAAATAAATGCATATTCAATTTTATCCCTCTTCTGGGTAATGAGAAATTTAGATTATCTATTTTGAGTATTAATATTTTTCGAATCAAGCCTTTATGGGTATTTAGAAAATGTGTTTATTTTATTATGGACATTATAGATTTCAAATCTCTCAAGTATGATAGCATAAGATTTTGTTTTACCTCCTTATTTGATAACTAAAATTTATGAGGTTATTCACTTGGGTATTTAGAGTTGGTTTTGACATTTTGAGATCTGGAGTTTGGTGGATTACCAAGCAGCATTTTTTATCTATTGTTTTCTATAGCATTAGCCGTCGACTATTGTTTTCTTCTTGGTGTATTCCATTTTACATTTTAGTCATTAGTTGATGTGGTTTTTTCTGTAGTATTGGATGCTATAAGCACTGATTTTTTTGGGTTGATTTATTGTTGCAGCATTAGTTGTTATAATGCCGATTTTTTGTTATTTCATTATTGTGTTTAGTTATTTTATGTTGTGTTGTTTTGCTGCAGCATTAGCTAATAAATCACGGTGTTTTGGGGTGATTTCTATGCTTCATATTTGTTGTTAGATAGTTGTTTTCTTTGTTGCAATTTTTGTTGTTAGTTCATTGCATTTTGTCAAATGGTTGGTGTGCAATAATTTGGATGGCATATTCAAATAATGTTGTGCTATGAATTTTTTTCAAATGGTTAGTGTGAAATCATTTGGTTAGAATATTTATAGAATGATGTGTTGTGACATTATGTCAAACAGTTGATAGGCAATATTTTATTGACATAAATACACGAGTATGGATTATGGCATATTGTCATGTAGTTCTTTTTAAGTCATTTTGTCATGCAGGTGGAATGAATTCATTGGAATTTATGTGAATCTCTTCTTTATGGAATTGTATCATGTTGCTGGAATGAATTCGTTGCAATATATGCGAAGTTATTTTATGACATTTTGTCAATCTACTAGAATGCACTCTTTGTACTTTATGTGAAGTTATTTTTATTGAATTTTTTCATGATGTTGGCATGTATTAGTTGGATTGTATGTGAAGTTCATTATAAGGAATTTTTTCATGTTATTGGCATGCATTCTCTGGATTATATTGAATTTTTATATTATGCCATTTAATAATATGGTTTGCATGCATTCTTGGGTATAAAGGATCTGTTGTGCCTCTTGAAAATTATGTTATGTTGCTGATTTGATTTGGCATAGTGTTAATTTTGAGATTTTTGAAGTGAGTTCATGTTGACATTTTGACAATTGCTTATCATGCCTTCTCCTTTTTACATGGAGCCTATATGTGACATTTCTTCAAACAATTGGTATGTTGATTTGATTTGGCATGAAATAACATTATGAAATGAATTATGTAATCATCCTTACATGAGGTAAGTTTTATGTCTTTTCATGTAAGATGGCTAAAGACACTACTCTTGAAAGATATTTTGAACTTGGTTAGTTCATGCATGTATACATGCTTTTTAAAATCATTATTATATTAACAAATGAATTATTATGTTGATGCATGACTTTATATTTTGAATACATTTTCATTTGTAGAATATTACATATATGAAAATGAAAACCCTTGTCAGTTCAGTTTGAGTTGACCCTTTGCGGAAAATACAGCCATTATGGAGACAAGGGAAATGAAAGAATATGAATGGGGTTCAAGCTGATTTTCAGATTTTAATTAGTTGCTTTTATATTTCAGTTATGGAATAAATTGTACTTAATTTACTATTTAAATAATCAGTATATTATATAAGCTTATGAGGCTCTTTTCCATTGCATGTAAACTTATAAGATTGTATTAAGGTATAGAAAATAATGAAATGCCCTTTGGACACAAAGTTTATGTTTATTGTTGTTTTCAGCACATATGATTTGTTTGTGTAATTGTATGATTTGATTATGTGTGAAATCAACATATCAATTAATTAATGGGAATAATACAAGTTTAAAATAAAAATTGGACCTCGGGTTTTGATATCCTTACACCCTTGCATTCTATACGAGACATTCACTCCTCTAGCTAATCACTAACTTGCCCAATTTTCCATCAATATTCATGTCAAATTTTCCTACACTCAAATGGATAAAATGTGACAAGGATGCAAAGAACCCATTTATGACTATATACTATGCTAAGAGACCATGTTTACTAAGATTAACAATGTCGTAGCTAATAGTGAACTACGTGATTATTTTACACAAAGACTTCTTGTCCCTTTATAAATGTCTCAAATATTTTTACCTACTAAGTGGTTTTATGATGCGACATGCATTCTATACAAACTCACTCCTCTAGCTAATCAATACCTCACACAATTTTCCATCAACATTCATGACAAAGTTTTTACACTCAAATGGTTAAAATGTGGCAAGGCTCCAAAGAACCCATTGATTACTTTGTATTATGCTACAATAACATGCTTACTAAGATGAACAATATCTTAGCCGATATTGAACTACATGATCATTTTAAATAAATACTTCTTATCCCTTTATAAGAGTTGCAAATATTATTCCCTATAGTGGTTTTATAATCTACCCATGCATTCTATATGGGGATTCACTCCTCTAGCTAATCAATACATCACCAAATTTTCCATCAATATTCATGACAAATTTTCTTACACTCAAATGGATAAAAAGTGACAAGGCTCTAAAGAACCCATTGGTGACCATGTAATATGCTACAAGTGTAACAACCAGTTCTATCACTTCAATCTTAGAGATTTTTTTAATATTTTATTTTATCTTACTTACCTTACGTAGCTGATTTAAATACCCATATATTTAAATCCAACATAAGTCTTAATGTAATCCATTTCTGATAACTATCATGAACCATGTGTAGTTGTATGAGATAATACTGAACTTACTCATTCTCCCTCAATGCTCTTTACAAGCCATACATAAAATGTATCCCTTTAGTTCTCCTTTAACAGATATGATATATAAGTGATAACCCCTAAGTGTGTACTTGGGTTCCACCTATGAAATCCACAGGCATCTCATAGCTTAGACAATGGTGAAATCTTGACAGTGTAATCAACAGTTACACTACCTTGCATAAGGTTTCTAAGTCATGTATGCCATGCTCGGTTCCATGATGGCACACTCACCATTGGAATCTTTTCATCTCACCTTAATCACTTGTTCAATTATATGGATTTGTAGTCAATGATGTTGTAAACAGCTACAAGTCTTGTACAAGGTACAAGTCTAGATTAACCTACATGAAGTTGTACCTTGATGTCATCCTATGATGCCTATGGGAAAGCAAGTGTCTTTGTAATGATTTTCATCATTATGAGACTACTTACCTTCCCGTAACCATCATATGTTGGCATCGGGTACCAATCCGTGGGTTCCATCCACCCTTGTAACTTTAACAATCTTATACTTAAGCAATACCATGCCACATTTTAAGGTCTTGAAAAGGGAACTCAATATAGCTGTTAAGTGGTAGTATTCAAATAACAACATATGTCATTAAATGGATATGACCACATAATGGCGGTAGTGAGTTGACTTGTCAAGAGTCCTAAAATGAAACACGGTATCTTAATAAATTAAACATGACAGACTGTTCTAGTTCCCATGTCTTCATCACTTAGTGAAGCGTATCTAGAGTCCTATCCCATAGTATCATGATAGGTCAAATGTAGTTCTAATAATACTCATTTTTACCTATTTGTTCTAAATATAAGATAGATCACTCTTTAGATCTAAATTCCCAATCTTACTATTATTAATGACTCAAATTCAACCAAATAAAACAATGCCTCACATTATCAAGGAGTAATAACCATTAATGTTATTTTTACTCCTATAAGCAATCATGAAAGCTACATAATCACTCATCATTAGGGACATACGGTGTCTTTCCTATTATCCTCCTTTCAATAACACTTAATACTATTTAGTAGAATCATTTTATTCAGTTTTGCTTCAACCTTTATATTAGCCTGGTCTAAGTTATCTATAAATGAGTCTTATTCATTCTAAGTTTCTTGTTTCAGTAGTAATCCCAATTCTCTTGAGGACTTCTACAACAATGTCCAAACCTGACTTAGGTTTATTTGCATGGTTACTATCACCTTGGTAGTATATTTATTTTTCTTGGATCTTCATACCAATTTCCTTGGCATCCAAAAATAAATTCCCGTTATTAGATCATCGTTATCCATTATATGACTACACCATCATATCCTTATCATGGTTGATTTAAAATCACTATTATTAGGAGTATAGATACCAACTTTCACCATGGATCTAATAATAAGTTCTCAAGGTGAGCACAATCTGCATGTTCCTAACAAAAACTTCATCATTGCATTAGGCATCGTAACCAAGGTTTCATATAAGTTTGGTGTTCAGGAGTTTAGTCTCCCATAAAGTTCTTCACCAACTTTATCCCATCCCCTATGGGTCCTTTTTGTATTTAAGTTTAACCTGATTAATAATGAATTGTCTTCATTACATCTTGTTATTTTGAGTAAACTTTATCATTAATGTTCATCACATCATATTTCGAATGATGGTGTAGACACCAAAACTGGGTCACACACCCTTGGTCCCTTGTCAAATAACCAGCTCAAGCATACTCATCTAACCATGGTCCCCTCCACCCCAAATTAATATTAATTTAATTAACTTAATTAAATTAATACCCATCCTCACAATATTCATTACTTAATTATTTTAATCAAGCTAATTTCCAGTTTCAGTAGACACCACACCCAGCCACCTCACCTTAGACCTATTCTTGGCATGTTTCCATAACTAAAAATAACTAAGTCTTACTTGCCTTAATGAGCTAAGATTTGGTCTAACCCTAAAATCAATCCCTAAAATCTCTCTAACCACATTCCCACTCATTAGAAGGGAAGTTTCTGTTCTAATCCATGAGAATAAACTAATCGGGCCCAAGAAATTAGAAAGATCTTCCCATTTTAGTAAACCTAGGGAATCATGTCTTTACCGACGTAAGTCACCCCTAAACCGACGCTCGGTCAACCCAAAACCATCGTCGGTTACCATTTATTCACCCAAATAACCTTGTTTTTGGGATGGCACATTCTGAGAGTAAGGAAGTAGATTAGAGCTACATGCAAGTGAAACAAGCATCCTTTTACGCATCCAAACATCTAGAGCCATCACCAGGATCAATCATAGAGCCATTGCATTCATAGGAGCACTCCACGAAATCAATGCTACATGACCATACATGTATTCTACGATCAACCACCTCCACCCTCAGCCATCAGATCCTTAACATAGTAAGTATGTCCCTAACCTATAGGGTTTATTTCAGTCAGTAATCTTTATTACTCCTGTTATTAATATGTCCTTCGCATGCTTATTGTTTCATCACCACTTTCCCTGTGAACATAAAAATCCCTTCACCTCGTATCACCAAATCACCTATCCTCACCGATGTATACTTCGAGCATACCTAAGACCTCTGCTGACCTCCCCATTCATTCTCCCAAACTTTATTTGACCTTATATCACCCTTGTTGTTTAATCTATTTGAGTTTCTTGTACCTTGACCATACCGACGCCAGTTATCCACAACCGCCGTTGGTTCTACCTAAACCGGCATTGGTCACATTTAGCCAATGTTGGTCTCTATGTTTTACACCTTGACCAAGAACAGACCCAATAATCACCCTACCAGTTGACCTAAATAACCCATAATCAAACCCTGACTAGTCCCAATACCTTGACAGACACCTCACCTCTTAGATCCAACTATAGCCTAGCCTATTGTGATTGGATTTGCTTATTGTACTTGAATGAGATACCTAAATCATATCAACTACAGTAGGACTTTGTTTATTTATCACATTAACTTGTTTTAAATAGTGGATTGAAAACCATCTAGGAAGTATCACACTTCCTAGAACTAGCATATGCTAGGTAGTCCACTGTCATATATCATTTAACTATCTTTTTGTGGTCTTGTTTTCTATTACAGGTAGTTCCTCCTAGCCAAAAGGAATTTCTCACATTCGACTGTGGATCAAGAAGTCAGAACACATGCAACAACCATCAATCAACCATCATTTAATAGGTATTCCTTCTTAGCCCTTACCCTTATATGTTTCATCACCTCGAAAACAAAGAAAACGGTGAAACATTTTGGCACGCCCAGTGGGACCCATCAAGGGTTCTTTTGCATTTATTCATTCCTAGGTGAAATTTGTGTGTTTGTTTCCCTTCAAAAAGCTTCCACATTTAATTTTCTTCTTTGGAATCATTCTTCTTCTTTCTATTATCTAAAAACAATCGTATTTTTGGTGCTTTAAAAGAACATATCTTGCTTCCTTTTATATTGCATTAGTGAAAGAGCATCCTCTTTCATGTTCATCTCTTGCTACATCGAATATCACACTTCGATTTGGGCTTAAAATACTTGCATTGCATTCTGATTTGTTACATTATTAGCTCACATTAAAATTGAGGGCAACCTATATGCTAGAATTCATGCCCAATTGATGGTTGACACAAAGAATCGTAGAAAGCACATTTTTCTCTCTCTGTCTTACCAAACTTGCACAAAATCAAATATACACATCTTTCTTAAACAACATCTTACCTGGGAACATCTGTCAATGATCACATGATCCAGTTGGCAAGTACTCCCCAGCTTGTTGCCTATGTCAAGTCATCATCTTAGAGGATGGCCCGCCCCGCCATAACATACCTGAAACCTCTCCTTTTAGATATCCTTTTTCGTAAGACGTCTTCCCAACAAAAAATATTTTGTTCTAAATACACACATTCAGTCCTAAATAGCATAATCTAAACAAAGATAAGAATATCACTGTTAGGATCATGTTTTTCTTAGCGTTCTCCTTGGTTTGTGATTTGAGGTGTGAGACTACGACTCTCCATTTTTCTTCTTCCTTTCACACTCCACCATCATAGTTGGAGTATTCTGACTTTGTCTAAGTGTGTCAGGGCCCCATATCCTCATTCTCGGGTTTCTGAGTTTGATTCTTCACTTAATTTAACTCACAAAACCAATTTTCTTCATTTCTTTCTAATTTCACAAATACTCAAATTGGTCCAATGACCGTCGCTAGTTCACATCTGACTATCATTGGTTAAACCCTAACTAGTGTCAGCTTCTAGCTTTCTAGTTACTTTACCTAGAATAGCTTTCATTACTACTCATGTTTTGTTTCTGGCCCTCAGGGCATCATGATATTTCTCCTTGTTGATACTTACTGTCATACACATTTTCACGATACACATCCAACATTCCTATTTCATTTTTTTAGACTGGTTTCTTCCATAGTGATCGGTATCTATTTTTGAAATCACATCGGTGCTCCCAACTCGTCACTAGTCACACTTTGACCATCATCAGTTTTCCCTCAACTATCACCGGTCAACCCGACCACCATTGGTTACATGTGTTTGATTTCTCAAAATCTAGACATTGACCAGATTCACCCTCGGACCCTATTATTCTTTGTTTCTACTATTTTCTATGTCATCTACAGAATACAGTCTTACCAGTTAGCACTTGTTCACATGGTGTTGACTCACATCTAGACTAACACCCTCATATTCCATGCTAGTCGTCAACCACTCCCACCTATTCCCTCACTACCTTTTATCCTATCACCCATGGATCCAACCTTACCTAGCACCATTTCTACAGTGACAAATAATTTGCACAACTCCTTGATCAGAATCCCGCACCTTACAATTCTACCTTTCCCACTCTTCCACCTAAGAATCCTCTCGTCAATTGATATGCAACATGCTTATATCAATCTCTCCCGCCTTTATTATTGTTATCAGACAACTCTAATAATGCAATGTTACCTCACCTACTTCACCCCTAGTAGTTTTGCATATAGGCCCCATACCTGCCATGACCAATGCATTTGTAGTTTCACCGCACTGTCGTATCTCGTTGTCCCCTCATCAACCACCTAGACCATATCACAGTCCGCACCCATTGTCTCAAAAATACCCATTACAACACAACCACCCATGGTGTTAGTAATCCATACTCCATTCCATAATATCATCCTCTCCATCCCGCAACACCGCCCCAATTGTTAACAGAGTCACAAAGAACTATCCTAACTACATACACCTACTATTAACAACCCCCTATCTCATCTCACACCCATTTAAGATATGTTCCTTAAATGTCGGTGCACTTATTCTCACCTCCCTATCAGGTTCAATTTTCACCCCCTTATGCCATAAGAGCTATCCCTCCATCACACCTACCAATGATCTCATCAAGTTAATGATGGAAAAGATTCGAGACACTGAAGCATCGCTTTTTGTCTCACGCAATTCCTCACCTATGATGAAATTTGTAATGAGCATATTCACCCATCCATTCCTATTCAACCATACCTCATCCATTGTGAAATTTCAAACTTCAACCGCTTCAATAGAAAATAGGATCCACAACAACATTTACAGTCCTTTAAACATGGGTTTCACCTAATTGCCCATGATGACGCTTTACTTTTGAGGACTTTCCCAATGTCCCTAACTAGACCTGCATTGGACTGGTACATTGGGCTACTAAGACATTCCATCTACTCATTCAATCAAGTATCCCAGGCCTTATTATACCACTTCTCTATTAATATTGTCAAGAAGGTTACCATGACTGATCTTTATTCCATGCGACAGTACGATGATGAGTCTATCGCTAACTTTGTCGCTTGTTGGCGTAGCCTAATCAATCAACTCACATTTCAACTGCCTCAAACTGAACTCATAGATTTGTTTACTCAGGCTTGTACTAGACACATCTCACCAACCCTACAGGTGCATACCTTCCATACTTTTGACGAGGCATTCACTATGGCACAAAAATTGAAATTCATGCTATCGAAGAGAATAAAATTCAACTTCATAACAAGAACATCGCGTTCAAATAAAATGATGCTTCTTCATCTTCGAAACCCCAAAATAACTATTCAAAACCCAAAGGGTCTACCAATGCCATAGTTCTCAAAGCTGGTCCCCCTCATCAATCAAACCCAGCCAAACCCCCTTCTAATCTCTCTCCTATCCAAGCTTTCCAATTCATGAAAACAATGAAAATACACTTCCATAGGAGAATCTTATTCTTCTGTGTTGGAAAATCTTGTTAAGGCTAGTGCCATTACCCTCCCACCTATAAAACCACATATTGGTTTTGACCCTGAGCGACCCATGCCCTCATGGTATAAGGAACATGAATTTTACAACTATCATCGTGTCAAAGGTCATAGCAACAATAACTGCATCACCTTCAAGAACATTGTCTAAGAAATGTTAGATAATGGAGATCTAGTCTTGGATAGTCCAAACGCACCCGCTAACTAAAACCTACACATCTTTAATAATCCATTCCCTAATCATGCCTCATCTTCCAACCAAGTTGGTGATGCTTCAAATAGCGATGGCAATGTTTATGAGGTCCATGCTATTTTTTGATGACATACCAGCTTGCTTCCCAATTGCCTCATATGAGATCTTAGCCCAAGCTCCCCTATCTGCACAAGAACCAATGTCATCTACTCCCCCACCCACGAGACACCCCCTTCATTTTCTTCTTCACCCGTGGAAGAGCCTATAATTAGCACGCCGCCTTTAACACCTCAAAATTTTGATCAGTCATCAGTGATACCTCTCCTACTCATAGAAGATGCAGGTCCACCACCTACGGCAACACAAGGAGAGTCCACTTCACCTAGTCTATCATCCCCTCTACCCATGGAGGATCCTATAGAAATACCACTACCTTTATATGACCAGTCACCATCAGACTTTCAAGATCCCGTTGATCTACTTTCGGCTCTCTTACCCACATAGTCCGAGGCTAGCCATTTCCTTATATCTCAAACACATTTTACAGGGTTACCAATAGATCCATGTCAACCCCACCTACATCGCACCATTCTCACAATTGATGATTACTGGACTATGTCAATAGAGCCTTACTTTGGGGATGCTTTCTACTTCATGTTTCAACACAAATGTAGCTTTCTCTTGCTGATACCTCCACTATCTATCCAAAATGTTTTGAGACACCAAACCAAACACAATCAAAACTATTGCAACACTTTCCATGTCACCACTTCTAGCCCAAATCACACCTCTCGCCCATATACCAACATACATCCACATCTCGAATACCTACCCATGCCTATTTCATCTATCTTACCTAAATCAATCACCACCTTAGGGGTCATACCGACAATTAGCCTTACTCACCCACCCATCAAATTAGATTTATCCACATCCTCTAAAACGACACTACACTCACCCCGACCCCCTAAAAATAAGACCCGACCTCCTAGACCTCATACACCAACCTCTCCCACCACACCATTATCACCTTCACCCCTATCGTCCATCCTAGGACCTCACCCTCAACCCTAGCAAACAACCCCCATCTACCGGTAAACCAAGAATGCAGCAACCCACCTCCTCATCACGAACCTCTATCAGTACCTAAGAGACTTGCACAACCTCCGCCATCAGTCCGTAACCTTCTTACCACCCATACCACTACTATCATCTATAACTACCTCACTACTCATGACATTTTCTTCTCTTTCACTCATGCCTCCTACCCAACCTACAAAGCATCTACACCCATAGCACTCGACTACCTCCATGGGTAACCCATGCTCTTCCACCATCTACTTTTCCTCTCTACACCTTGTACACATGTGTCACCTTTTCCCAAAAGGATGCAACCTAAAGCTAAAAATTTGCTACCCTCTAATAAGGTAGTTAAACCAACAAAACTTTCCATTTCCAGTTCATCTGCCATACCCCTACCTAGGTAGACATGACCAACACCTAAGAACACACCACACATGAAATTAATAGCCTAACCTACTCCCCCTATTGTAAAACCTCTTCCTCCAAAATCAGCCATACCTACACCCAAACCCACATTCACCTCCCATTGTGATCCACTAGCGGGATCCCAAGCCAAAATCTTAACCGATCTCCTTGAAAAAAATTCATCACATTAACGCCCCTTAGAACTTACAACCCACTCAAACCCAAACCAAAAGGGTTTGATGAAACCAAAATTTATTCCTACCATCATGTGTCACAACATGATATAGAGAACTATAAGGATTTAAAAATTGATCTTGTCCAATTGTGTCCTCCTGAAGAAAACTTTGACAATGACGTTCTTCTTGATCAGGACCCCATTTCACCTTCACCAATTTCCACAGATCCTCTCCCATCATCTACTCAGCAACCAAGATATCCACCCCCACAACTCTTGGATCCATCCCCAAGATTCAAAATTAACATGGTTCGTATAAGAGAATTGGCCAAACCACCACCAAAATTCCAATGCACCCTACTCATTTCACAAGGATCATATCCCCCACTAGGGTTTTTCCCCATACCACTATACCTTCCATGACACACCCTCTTCATCCACCTCTCCTCAAATTAACATGATCAACATTTCCACCCATGCTCAAAAAGACAAAGGCAAAGAGAAAGCAAGTGGCCCATCAACCAACCTTGTACCCAATATATTGTTTGCACCCACACCCAAATTCATCATTCAAGGTCTTGCATATCCCATTTCCGACGGGGTCACACATCACACAATGCTAAAACAACTACACCAATCCCCCATCAAAATGTCTTTATATGACCTCTTCCAGACCTCGAATCCACATCATCAAACCCTCATGGAGGTCCTTCAATCTATCAAAGTCTTACCAAATGATCCCACACTCATAGCCTCCATCATTACCCCTCACCACGTAGCCTTTCTCGCTAGGTATTTGCCTTCCTCTACACCTCCACCCACTCACCAATTGGCCTCCCTCAGCTTTGCAGATGAAGAGATCACTCCCTTCCATTCTAATTACCCTAACCCCACTCTATTCATCTTTTTTTTATCGATAATATACACATACAATGTGTTATGATTGATGGTGGTGCTATCATTAACATCATCTCCTCCCATGTGTATGACCAAATGCAAATACCTACCCATTGCATGCATGGTAACCCCATTATGTTGCATTCCTTTAATGATGCCATGACCTCTACACTAGGTACCATTGTTCTCCATGTCCGCGTAGGCCCCGCACCATCCCGAAACTTTTCTATCCTAGAAGGGGAGTTCCAGTATAACTTACTACTTGGCTGACCTTGGATCCATGCTATGGGTTTTGTCCTTTGACATTACATTGATGCCTCAAATTTGAACACAAGGGACATAATTACACCATCCCTACCGACCCCTCACCTTTCAAGACCTATAACATGCTATATCGACCTAATGATGTACTTATACCGGTCAAGGCATCCGCCACCACAACCACTTCACCTCCACCCATGAGCCCATCCACAAAAATTGCCACTACTTCTACTTCGTCTAACCTCATTATCCCCACTATAGTTGTAGCCTCTACTAATGGCACCCCGTTATCTAGGAAACCATCCATACCCACTACTCACATACAAACTACTGATCCCTTAGAAGGTGTTTTTCAACGCCTCACTTTGGGGGAATACCACCTATACAATATCGATACCTTCCTCACCCCACAAGAGTACAAGAATCTACGTCAACACCCCAGTTATGACATTCACATCAGTGACATTTTCCCTTATGGCCCTCCCCACCTTCGCACCAACCTAACATATGGGGGACTTGATATGGCCACATATAAACCCAAACCTCCATCCCAAACCTAACCATTTTCATCTGACCTACACTCCCTCACTAACCATCGTTTCACTCACACTTTCCTCCACCGGTGCGTGTGGAAAGGATTTGGCTTCAATTTTTATGAACAAGGCCACCACACTGTCATCTCATGTACCTCTCATAAACACAATGACCGTAGTGGCATTGGTTTTGATGCTCCACCCACCAAGAAGGTTTGCATCAACCTTATACAGGACAAGAAATCTTCCCCCTCTCATTCACCCACATTACCATCTTCACCCACGAGTCCATAGATCTTGAATCTATACCTCCTAAAAAAATTCATAAACACCATTTCCCTGGGACCGACCTATCAACTCGATGGTGAGGCTCCCTCTTCTCTCCCATTCCTATATTCTGACATGATTGATGATGATACGCCTTCAATTAATGTCGTTCAATGTCAGGACAATGAGTCCATCCTCACCTACCTTGGTGTAGAGACTCTTATATTCATCGGTCATTACCCTCTAAGACGTAGACCATGTCAAATGAATTGACCATCTAAATCAACATTAATACTCGTGGATGACCCGCACATTATAAAAACGGCCAATCCTTAGACACTAATAAACAAGAAGCCTTCACCTCTTTCCTTCAAGACCATAGTAGCGCATTTTCCTAGTCCTATGTCGATATGCCCGGTATTAACCCAAAAATCATGGTTCACAATATCATAACCATTCTTGATGCCAAACCCATCAAACAAAATCTACGGAAAAATGCATCCTCGCATTTCCATTCTCGTCAAAGAAGAGCTCCAACGCCTTCTCTCGATTTCCTTCATCCTACCCATTGATTATCCCCAATGGATTTCTAACATTGTTCCTATCATAAAGGTGATAGGGGGACTCTGCATTTACACAGATTTCCATGACCTCAACCTCACCTCGCCCCAAAGATGATTTCCCACGACTCAGAATTGACCAACTAGTTGATCTCATGCGTGCCATAAAATTTTATCACTCATGGACGGTTTCTCGGGCTGCTACATCAAATATTACTAGCCCCAGAGGATCAACACAAGACTTCCTTAATCACCCTTTATGCTATTGAGTCATGCCTTTTGGCCTCAAAAATGTTGGTGCTACATATCAGTGAGCCATGAATTACATCTTCCATGATATCATGCATCACATATTGGAGGATTACGTAGATGATCTGCTTGCCAAATCCAAGCATCGAACCAAGAACTCCGCCTATTGTTAAAGTCATTATTAGTGCAAATTCACAAAGACTCCCCAAAATGACCTATGGGTCTACTTTTCTAAGGCAAGGTCATTTGGTGTGATTACACAACATTGAGCTTTCCTAAAGTGTCGACCTTTGCAAAATGGGGAAATCTCTCTAGAGAATGTTGGTTCCTCTTCCTAAACTACCGCCACAAGCTATTCTAGTGTAGGAAAGCTAATCTAACCTAATCTAAGTTCCAAGGAGACAAGAAGAGAGATAAAAGAGGGGAAAATAGAGCCTACACTAAAACAAAGATACACAAGAGAAGGAAAGTGTTGAACATCTATCAAAACAAATATGGAACAAGAAGAGGTGAGCAATCGAAGGGATGGACAAGTGCATCACAAACCAAAGATCGATTTCACACGTAAAATGTTCCAAAAATCCATGAACACAACTCCAAAACCTGCAATGAACATTCAAACATGCACAAATACTCTGCAATGAAGAGAGGCAAGAAGAAAACAACCAAAATGAGCAAGGATGGACAAATGCATCACAAAACACGTTTTTATTGCTCCAAAAGTTTACACAGAATCATCATTTCACGGGTAAGAGGAAAAATTCCATTACAGAGAAGGGAGGTTTAAAATCTATTTCCAACCCATGGGAAGAAAAGAAGGAGAGAGGCAGAGAAGAAGGATGAACAACCTTTACAAAATGAGCCAAAACCGGCTTTTATCGCTTGAGTAAAATGAAAGAAATGAGAAAACGCAGAAAATTTGATTTGAAACTTCAACCACCGATAAGATCCATTTAATTATCCTACAAAATGATGGGTTTCCATGAAAAATCCCATACTTCAAAGTACATTGCTTTGTAGAGAAAGAAAGAGGCCCATACTTCATAAATTTTTGTTGTGGGATCGTTTCTACAAATTTTCCATGTTAGAGGCATTTTCTCAATTTTCTCCTACAAATCTCCATCAAAATTTAAAATTTAAGGGTCCATCATGTGGATAATTTCACCATCTTTCCAATGATACCAAAATTGTGAAAATCCAAGCTCGATGTGAAAGATATCCCCCTCAAGATTTAGAGCAAAAATGGAAAAAATTAGGGCAAAAATCGGGTTCGCAGGCCGAAATTTAAAATTTTTCCCTCTTTTTCAAATTGGGAAAATTTCCCAAAAAAATCTCCATGCCCCACTCCTCTAATGACACGTGGCACCCTCTGGTTGATCCACGACTTCAAAACAACATTTTTCCCCTTTTGCAAAATTGGGAAATTTTCTAAAATTCTCCGTGACCTGCACTTCATTGTTGATGTGGACATGTGGCGCCATCTCGATTCTCAGTGGAGATGCGGTTCAAATTTTGCCTTTTGTGTTTTCACCACTTTGGAAAAATTTCCAAAATCCTCCTAACGCCTCAACTCCCACTGCTAACTAGACACGTGGCATCATTTTATTGCTCGGTGGGGATGCGCTTCTATTTTTTGCCTTTGATGCATTTTGACCAAACACCAAAAACTTTAAGTCCTTCCGCCCCGCCACTCCGCCCTGACATGTGGCATTGTTTCATTATATATGGGCCTTAAGAAAAATTTCTTCATTCTCCTTTGTAGGCTTGCAGGCTGAAATTTTCCTTTGAGTTTTTTTCCCAAAAGGGCTAAGTGCCAAAATTTTCCCATGGGCCCGCCCAAGGAAAATTTCCCTCCAAACTCCGCTGAGCCATAACTCAAAAAATACAAGGAGTTAGGAGGACTTCTTTAACTTTTTGGAAAGGGGAAGAAAAATCCTATCTGATGAAGCCATTTCTAGAATCTTTTGAGTGCCTAGAAATGTGTAAAAATTTTACTAAGGCACAAAAGGAAGCTAGTTAACTCAAAATAAGAGGGAGCTTATTTTGGTTAACAATTTGGTGACTCTCAGGGGTCATCTGCCTACTAGATGAAAGATCAGTGGCCTTTGAAGCATCCATTGGGCATGGAGTCAATCCTAATAACCAATTCTGATCTAAACTATTAAAATATGACCTCTGAGCCACTTGGAAACCCACCAAAACTTAGATTTGATCCTCACCAAAAGCCATTGAATGCACTGTGAAAGAGCAACCAAAACAGCACCAAAAAACTACGTACAATATTAGAAATCATACATACCCCAAGTGGGATATGTAGAGTGTGCAAAAGCACTTCTTCTACTGAAAGCAAACCTACCTACTCTACTCTAACTGAAACAAAGGTGAGCTAAACAAACCCTACAACTAGTTGTGCAAAATAGCTTCCTTTCTTCAAAATTGGCAGCCATGCAATTGATTTGGAGCTGATCATGGCTGGTTGGATGAGTGGAAAATCAATAAGAAGTTGTTCTTCTACCCAAATTAGCAAGGTGTCAGCTAAAAACAAATTAGATACCTCTTTTAGTTTCTCTACATTTGGATTGTAGAGGTATTGCAGCTGATCCTTGGTACTTTGAAGCTCATACTCATGCTTGGAAGTAAGCATGACTGTTGGAAACTCCTCCTTTGGCTCCAATGAAGCCAAATACCTTATTGGGAAAGGTCTGATCCATTTGATATGCCCATAGCTCTGATTTTAAACTCCAAAAATGGAGTCTTCTTGTAGACCTTCTTGAATGGATGGTGTGGAAGAAATGATGAAGTTCTCCTACTCTTTCTCTTCTTCCTCCAATGAAGAACATGGAAGATGAATATCTTCCAACCTTGATTCCAAAGAGATGTTATAAAATGCAGGCTACTACAAATGAATGCTCTCCTTCATGGTAGTAGGTTCTCATGTTTGGAAGATGGATAATGAAGGAGAAAATGATTTGATTTCAACCAGTTCCTCTTCATCAAAACATTCCTCCAAATCAGATAGATAAACTGCCTCATTGTTGTCCTACTGCAAATGTTCAACTTCTTCCATGGTGTTCTTTTTATCAACAACTTGTTCACCATGGTTATCTTCATTCTCAAAAATGAAGTTTGAAAGATCAAACTCTCTTTCAATGTTAGAGCTTGAAGAGAATGAAGTAGAAGGAAGAACAGAAGGTTCTTCTATAGCCTGTTTTGTGCTCAAAGCTTTTGGATATGCACTTTTCTCCTCCACAGCTGGAATATGCTCCTCTTCTTTTAGATTTGGATTAGCTTTTACTTCCTCTACTACTTGAAGATCATCTTGATCTTGATTAAACTCTTCCTCTAGCATGAAGTTTTTCAAATCAAATTCTTCAACTGTTGCTCTAGAGGACAAGTTGGGGCTGCAAGATCTTCTTCTTCCATGGCTGATTATGCAACTTGAATTCAACCAGAATTTTCTTCAAGTAGAGTGCCAATATGGACACTACATTCTCGAGCAAACTAATTGTTGATCTTTCTTCTTCTTTTTCTTCTTCTTCGTAACAAAAGCAGTCCTAACCACCACTGTTTCTTCAACTTTACCTCCTATGTAGGCTTAACTAGCAAGGGGATCTTTGTGATCCTGAATTTGGCAGCCCAACTCTTCAAGTTTTCTGTTATTTCTTCTCTGTTGGGCTCCACTTCTTGTTGTCCTTGACTGGATTCTTGATTATATTCCCAACATGGACTTGGGAAAGTAAGAGGAGTGGCAGTTGGGGTTCAACCAGCTTTGTAATTGTTTGTGGTGGGGATGGAGGTGAAACTTCTTGTTTCTTTAGAGGGAATAGTTGTTTCAAAGGTAAAATGATAGAAGAATTGAGATGAGGTGGAATACTATGAGATGGAGAAATGGATTGAACACTTGGGGTAGCATTCAATGGGAAGCTTGGAAATTGAAGCCCAAATTGAGATGGTGTTGCTTGAGGAGTAGAGAGAAAATTACCAGATAATGGTGTAGGATTTACCCATTGACAAGGTTTTCTGGCACCAAGTTTATAGGCCTCTATCTCCACTACCCATTGTGCAATTTGGGGCAGCATCCCAATCATGAAGTCCAACTTCTCTTGAGGGTTGTAGTGTCTTGGAAAAGGGCCAACCCATGGACAAGGTGCCTTATAACCAATTCTGAAAGCCTCCATTTGAGTTGTTGCTCTTGATTGCACCATGCCAATCTCCATTTTTGGATCTTCTCCAATAGACCAACATTTTCTTCTTGACTTCCCTCATCATATGCGTATTTTTTTGCTTGATATGCTTCATAGCCAAACTAATTTTGGCATTACTCATATGGATATGTATACTTGTTTTGAATTTGATCAAAATGTTGATCGGGAGGATTTGAAAAACATGTTGGAGATGAAATGTATTGCTACTATTGTAAATGTAAATTCCATGATGGAAATGAAGTCATGATTGCACAAATTCATGGAATGGAAAGAATGAAAGAATATGGAAAGAAGAATGAATGGAAGTGGATGGAAAATAGGTTTCGCAACTCGTAGAGAATGAGTTATTTACTAGATGGAGTCACCGGATGTGCAAACTGTTTCTTCTCAAAAGCTAAAAATTGTAAAAAGTACACATCAATATTGTTTCAATGAAGTGGAGACCTCTAAGGTCCCACCGGTGTGCTAAAACTATTAGTGCAAATTCACAAAGCACCCTCAAAATGACCTATGGATCTTGTTTTCTACCCCAATGTCATTTGGTGTGATTACACAACATTAAGCTTTCCCAAAGTATCGGACCTTTGTAAAATGGGGAAAGCTCTCCATAGAAGGTTGGTTCCTCTTCCTAAACTACCTTCGCCATAAGCTATTCCAGTGCAGGGCAAGCTAATATAACCCAAGCTAACTTCTAAAGAGACAAGGAGAGATAGAAAATAGGGAAAATAGAGCCTACACTAAAAAGTGATACACCAAAGAAGGAAAGTGTTGAACATCTATCAAAACTTCCATGGAAAAGAAAAGGTGAGAAATCGAAGGGATGGACAAGTGCATCACAAACCAAATATGGATTTCACATAGAAAATGTTCCAAAACTCCATGAACACAGCTCCAAAACTTGCAATGAATATTCAAACATGCACAAATACCTGCAATGAAGAGAAACAAGAAGAAAACAACCAAAAACAAGCAAGGATGAACAAATGTATCACAAAACACATGTTTTATTGCTCCAAAATTTTGCATAGAATCATCATTTCACGGGTGAGAGGAAAAAAATCCATTACAAAGAAGGGGGTTCAAACTCCATTTTCACCCCGAGAAAGAAAAGAAGGGAGAGACAGAGAAGAAGGATGAACAACCTTTACAAAATGAGCCAAAATTGAATTTTATCACTCGAATAAAATGAAAGAAATGAGAAAATGCAGGAAAATTTGATTTAAAAATTAAACCACGAACAAGATCCATTTAATTGGCCTACAAAATGATGGGTTTCCATGAAAAATCCCATACTTCGAAGTACATTTCTTCGCAGAGCGAGAAAGAGGCCCATACTTCATTAATTTTGGTTGTTGGGGTCGTTTTCTGCAACTTTTCCATGCTAGAGACGTTTTCTCAATTTTATCCCATAAATATCCATCAAATTTTGAAATTTAAGGATCCATCATGTGGATAATTTCACCAGCTTTCCAATGATACCAAAATCATGAAAATCTGAGCTCTTGTGCGAAAGATATGCCCCTCTGAAGATTTAGGGAAAAAATGGCAAAATTAGGGCAAAAATCAGGTTCACAAGCTGAAATTTGAACTTTTTCCTCTTTTTTTCAAATTGGGAAAATTTCCCAAAAAATCTCCATGTCCCACTCCTCCGATGACATGTGGCACCCTCTGGTTGATCTGCGGCTTCAAAAAACATTTGCCCCTTTTACAAAATTGGGAAATTTTCCCAAAATTCTTCGCGGCCCTGCCGCTCCACTGTTGATGTGGACACATGGCACCATTTGATTCTGTGTAGAGATGCGGTTCAAATTTTTCCTTTTGTGTTTTCACCAATTTTTCAAAATTTCCAAAATCCTCTCGATGCCCCGACTCTTACTGCTGACTAGACACGTGGCATCGTTTTATTACTCGACAGGGGTGGGCTTCTATTTTTTTGCCTTTGACACATTTTGACCAAACGCCAAAAAACTTTAAGTCCTTCCACCCCCACTGCTCCGCTTCTAACACATGGCATTGTTTCATTGGTTGCGGGCCATAAGAAAAAATTTCTTCATTCTCCTTTGCGGGCTTTTGGACCAAAAATTTCCTTTGAGTTTTTTGCCCAAAAGGGCTAAGTGCCAAAAATTTTCCTGTAGGCCCGCCTAAGGAAAATTTCCCCCAACTTCATCGAGCCATAACTGAAAAAATATAAAGAGTTAGGAGGACTTCTTTACCTTTTTGAAAAGGGGAAGAAAAATCCTATCTGGTGAAGCCATTTCCAGAATCTATTGAGTACCTAAAATTTGTAAAAATTGACGAGGCACAAAAGGAAGCTAGTTAACCCAAAATAAGAGGGAGCTTATTTTTGTTAATCATCATCTTGACCACCTCATCAAATATTGTGTTCATCTTCAACCAAAAAAGTGCATCTTTATGGTACTTTCTAGAAAACTCCTAGGTTTCATTGTTTCTTTGCATGGCATAGAAGTTGATCCTGCTAAAGTCAAGGCTATTCTTGAAATGTTGCCACCCACTAATCTCCATCAACTTCATAGCCTACAAGGAAAGTTGCAATCAATTCATCATTTTATCTCACAGATTTCTAATCGCTTGTCAACCATTCCATCATCTTCTCAAGAAAGAAGTTTCATTCAAATAGGATGAGGAATGCCATATATCCTTCGAAGCCTTGAAACAATACCCACTTCAACCACCAGTGTTCATTCCTCCTAAGGATAAACATCCCTTCTACCTATATATTTCTGCCACTGACTATTCTCTAGGTTCCATGCTCACTCATCGCGATGACCAACACCGAGAGAAAATGGTTTATTACATAATTCATACCCTTCTTGACTACGAAACTAGATATACCCACTCCAAAAACTTTTCCTATCCTTAGTTTTTGTCACCACTAAACTCCGCCATTACCTACTCAACCACAAAACCTTCATCATTACTAATACCGACCCATTACACTATATGTATGCCAAACCTTATCAAAATCAACGTGTCGCATGTTGGATTATGCTTCTAGCTGACCTCAACCTCAAATTTATCCATCAAAATTCCATCAAAGGCCAAACTATTGCCGACCAATTGGCCGATGCACCCATTTATAGGGATCAACCCGATAACTTTGACTTTCCGTGATGATTCTATTACTACCCTTTCCCTGGAATAACCCGCTTACTAAATAACACTCTTCTTCGATGGCTCCAAGTGTCAGTGTGGGGGTGGGGCTGGTGTTATCCTCATTTCACTTGATGGTGAACCTATGCCTTTGTCTTTCAAACTCAATTTTGATTGTACCAACAATATTGTTGAATACGAAGCACTCGTATTGGGTTTTCAGGTTTCTTATGCCTTAGATTTTAAGTCAATCAACATCTTTGGTGATTCTCAGTTGGTCATAAACCAATTCAATGGTATATACCAGTGTTGTAATGAGATACTTCAAAATTATAAGCATCATGTGGACATACTTTTAACCACCTTTAACCGTTACACACTTCAAACCACCCCACGTTCTACCAATAAATTTGTAGACACCATGGCCTAGCTTGGCTTCTCAGATACCTACTTCACCCATTGTTTCTAAAATCCTTATCACCATACAAAGACTACAATCACCCTCTTATTTGCCTCATTAATTCTACTCTATCGGAACTACTGCTTCTAACCCAAGTGACCTTTGGTATAAGCAATATACAGACTATCTTTCCCTTTTCATTTTACCTACCGATCTCACTCATAATGGACAATGTGCCTTTCTTAAAAGTGTCTCTCGTTATGTCATCATGTGTGATCTTCTATAAAAACATAGTTTCGATGGCATTCTCTTACAATGCCTTATCGCTTTGAAATTCCTTACACCATTAAGGAATTCCATGATGGAATTTGTGGAGGCCACTTTAGTGGTCTCGCTATCACAAAATGCATTCTTTGCCTAGGCTATTACTGGCCAACCCTAAACCATGACTGTTGTGATTATGTCAAACACTACATAAAATGCCAGCAACATGCTAATCTCCATCACACCCCTAGTCATGCCTTACAGGTCGTGCAAGACATTTGGCCTTTCTCTCAATGGGGTTTGGATCTTGTTAGTGAGATCAACCCCATTCTTCACAACGCCACCAATGGATCATAACCGCTACTAAATATTACACTAAATGGGTAGAATCCATTCCCCTCATTTCCACAAAAGTTGAGAAAATATGTGAATTCATCAACCATCACATCATCTGTCGCTTTGGTGTCCCTCACCGTATTATCACGGATAATGGAAAACAATTCAAAAACAAAACCTTACGCAAACTATGTGATGCTTTTGGCATCCAACTTAGTTTCTCATCACCTTATTACCCATAAACCAACGGTCAAGCCAAATCAACCAATAAAACCTTGAACAAAATCCTTATGAAGGTGGTCAATGATACTAGGAAGGATTGGCATACGCACATTCTTTTCACCTTGTGGGCTTACCGCACTAGTATTCTCACTTCGACTACGGCCACCCCATTTTCTCAGGTCTATGGTACTGAGGTTGTCTTACCTCTTGAATTCCAGATTCCATCCCTTTGCATCTCACTACAAGACATGATCAACGATGATGACTTTCTCCAGGATCATTTGGCGCAACTTGAATTATTAGATGAATGGCATCTCAAAGCTCTTAACCATTCCCAATCTACCAAAAATGTATTAAATGTGCATATGAAAAATGTGTTCATGAAAAAACCTTTCAAGCCGGTGACCTCATCCTGAAGGAAAATCAACATGTAACCAAAGAGGAGATAAGTAAATGGGGAAAAATTGCCCCTAATTGGCTTCGACCCTATATCGCCACCCATTCTTATGGATCAAGTGCTTATTGTTTGTCTTCACTCAAAGGTAAACCCAAACCTGAGCCCCTTAATGCCTTGCATCTTCGACCATTTTATTGTTGATATCAAGTCCTATATCACTTTCTATCAATTGATCACTCATCCCTTGAGCGTTGTTCACCTTCCATAATTACCCATTTTGAGGATCCATGACTAAACAAGAATCATGTGATTACCCATCACCTTTTATCCTTGTCTTCAATATGAGTACCACGGCTCTACTCATAGCATGATTCTCATGGATACTTTTCATCTTCTTCAAGATGGAATCCCATGGTCATTCATCACTCGAAACCACCTCTTTCACAGTTAATCTTTGTGTACTACGATCTTGTCTTCTAAATCAAGAACCTAATTGTCCTCTATAATCTTGTCCATGACTTAAACATCTAAAAAAAAAAGGGATACAACTCCTTGAGTCAAAATTCTAGCAAAAGATGACTCCCTCAAAAGGGACATCTCTTCTTTATATTATACCATTATCAATAGACTGCTCCCTCGAAGGACAACTATATACGGTCATTATCAAAATATAATAAATATTCAAAAGCTTCCCACATCAATCAGCTTCACGAAGACCTCAAGGAGATAATATATTCATCCCATATAGACTTCCCGCATCGATCAAGTTCTATAAAAACAAACAAATCAAGAAAAAGATGAAATTTTCGTCATGGAGTTTCCTATTTTGGATTTTGGGTTTTTGTTTTGAAATACACGTCATTGTACACCAAGTTACGCTAAACCTCTCATTCTCACCTTCTTGTCTTTTTGCCTAAATTCATCGTTACTCAAGGGAGTTTCTGTAAACGTGACATTTCGTGATCATGTGACTTTTCTTCACCCTTAAAATAGTCCATTACACAAAGCCCGTAGGGTCTTGCGTTCATAGTCCCATCTAGGTATGGTAGACTCATTAGGTTTTGTATCAATTAAGTAGCTCTTTTACCACCTCTACCATACGCCTTCCTCATTACCTATTAATTATCCTATACGAGACCAGATCCTCACCCATGTATTTAAAAAATCAATCACCCATACCTAAGAAAACCTAAATTCAATCATGCCTATGACCTACATAACCCATTCCTAACACCTATCAGACCATTCCGTTATTTCACCCTAATCTTCCCTAGCTTATGGGAGAACTACATCGGCTTGAGGTCCCTTTTTGTCGAGACTATGTAGGCAGCACTCTGAGGGCATGGGCCCTTGAGAGGATAGCTCAGCCACTCTCTACCCTAACCAATTCCCTCTTCCCTTTTCTATTCACATTTTACCCTAGTTAGTTTCCTTTTTATATCAATAATTGGAAATTAAACCAAACAAACAACAATTGCTTAACATCTTTACCATTCATTTTGTCTACCATTTCTTTACCATTATCATGCATTTTACTACAACACATCTTAACATGATCCAAATCATCATTAATTACACAAATTAATGAATTAAAAACTCAACCAACCTAAACTCAACCATACCTAAACCAACCTAAACTCAACCATACCTAAGTCAACTTGACTCAATCCATGCCTATGACCTGACTCCATCCATGCCTATGACCTAACTCCATCCATGCCTATGACTTGACTCCATCATGCCTGAACCAACCTAACTCCACCATGCCTACACGACCCTAACTCCATCATACTTAATTCACCTAGTTTCCATCACATACACAAATAATAATGGAAATTAAAACAAGTACACCATTCATAGTATAAATATCATCATCTATAAATCATGACATTTGTGTATACATACATATGTACATAGATACAAATGAATACAAAATCTCAAAAACCCTCATGTACATCCTCACCATCTTCGGCATGCAGGCCAATATATGATCAAAATCAATCAACTCTCGTATACATCCTCACTCTCTTTGGCACGCAGGCTGGTGTATATCAAAAATAAAACAACTACATCAAAATGGAGGTCCACATGGCTATCAGGCATCATCCCACCGGATATCCTCCATCTCTATCTCCCCGATCTCCTCCTCCTCGGCTCTTGTACGGTGGCCTGCTAACATCTCACCACCCATCATGGGTCGTGGCTAGGTCTAGTTGGTACATCACCTAGGACTAGCCTCCGTGAATTGGTGGCCTCACCCTGACTCTGTCTCGGGGCTCGTTGGCCCCATGTGCTCTCCACACTGTGGGTGCATGACCTAGTCCTCTCACTTGAGGCCTGTTGTGCCTGTACTATCCATAGGATAGAAAATCTATCCCTGTGGCCATCAAAATATCCTGATAATACCTGGCCTCACCTAGGGCATCCATGTAACTGCTACAGTACTATCTCGTGGTGGCCCCATTGGCCTCGACCCCCTCCCATGTGCATGTGTTCTGTCCTAAGGGACCTTGTCCTACTCCTACCTATATTTGGGGTCAAAGAGTCACAACCTATGCCTATGTAGTGGCCAAATGGCCCCGCAAACTTGTAGACTTGTAACTTGCACCTATAGGGTGGCCACCTATATCCCATCACCATCACCACCATGTGCAAAAAGTGCCTATCCCTATGTTATCTAGGCCTCAGTAACCGACCACATATGCCTATAAAGTGGCCACTGTGCCTCTGCACTGTCATCAACTACGTCTGCACCATGCCCATCTATTTAATCAAGGTAGCCACCGCCTTATAGGGAATCCCTCTAAACAATGATGGTGGCTAAATCCGGCTACCCCAACCTCGGTGGTACTACTCATAGGTGTGTCACAGCCCACCACCGCCTATATCTGTCAGATCACCCCAACTCATCGATCCACCTATCTTTCACCTACTCCTCCTACCTTGTAGGCATTTGTTGTCTGGGGTAGAGGCAACAGCCTCTCCCCATCATCCCTCCTATACTTGTGGGAAAGGTGGAGGTATATCTTACGGCACCCCGAAATATCGATTAACCCTATCTATGAGTATCATCTGTGCTCTCGGCACATCACCCCTCTATCCATCTGAGTAGCTACAATCCATCTAGCTCCTCAGCCATCTACCTATATGATGGAAAACCAACATATGGTCTCCAAATGATGTCTACGCTAGACAACCCCTCCAGTAAATGCCTGTAGTAGGTGACATCATGCATTGCCCTACCCGCTCAACATTCTCCCATAAAAGGCACCCATCACTCAGTAACCCACAGAACCAAACCTAGCTCAAATGCATCATCTGAGGAATACCAACTGGACGCACACACACAATGTGCTCATATGCCTAACAATGAAGTAGAAAGGTGCAACACAAGCTAAACCTTTGAAGCCACCCATATACCATAACCTCTCAGTATAGCTACACCAGAATGTTGGCACCCATGCAAAATGGATCTGGTCTATCACCATATCATGCAGGAACCCCATCAATGATCACAGAATCTCCCACCCTCTGCATCGGCAGTGCAAAGCAACAAACTACCTCCATCAACAACACAACTAGCCTAGTCTCCTCTGACGAGCCAAGTACATCTCCCCATAGCTCATGTTGGCACTATGAAACCTCATCTCTACCAACCCCTCACCAAATACTATCAACATCAACTCCTCATATGCCTCTGAGGAGATCGAATATACATGTGCCCCCACTATCGACAACCATAGGATCCTGTACACATCCTCCAGGGTGACCGTGATCTCACCCATCGGTAGATGGAATGTGTTGGTCGCCGAATCCCATCTGTCGATGAGGGCAACCATAAAACTCAGCTGCTAAACTACATGTCGGTAGCATCTGACCCCAATCAAGCCAACCTCTGCAACATGTCACCAATCCTTAGCTATCACACCTCCTCAAACCATCATGAGTAGGGGTGGCACCCTATCTCGCATCTACAGCTAATCTCTCACTTGCATCCAACAAAACATCACATTAATACACCTTGATCATACCCACAATCACTCTTGACACTTCACCTACACCTATTACCCTCCCTCTTTTTCCCCTCGCAACTTACCCTCTTATCACATATTCTATCTACCCACCCCAACCCTCACCCACTATCGATCATACCATACCTCTTTCAACCTCTTACCCATGCTCTGTTTTTCATCACCACAATCTTTTGTTCCCACTATCTATCTCACCCAGCCACCGTAGGGCTCTTTTGGCCCCTTTTTCTCCACGCGATGACCGGTACCGGTTACTCCTAATCGAACACGATCTCTCCCAAACAGCCATCAATCACCTTATTTTTGGCCGGTACTCGCTCAACATCACTTATGTCGGCCACCCCTTGACTAATGTCACCACTATCACGCAAAATCCACGATACCCAAAACCCCTTTTTCCTAAAACACTCCCTTCTTCTCACCCATTCCTACCTAACTCTACCCTCAACTCCTCCCCACCCCTCATACACCTAACCACACCTCTCCCCATTCCTATTTTACCCAATTTTCCTTCCCAAATTCAAATCCCCTTTTCCCCCCAAAATCTCGTATTCCTTCCCTAACCTATATACCCAATCTACCTCCCAAACCAATGCAAGAGATTGAATCTTACCTCATCATGCTACCATCTCCATGGTGGTACATCGGGCCACTACACTAGTGGTCCACCTGATCCCTCTCCCACCTCTACCATGTCCAATCACCAAATCCAATCCTCTTGACCTCCACCCAATCACAATCAATCCCCTTGTGCTCGTGAACCCATCTACCTAGCTCCTCTAACCAATCGATCCCTCCACCTCAGTAGGATATCATCCCTTATCTTTTCCTCCCAAAAAGGCACAACTCATTCAGTGCTCTAGTCATTTTCACAAAAGCCAAACCATACAAATGAATCTTTCTTATACGGATTTTTTCTTTTTATATACCCACATCAACTTGAACGATGTCGGTTATACCTAAACCGACATTGGTCCTATGCCCTAGCACACCATGGTCGGTTATACCTAGACCGACATTGGTCATCTTCCCCAATAAACCATGATCACTTACCTTACTCGACTTTACTTCGGTTCATTATGACCAGCATCGGTTACCTATCATACTATCGCCTCTACCCTTCCCTCATTTCTCGACCCAACTTAACCATCTTAGTAATGCCGCTTGACCTTACCCACCCTTATTGCAACCAACCTCCATGCCTACCTTACCTATACTTATCCTTAATTACATTTTTGGACTTGTTATTTTACCCATACCTTGGCCCTACCCATGTTGTGACCTAGCTACTTAGACCTAGAACATTGTTAGTAACTCTGTGAACTCATATGCTTGTTATACCTTATGACACTATTACCCATTGTGTTTGACCTAATGACCTTACTTTTCCTATTATCGTGACCGTTTATCCCGACCTAACCTTTGGTGTCTTGGAAGATACCTAAACATTTTTTCACCTAACCTACAAAGTGCTTCCACACCATATCCTATACCTTGGATACCGGAATCACCTCAACCTTGTTTGGATAAACCTATCAACATTTAGACAATGTAGAGTTTGCATGCTCTTTAACCTGGTACCATGTTGTAGTTTATACGTGTGTGTGTGTGTGTTTGACTATTGCTACCTTTGACCCTGGCCCATTACCTGGATTACCCGATTGGACCTTTACCCCATTACCCCGTTTTCCACCTTCCTCTTCATCACATTCACCTTTTATCAAACCACTCACCGATTCTATCTTCTACCACATCAATTCCTAGTTTGAGGGGGATCACCTTCACCCACACATGGGGCAACCACATCTTATTTTTGTCAACGTCGCTTACCAATACAAGCTACGCAACAAAAAGGGGAAAAATGTAGACACCAAAATTGGGTCACACTCCCTTGGTCCCTTGTCAAATAACCAGCTCAAGCATACTCATCTAACCATGGCCCCTTCCACCCCAAATTAATATTAATTTAATTAACTTAATTAAATTAATACTCATCCTCACAATATTCATTACTTAATTATTTTAATTAAGCTAATTTCCACCTCACGTAGACACCTCACCCATCCACCTTACCCTACACCTATTCTTGGCATGTTTCCATAACTAACAATAATTAAGTCTTACTTACCTTAATGAGCTAAGATTTGGTCTAACCCTAAAATTAATCCCTAAAATATTTCTAACCACATTCCCACTCATTCGAAGGGAAGTTTTTGATCTAATCCGCGAGAATAAACTAATTGGGCCCAAGAAATTAGAAAGATCTACCCATTTTAGTAAACCTAGGGAATCCCACCTTAACCGATGTCGGTCACCCCTAAACCGATGTTGGTCAACCCAGAACCATGGTTAGTTACCATTTATTCACCCAAATAGCCTTGTTTTTGGGTTTGCACATTCTAAGAGTAAGAAAAGAGATCAGAGCTACATGCAAGTGAAACAAACATCCTTTTACACATCGAGACATCCAGATCCATCACAAAGATCAATCATAGAGCCATTGCATTCATAGGAGCGCTCCGGGAAATCACCGTTACATGACCATAAATGTATTCTCTGATCAACCACCTACACCAATCAGCCATCAGATCCTTAACATAGTAAGTATGGCCCTAAACTGTAGGGTTTATTTCAGTCGGTAATCTTTATTACTCATGTTATTAATATGTCCTTCGCATGCTTATATCTTCATCACCCACTTTCCTATGAACTCAAAAATCCCTTCACCCGTATCACCAAATCACCTATCCTCACATGTTGTATACTTCTGAGCATACCTAAGACCTCTACAGACCTCCCCATTCATTCTCCCAAACTTTATTTGACCTCAGATCACCCCTATCATTTAATCTATTTGAGTTTCTTGTACCTCGACCATACCAACGCTAGTTATCCACAACCACGATCATTTCTACCTAAACCAGCATCGGTCACATTTAGCTGATGTTGATCTTTGTGTTTTATGCCTTGACCAAGAATAGACCCAATAATCACCCTACCAATTGACCTATATAACCCAGAATCAGACCCTAACTAGTCCTAGTACCTTGACAGACACCTCACCTCTCATATCCAACTATAGCCTATCCTATTGTGATTAGATTTTCTTATTGTACTTGAATAAGATACCTAAATCATATCAAATACAGTATGAATTTGTTTATTTCTCGCATTAACTTGTTTTAAAAAATAGATTGATAGTCATCTAGGAAGTATCACACTTCCTGGAACTAGTATACGCTAGGCACTCCACTATCATATATAATTTAACTATCTTTTTGTGGTCTTGTTTTCTATTGCAGGTAGTTCCTCTTAGCCAAAAGAAATCTCTCACATTCAGTTGTGGATCAAGAAGTCAGAACACATGCAACAACCATCAACCGACTAGCATTTAACAGGTATTTATCCTTGGCCCTTACCCTTATTTGTTTTGTCACCTCGAAAACATAAAGAAAATAGTGAAATAGATGGTAATACGATAGGTCTTATACTTCATTTCTTTATTTTATGGAATGACAGTTCGCTTAAGTGTCAAAGAACATTTGTGTTCTATTCTTATTTATTATTTCACCTTGCAGTATTATGTTGAGCTTCCCATCATGTTACGAGGGTTGGGTTAATTTTACATAGTAATTCAACTTAATTCCTTTAAAGGTTTGAGTGTTGCCCAAAAGGAACATCCCTTAAGTTTCAAAGACTTAACCCTTATATGTTGAAATTTATCTTATCATCCAGAATTTTCATCATAATATTTTTACCTCTAGTATAGTTACTCAAACTTTACTAGAAGAAACTCCCATAAATGTGTATACATATGCATATACATCAAGATTCATAACTAGATGATTTCTCATCTACCAAGCATTAGACCTTTAACTTGACTTGCGAGGAATCACAACCTCTTGCTAACAATACTATTAATTTCCCATAAGTTAATCGGTTTAGATTAAATAGAATTCTTCAACACTGATCCATAATGTATTCCATTAACCTAACAATTGTATTATTGATTCATAACTTCCCATTTCAATCATTGAAATTACTAGGTTCATCTAGACCATAAGGTAGTCAATATATTACTGAATCGAAGAATCATAATAGCCCTCTATTACGATCATCCAATGATTAATTTTTCATAAAATATCACAAGCATATAGCCATATCTATACAAGATATTACTATAACTTAGTAGAATTTGTTACAGAGATTACAGAGAGGTATCAACAGTCTTTCAACGAAATGAATCAAGTATCTATTGATCAAAATATGGAATCTTTACCATGTTTTAATATATCATAAATTTACCCAATAAACTTTCACAATAAAACCTTTACTCGAAGACAACAAATAACTTTTTTTACATAATGAAGAATCTCTTAATTCAACAAATTGACTACAACTTTATCCTTTAAAAGTAAGCATATGGTTCAATTAGATAACCGAGGTGTTTCTTTACTTTACACCTGTTATCTTCACTCACTTTCCTACAATGGTTAGGCAAGATCAATTCGATTGAACTGAGAATGAAAATTCCTTTATCATTTTTATCAAATTATGTCATTAACTATTAGAATAAATATATACTACAATAATAATCTCATTCTTACAACTTAATCATGTAATGCAACAAACATCATACTCTATTAATTTGATTTGCACTTAATAGCACCGCTCCTTTTACCTTCTTGAGTATACCTCACTAACAAAATCTTATTAGCACTTCACATAATTAATTTAAAGAAAAAACTAAATAAATATATTCAATTCCAATAACGACCATCAACTAATCAATACCACTTATTGTTAGAGATACAAATGAGTTCCACATAAGTTAAATAGAAGTATCAAACTCTTATAAATCATGGTATGTATCTATATCATCCCATTCATAACTAGAAGATGTTAAAACTATTATTGTTTCTCAAGAATTTCCAACAAGCAATAACCTTGGACACACACAAGGTAATCCATGCTACGCAAATGAAACCCACTAGTTTCAGCATTACAAAATTATTCGTCAACAAGTCTGGTTAATACACTACATTCTTATTGATTTAATTTCATGAAGTTTATATGTCATAACTTCTTAAAACATCATATTTTGTATTAACTATTAATATCCTAATAAGGAAAGATAATTATATATCTCAAGTTATATATCACAATAACTTAAAAGGAATTAGATATAGACATCATTTCTCATTTGAACAGTCTTGTGTATTCTTTAATACAACACATCACCTCGAATTATATCTTACTATTTTCCGCTGTAATAGGAATCAAAAACACAACCACTACTGAAGCTTAATTGTACTTATGTATAGAATTCTAAACTTCCCGAGTTTGTCATAAAGACTAGTACATACTACTCCTCAATATTGAGGGTATGATACACTTGATTTTATCATCCAACAGAGATTCAATCAGTTACCTAAACTCCACATAATATAAATATTAGAATCTACAGTAAAAATTGATATAAAGAAATGGAAAAAAAACTAATTTTTAGTTCCATTATTGCACCTTATATATGGAGCAACAATACTTAAGACACATTCCTAAGTGCCAACCAAATCAAGACCCCTTAGTTTCAAATAAAAAATTCAGTTTTTCTTAAAAACATAAAACAGTCAATGATTTTTTCCCATCGTTATCCATTGAGGCCCAGGCTCCAACCGAGCTTTTCTCAAGTTTAAAACTGGTTAATGAATTATAAAACATCTAAACCAAATAGCTTCCTGAAGGAGGAAGAAATGGTTTTTCCATACATGACATAAGATAAGTTAGGATTAGTCCTTCGAAACTTAAACCCCAAGCTCATTTGTTGTTCACCAGTATGAATTCAAACTAGTTTAGACATCCACTAAGAAAGATAGCAAATGATTAAATTTTGGTGTTCACTAGTATGAATTCATACTAGTTTATACGTCCACTAAGAAAGATAGAAAGTGATTAAATTCCTTATAAATGGAGTGAGCCGAAGGCTCGACAACTCAACATTCTATTTCAATGACTGAAGGAACTTTCCATATCCTAAAAAAAGAACATTCATGTTGAGCTTACAACCTACACGAGACTGAATGGTGACAAAATAAGACACATTCTCGCAACTTAGTCATTTCTACATTTTGTCCAACTACCACAAACCAAAAGTAATTCCCACTACTTCCCAATAAACTCCCCTAAGAGTTACAGGGTTCAACACATCAGACAAGAATAACATGAAGTGCTATCAGCTCACAAAAACACCATTCAAACTGAGCCATGTCATAAAGGTTAATACCCAAGTTTACTTTATGAGAGAGAGAGAGAGAGAGAGTGGGAAATAAAATTAGCTCGCAGACCCATCAAAGGTAAAAGATTACATTGGGTAATACTAGCAAATCCTTAGCCCTAGCGGAAATCATGTCTCACTAACAGTCGAATTGATGGAAGGAGTAGTTTATTAAATATCCTATGCATGAGATAGAAACACCAACTGGAAATCACCAGCTCAACCTTGGCACATGCCCAAATACACCTCCATTTTCTACATATGTTACGCACAACCCGAAGTGAAAGAAATAAACACCAATATCTATAATCAGTTTTATTACCAGATCCAAATATCAAGATTTGGTCAAATAAAAGAAAAACCATGCACCCAAATTTGATTTTTGCATAATATTATAATATTTTCACAGAAACCCATTATTATCTAGGTCAACCTCCTTGAAAAAATGCAAATAAAATTGCTCATTTAAATTCATAATAGGTAGCCACAATTTGAGCAGTATAAAGATAAAAATATTAGATACCCAAGTTTACAGTCATATAATTTTCCATTTCTTTTTGCAGAAAAATAGAGTATAGAAACAACAACCTCCAACCATCACATACCCACTTTTTCTTAGCTCAAAAAAATTGCAAATATGTATTCACTCTAACATCTAATGCAATAAAAAGATAAAGGGGATAAGGAATGTCTCTTTCTGGTAAAAGGGAAGACTAAATTCTTTTCTTCCAGCTTCCTTCACAGCCACAAATTGAACACAACTTCAAACCGAGAAACTTAGATTCCTCCGTAGCAGCCCTTTGATCAATGAAATGTTTTTATAAGCTAATAATTTTAGAATAGCATGGCATTACAACCTTCTTTCTCTGGAAATTCTCCAAGCTCCAACTTTTATGGCAAAACTATCAAATGAATCCCTTCAAACTGTTAGTTGAAATATGGAGATACACTCATCTTGAGGTAATTAACTAATATTAATGACATGACATAAATGATTTCCACTCCAGTTGCATGGTCGTATAAGCCATAATTATGGCATTTGAAATTTCATCCTTTGCATGGCCGATTGCATGAGTTCCTCATTATTATATACAAACTCATATGCATGTCTCGGTTTGACCCAAAGTTTTTCTTTTAATAAAATAACTTTATAAATTTATTTAATTACCTCCATAATCCCATAGAGATACATATAAATTTTAAATCATCTATGATAATTCCATAATCCAATATAAGTATCATGGCATAAAATTCATAAGCCGAGTCTACTGATCATAGTGGTTAATCATTAATAGGATCGTTAGATAAATCCTTAAACTATGTTCCCCTGTTTAAAACATATTACCTTCTAGGAATGGAACAATGAAATATACTATATCACAAGTATTATACTAACCTTAGAAAACTTTAATGCGGCCCATTGTGATATCATGACCTAATGCATCCGGTATGACATATTAAGTCATCCGTCCTTTTGAAACCAATTGTTAGGAGTCTATCAACTTAAGCTTGCCTTTGGCTTTCATGCCACTTCCATTCTAACATTAAGTCCTGTCGTTGATGGCTTATTACACATCTTTTAATCATAACCAATTGTACATGTTTTCAAAGGTCCCAAAATTAACACCTCGACCCGAATTTACAAGCCCAAGTCAACTAATCTACAAAGTGAATAATCGTTAATATGGGTTAAGTGAATCTCTCCCTTCGAATCCAATGTTTAAAACACATTACCCTCTAAGGCTGTCACAGTGATACATTATCTCACAAATAGGTATATTAGTTTTAGAAATATATAGACCAGGCCTAATGTGATATAATGGCCCAAGATTAATTTTCAGTAGTAATGTATATCATGAAGCAAATACTTTTTTCCCTTAATTCATTTGCAATACATCATGAGACTTATTGACTTAGTGCCTACAAGCTTAAGCTAGTAACAATAATATTGTTCTAAGGCATTAATTATCAACAACACCCTTAGTTTAGATAATCACAAGATCAACATCAGTTCTTAATAACCATATCATTTCCTGTGTCTTGTTTTCTCAACCTTTATTGAAAACACTTGTTTCTCTTCCACTTGGTGTCATGATCGGTTGAAGATGACGATCTTGTTAATTTATTGATTGTACTTGCAGGTATTACATTCTTCCCCCTTAATGAATCATCATCCCGATGATTTATTATTGCTACTCAATTAAATCAATCAAGTACAAAATTATATACCTCTATTTGAGAAAAATTGTCATTATTTTCATTGAAATTAGTAATTCCATGTCTCATAAGCTCGCATTACTGGCTGTCATAGTTGGTAAATCAGAAATCAATCACACAATTTGGCAACATGTCATAGTCCCGATCTTTACACCAATTATACCATGTAGTACTATGTAATATATATACAAAACATATTCCTAAAATTCTAATTTGTAGCATTAGGGCACCGCTATTTTTATCTAACAAGCATTTACTCAAGATAAACATAAGTAATCAATCCAACATAATTGTTCACAATCAGCTCAAGTGGTGCTAGAATAATAATGTTACAGTCATATAAGCCCATACTTAAATAATTGTAATCTTATTATTCTAGTTCCTTTAAGTTGAATAACATGAATTCATTAACAGTTATAATATATTAGTCCATCGATACCTTAATAGAGAAGAATATCAATCTATATATCCTTGAGTTATATACACAGACAACTCATATGAAATTAGTTAAGATAATAATTCTTAAATTGCTATACAATCATGTATGATATTAATACAACATGGTATAGTGAGTTACCTCTCATTATAATTCTGTCATAATAAGACTAATCTTTCAAGTAAGGTCATACATTCGATACTTGATCATAACAATATGAGTATATACTTCCTTAGTTTCCATAATAGGTATGGACTAAGCATCCCCTTTTTAATATAAATTATACTTCATTGTATCCCCAGACAAAGATACATACTATATTTATAAGAGTTTGATACTTCTATTTAACTTCTATGGAACTCAGTTGTATCTCTAACAATAAGTGGTATTGATTAGTTGATGGTCGTTATTGGAATTGAATATATTTATTCAGTTTTTCTTTAACTTAATTATGTGAAGTGTTAATAATATTTTGTTATCAAGCAAACTCAAGAAGGTAAAATGAACGGTGTTATTAAGTGTAAATCAAATTAATAGAGTATGATGTTTGTTACAATACATGATTAAGTTGTAAGAATGAGATTATTATTATAGTATATATTCATTCTAACAGTTAATGACATAATTTGATAAATGGGATAAAGGACTTTTCTTGCTTAGTTTAGTTGAACTGACCTTGCCTAACCATTGCAGGAAAGTGAGCAAAGATAACAAGCGTAAAGTAAAGAAACGCCTCGGTTATCTAATTGAACCATATGCTTACTTTTAAAGGATAAAGTTGCAGTCAATTTGTTGAATTGAGATATTCTTAATTATGTCAAAGAAGTTATTTGTTTTCTTCAAGTAAAGGTTTTATTGTGAAAATTTACTAGGCACATTTATGATATATTGAAACATGGTAAAGATTCCATATTTTGATCAATAGATACTGCTTCATTTCGTTGAAAGACTGTTGATACCTCTCTGTAATCTCTATAACAACTTCTACTAAGTTATAGTAATATCTATATAGATATGGCTATATGCTTGTGATATTTTATGAAAAATTATTCATTGGATGATCGTAATAGAGGGCTGTTATGATTCTTCGATTCAGTAATATTTTAACTACCTTATGGACTAGATGAACCTAGTAATTTCAATGAATGAAATGGTAAGTTATGAATCAGTAATATAATTGTTAGGTTAATGGAATACATTATGGATCGTGTTGAAGAATTCTATTTAATCTAAACCGATTAACTTATGGGAATTTAATAGTATTGTTAGCAAGAGGTTGTGATTCCTCACAAGTCAAGTTAAAAGTCTAATGCTTGGTAGATGAGAAATCATCTAGTTATGAATCTTGATGTATATGCATATGTACACACATTTATGGAAGTTCTTCTAGTAAAGTTTGAGTAACTATACTAGAGGTAAAAATATTAAGATGAAACTTCTGGATGATAAGATAAAGTTCAACAAATAAGGGTTAAGTTTTTGAAACTTAAGGGATGTTCCTTTGGGCATAACTCAAACCTTTAAAGGGATTAAGTTGAATTACTATGTAAAATTAACCCAACCCTCGTAACATGATGGGAATCTCAACATAATACTGCAAGGTGAAATAATAAATAAGAATAGAACATGGATATTCTTTGGCGACGCTAAGAGAAATGGCATTCCATAAATAAATAAATGAAGTATAAGATCTATCAGATTACCATCATTTGAAATATGATGTGATGAACATTAATGATAAAGTTTACTCCAACTAACAAGATGTAATGAAGACAATTCATTATTAATTAGGTTAAACTTAAATACTAAAAGGACCCATAGGGGATGGGATAAAGTTGGTGAAGAACTTTGTGGGAGACTAAACTCCTAAACACCAAACTTATATGAAACCTTGGTTATAATGCCTAATGTAATGATGAAGTTTCTTCTAGGAACATGTAGATCAGTACTCACCTTGAGAACTTATTATTAGATCCATGGTGAAAGTTGGTATCTATACTCCTAATAATAGTGATTTTAAATCAACCATGATAAGGATATGATGGTGTAGTCATATAAAGGATAATGATGATCTGATAGAGCGGAATGCATAGAATATATTTTTGGATGCCAAGGAAATTGGTATGAAGATCCAAGAAAAATAAATATACTTCCAAGGTGATAGTAACCATGTAAATAAACCTAAGTCGGGTTTGGGCATTGTTGTAGAATTCCTCAAGAGAATTGGGATTACTACTGAAACAAGAAACTTAAAATGAATAAGACTCATTTATAGATAAATTAGACCTGGCTAATATAAATGCTGAAGTAAAACTGAATAACATGATTCTAATAAATAGTATAAGTGTTATTGAAAGGAGGATAATGGGAATGACTCCGTATGTCCCTAATGATGAGTGATTATGTAGCTTGCATGATTTCTTATAGGAGTAAGAATAACATTAATGGTTATTACTCCTTGATAATGTGAGGCATTATTTTATTCAGTTGAATTTGAATCATTAATAATAGTAAGATTGGGAATTTAGATCTAAAGAGTGATCTATCTTATATCTGGAATAGATAGGTAGAAATGAGTATTATCGAACTACATTTGACCTATCATGATACTATGGGACAGACTCTAGATACACTTCACTAAGTGATGAAGACATGGGAACTAGAACAGCTCTATCATGTTTAATTTATTAAGATACCATGTTTCATTTTAGGACTCTTGACAGTCAACTCACTACCACCATTATGTGGTCGTATCCATTTAATGACATTTGTCATTATTTGAATACTACCACTTAACAACTATACTTGAGTTCCCTTTTCAAGACCTTAAAATGTGGCATGGTATTGCTTAAGTACAAGCTTGTTAAAGTTACAAGGGTAGATGGAACCCCACGGGTTGGTACCCCGATGCCAACATATGATGGCTACGGGAAGGGAAGTAGTCTAGTAATGATGTGAATCATTACAAAGACACTTGCTTTCCCATAGGCATCATAGGATGACATCGAGGTACAACTTCATGTAGGTTAATCTAGACTTGTACCTTGTATAAGACTTGTAGTTGTTTACAACATCATTGACTGCAAATCCATATAACTGAACAAGTGATTAAGGTGAGATGACAAGATTCCAATGGCGAGTGTGTCATCATGGAATCGAGCATGGCATACATGACTCAGAAACCTTGTGCAAGGTAGTGTAACTGTTGATTACACTATTGAGATTTCACCATTATCTAAGTTGTGAGATGCATGTGGATTTCATAGGTGGAACCCAGGTACACACTTAGGGGTTATCACTTATATATCATATCCTATTAAAGGAGAACCAAAGGGATAAATTTTATGTATGGCTCATAAAGATCATTGAGGGAGAATGAGTAAGTTTAGTATTCTCTCATACAATTGCACATGGTTCATGATAGTTATCATAAATGGATTGCATTAAGACTTATGTTGGATTTAAATATATGGGTATTTAAATCAGCTACATGAGGTAAGATAAAAAAAAAAATTAAAAAAATCTCTAAGATTGAAGTGACAAAATCGGTTGTTACAACAAGATAATGCTTACTAAGATGAAAAATATCTTAGTTGATAGTGAACTACATGATCATTTTACACAAAAACTTCTTATACCTTTATAAGTGTCTAAAATATTTTTCCCTCGTAGTGGTTTTATGATATACCCATGCATTCTATATGGTTATTCACTCCTCTAGCTAATCAATACCTTGCCCAATTTTCCATCAATATTAATGAAAAAGTGTCTTACACTCAAATGGATAAAATGTGATGAGGCTCCAAAGAACCCATTGGTGACTATGTACTATGCTACAAGACCATCCTTATTAATGTGAACAATATCTTAGCCGATAGTGAACTACGTGATCATTTTACATAAAGACTTATTTTCCCTTTATAATAATCTCAAATATTTTTCCATGAAATGGTTTTATGATATACCCATGCATTATATATGGAAATTCACTCATCTTGATAATCAATACCTCACCCAATTCCATCAATATTCATGACAAAGTATCTTACACTCAAATGGATAAAATGTGACAAGGCTACAAAAAAACAATTGGTCATTATGTACTATTCTACAAGACCATGCTTACTAAGATGAACAATATCTTATTTGATATTGAACTACATGATCATTTTATACAAATACTTCATGTCCCTTTATAAGATTCTCAAATAGTTTTACATATAGTAGTTTTATGATCTACCCATGCATTATATATGGACATTCACTCCTAGAGCTAATCAATACCTTGCCCAAGTTTCCATCAATATTCATGACAAAGTGACTTACACTCAAATGGATAAAATGTGACAAGGCTCTAAAGAATCCATTGGTGACTATGTACTATGCTACAAGACCATGCTTACTAAGATGAACAATATCTTATCCGATAGTGAAGCACATGATTGTATTACACAAATACTTCTTGTCCCTTTATAAATGTCTCAAATATTTTCCCTATAGTTTTTTATTATTACACATGCATTCTATACAAACATTTACTCCTCTAGCTAATGAATATGTCTCCCAATTTTCCATCAATATTCATAACAAAGTGTTTTGCACTCAAATGGATAAAATGTGACAAGGCTCCAAAGAACCCATTGGTGACTTTGTGCTATGCTACAAGACCATGCTTACTAAGATGAGCAATATCTTAGCCGATAGTGAACAACATGATCATTTTAAACAAACACTTCTTGTCCCTTTATAAGAGTCTCAAATATTTCTCCCTACAATAGTTTTATAATATACCCATGCATTCTATACGGGCATTCACTCCTCTAGTTAATCAATACCTCACCCAATTTTCCATCAATATTCATGACAAAGTGTCTTACGCTTAAATGGATAAAATGTGACAAAGCTCCAAATAACCCATTGGTGACTATGTAATATATTACAAGACCATGTTTACTAAGATGAACAATATCTTAGCTAATAGTGAACTACATTATCATTTTACACAAATACTTCTTGTCACTTTATAAGTGTCTAAAATATTTTTCCTCGTATAGTGGTTTTATGATATACCCATGCATTCTATATGGGTATTCACACCTCTAATTAATCAATACTTTGCCCAATTTTCCATCAATATTCACAAAAAGTGTCTTACACACAAATGGATAAATTTTGACAAGGCTCCAAAGAAACCATTGGTGACTATGTACTATGCTACAAGACCATCCTTACTAAGATGAAAAATATCTTAGCCGATAGTGAATTACATGAACATTTTACACAAAGACTTATTGTCCCTTTATAAGTGTCTCAAATATTTTTCCATACATTGGTTTTATGATATACTGTTGTCAAAATTTCACCCCCTGTGGTAAATTTCGATAACATGCATCGAGTTTTGCAGCTTCCAAGCATGTAGATTGATCCAGAAAAATCATAAAAATGACTAAGTCCTAGTCCTAGGGGCAATGGGACATTTGGGACATATAGGTGCGGATCGGCCGAAAAGCCTCCAAGCGGCCCGTGAAGCAAAGGGACATCTCGGGGATGTGGTACGCGGCGGACGCGAGAGGCCGATCCGGCCAAAGAGGAAGAAAATGACTAATCACGCTTGAAAGGGGCAAACCGGAAGAATTTGTCCCATGAAGCACTGGGACATTTGGGACAAAAGGACGCGAACCGGCCGGTTCGGCCGAAACAGGGAAATTCAGCACTGGGGCAAATGGGACAAAGGGACGCGCGGGACGCGGATCGCCGAAGGAGCCAAAAGCCGAGAGCCAATCAGATTGCGCCACGTGTCATCGGCAGATAAGGGACAAGGAAGCCCATTTCGGGCGGATCGGAAGTTTTTGTCCCAGACAACACTGGGACATCCGGGACAAATGTACGCGAAGGACGCGAAAACCTGAAAAGCCCGAAAACCAATGAGAAGCTGCCACGTGTCCTCACCAAGGCATGTTGGAAGGGTCGGAAAGCTCCGACAACAAATGAAAATTTGGATAATCGGCGGAAGCGGGTTTCGAAAACATAAACATGAAGCATATGTCGAGCCATCCTCCAAGTTCGATGCAAATGCAGGAGAATCCCCGAACCCGACAGTCAAGACCTTGCTCATCCAATCAAATCATGACATGTGCCGCAGTGAAAAGGTCAAAAAGTCAAAGGGCGAGTTTTGAAGGGTCAGCCCGAACCAATGGGATAGTGCGACGTGTCCCAGCTAGGGCCCACAAGGAAATTTCAAAAGAAAGCCCACCGAAAGGCAGAGGAGAGAGAATCACGTGACCAATCAATGCGTGCCACGTGTCATCCAGGTGGCAGAGCGCGGGAAAGATTTCAAAACACGTTTTCACCTGTTTTGTGCCCTAAAACTTCAGACCTCCATAACTTTCGATCCAGAGCTCGGATTTGCACATTCTTTATATCAACAGAAAGCTTATGAAATTCTCTACATGATTATAGGATCAATCTCGAATTTTGGTGCAGTATGGAGAGATAAAATTGAGAAACAGCTCGACACGTGATAATGGCCGAAGCGGCGCTTCAACAACCAGTTTTAATGCACATGGGTCGCATTCTTCTTCAAAGATGGCGTAAGTGATGTCTCAACCACCGATTTTAATGAAGAATGTGTTTTGGTCAATGGTTGGGCTGCTTACATGCTTTCCTATGTTTTCTGTCTCCTGGGCTCGACCCATGCATTGTATAAAGCCAGATTTGGCTCATTTTACAAAGACATAACAAGTGGTTCATCTTTTCTTGCTCTGCCCTCCCTTCTTTTCTTCTCTAGGGTTGAAAATGGAGTTCGAACCTCCTCCCTGCTCTGTAATGGTGTTTTTGCCTTTTACTAATGGAATGATGTTCTGTGCAAACTTCTGGAGCAACAAAAAGCGTGTTTTGTGATGCATCTGTCCATCCTTGCTCGTCTTTTGTTTGTTCTCTTCTTGCCTCTCTTCATTGCAGGTATTTGTGCATGTTTGAATGTTCATTGCAGGTCTGGAGCTGTGTTCATGGAGTTTTGGGACATTTTCTGTGTGAAATCTATCCTTGGGCCTGTGATGCATCTGTCCATCCTTCCCATTGCTCACCTCTCTTTGTCCCATGGCAGTTTTGATAGATGTTCAACATTCTCCTTCTCTGGTGTATCACCATTTTAGTGTAGGCTTTTGTTCTTTTCCTTTCTCTCTCTCTCTCTGTCTCCTTGGCATTGTTAGATTAGGATTAGATTAGCTTGCCTACACTGGAATAGCTTGTGGCAGGTAGTTTAGGAGCAGGAACCAACCTTCTCTGGAGATTCCTTTCTCATTTTACAGGTCCCACACTTGGAGAAAGGATTCAATGTTGTGCAATCACACTGGATGCCTGAGTGATCAACCTAGAAGCTTGATCTGCATCCAGGGGTGCTGTGATTCTCGCATCAACAATACCCCTACATTTTATATGGACATTCTTTCCTATATCTAATCAATACCTCACCCAATTTTCCATCAATATTCATGACAAAGTATCTTACACTCAAATGGATAAAATGTGACAAGGCCCCAAAAAAACCATTGGTCACTATGTACTATTCTACAAGAACATGCTTACTTAAGATGAACAATATCTTAGTCGATATTGAACTACATGGTCATTTTACAAAAATACTTCATAACCCTTTATAAGAGTCTCAAATATTTTTTCCATATAGTGGTTTTATGATCTACCCATGCATTATGTAGGGACATTCACTCCTCTAGCTATTCAATACCTCACCCAGCTTTCCATCAATATTCATGATAAAATGTCTTACACTCAAATGGATAAAATGTGACAAGGCTCCAAAGAATCCATTGGTGACTATGTACTCTACTACAAAACCAAGATTATTAAGATGAACAATATCTTTGTCGATAGTAAACTACATGATCATTTTAAACAAAGACTTCTTGTCCCTTTATAAGAGTCTCAAATATGTTTTCCTACAAAGGTGGTTTTATGATCTACCCATACATTCTATACAGACATTCATTCCTCTAGCTAATCAATACCTCACGTAATTTTCCATCAATATTCATGACAAATTTTCTTGCACTCAAATGGATAAAATGTGACAAGGCTCCAAATAACCCATTGGTGATTGTATACTATGCTACAAGAACATGCTTACTAAAATGAGTAGTATCTTAGCCTATAGTGAACTACATGATCATTTTACACAAATAATTATCGTCCCTTTATAATTGTCTCAAATATTTTTTACCTACATTGGTTTTATTATCTACCCATGTATTCTATACGGACATTCACTCCTCTAGCTAATCAACACCTCACCCAATTTTCCATTAATATTCATGAAAAAGTGTCTTACAATCAAATGGATAACATTTGACAAGGCTCCAAAGAACCCATTGGTGACTATGTAATATGCTACAAGATCATGCTTACTAAGATGAACAATATCTTAGTTGATAGTGAACTACATGATCATTTTACACAAATACTTCTTGTCCCTTTATAAGTGTCTCAAATATTTTTTCCTATAGTGGTTTTATGATATACCCATGCATTCTATATTGATATTCACTCCTCTAGCTAATCAATACCTCACCCAATTTTCCTTCAATATTCGTGACAAAGTGTCTTACACTCAAATCAATAAAATGTGACAAGGCTCCAAAGAAACCATTGGTAACTATGTACTTTTCTACAAGACCGTGCGTATTAAGATGAACAATATCTTAGCCGATATTGAACTACACGGTCATTTTACACTAAGAATTTTTTTCCTTTATAAGACCCTCAAATATATTTCCCTATAGTGGTTTTATGATCTACCCATGCATTCTATATGGACATTCACTCCTAGAGCTAATCAATACCTTGCCCAAGTTTCCATCAATATTCATGACAAAGTGACTTACACTCAAATGGATAAAATGTGACAAGGCTCTAAAGAATACATTGGTGACTATGTACTATGCTACAAGACCATGCTTACTAAAATGAACAATATCTTAGCCGATAGTGAACTACATGATCATTTTACATAAAGACTTTTTTTCCCTTTATAATATTCTCAAATGTTTTTCCCTACAGCTTATTTCATGATCTACCCATGCATTCTATATGGACATTCATTACTCTAGCTAATCAATACCTTGCCCAATTTTCCATCAATATTCACGAAAAAATTTCTTACACTCAAATGGATAAAATGTGACAAGGCTCCAAAAAACCATTGGTCACTATGTACTATTCTACAAGAACATGCTTACTTAAGATGAACAATATCTTAGCTGATATTGAACTACATGGTCATTTTACACAAAGACTTCATGACCCTTTATAAGAGTCTCAAATATTTTTCCCTACATTGGCTTTATGATCTACCCATGCATTTTATACATACATTCACTCCTCTAGCTAATCAATACCTTGCCTAATTTCCCATCAATATTCATGAAAAATTGTCTTACACTCAAATGGATAAAATGTGACAAGGCTCAAAAAAACCCATTGGTGATTATGTACTAAGTTATAAGAACATTCTTACTAAGATGAACAATATCTTACCCGGTAGTGAACTACATTATCATTTTACACAAAGACTTCTTGTCCCTTCATAAGATTCAATTATTTTTTAAATTTTCAATTTTTTGACCATCTATGTTAGACTCTAAAAGAATGTGAAGCTAAGCTATTCAAGATGAATAAATTCTAGTATGTTCCTTCTCCTCCTACTAATTTTTCTCATAATTTTCAAAACAATGTTACCTTTAAAAAAACAAGGCTATCAATGATAAACCTAAATCTAAAACCACTATCAATGCAATATCTCAACCTAAAAATTGTAATTACAACCCTCTCTATGAAAGTTTACTCATATAACTTGTGTACTCAGAAAAATTTCTCCAACTATTACTTGATTGTAATATTGTATCTCTCCTCCACCACTTGAGGTTGATACAAATTCACCTCATGGTAAGATATTTGATGTCAATGGTAATTGTGATTATCATCGATGTATTTGGTGCTCCGCTAATATTTTAAGGATTTTTCACATGATACAATACCTACTTGATGATATTATAATTGAGTATGAGACCACACCTCAACCTAAGCCTACTAATGATAATGAAAAGCTAAAAATATGTAGTGACCAACTTTCATAACATTATACTACTAAATCTAGCTAAGAGATCCACAATGCTTACTATATTGTATTTCCTTGCCCATATTATGATAACATGTTTAATGTTTTGGTTGGTATTATTACTCTAACAAATCCATTGCTTGTTATGGTTTTGTTTCTATTACACTATATATTCCCACCTTGGTTTATTAGCATCATGTACATAATATTTTAGTTGATATCACTACCCGACATAAAATGTGTAATTTTAAATTATTGTGTTCGCTCATATATTAAGGAGGATGTCATAGTTGATTCTCGGATATACATTAGGCATGTTTTCCTACCCCTCATGATTTCCTCAATTACCTTTAATCTCACATTATTGTTTGCCTCTTCACATACAACATGTGGCATGAGTCTAGGTTACTCTTGGATTTACACCGTTGTAGTTATACCTCCAATATTGCATCGTTGTGTGTTAAGTTCATTCATAATAATCAAGTGGTTAAAATTTATGATATATTTTTCAAGGATCATACTTTGAAGTAGTTTGACCCAAAACGTGTGATTACCACACCTAATACTAGTGTATCTATTGCCCATTATTTTATTTATTATGTTATTCCTCATATAACATCTCCCTCAAGTGCATCCATACATAGAACTCATAATTCACAAATTGTCCATATTTGGTAACATACTACCTCTCACAGGTCACCTTATCCTCATCTATTAGATCGCCATCTAGAATTCATATGACATCTCACAAGAAACATTATCCTTGGCATTTGGCTTGGTCATCTATAACACATACTACATCTTGTAGGACACCTTATGCTCAACATTGAACTAGGTCACCTTTGTCACATACTACTCCTCATGAGTTTCCGTACTCTAGCTCTTTTATAGCACATGTTATGGCTCCTAGAGAGATTATACATTATCATCCTTCTTCTCTTTTGACACTTTTTGGATTTACACCCCATCCACCTATTGAGTATAGTGTATCTCTTCATGATGCCCTTATTAGGTATCTCTTGTGTTGTCCCATTTCTTGTATATAGCTCTTTCCAAGATACTTAGAAAAACTTTCAAATAATCGCATAATACAAAAACATGCAAATATGTGAAAAATACAAGATTTGGATTTTTTTATTGTTTACTTACCTAGATTGTTACTTTATACATATTATTTATCATATAGTTTTGATATATATCATATGTATTCTTTAAAAACATGTGTTTATGAGGTATATTGAGTTTGATGTAGGACACTCATAGATTGATACATGATGATAGGATCTACTTTGGTTCCTAACACTACTCTTATGGGAGCATCCCCACGTTATACAAGTGTTTTTGTTTCATTATATGTTACTTTACACCTTCCTCATCATGTTTGATTCTATACATTGTGCTTATTGTTATTGTTTGAGATAACAATACTAACACATGTATATTTTGCAAAGCTAACTTATCTTATTATCTATGTATTTATTGTCTATACTTTCTTCATATACTATTATCACTACTTGTTTATGTGGATTTTTTTATTGATTACTACTTTAATGCATTCATTCAATCAATTTTATTATTTGATTATAATGTTATACATATTTTCTATTTATCTCCTAAGGTCCTTGAGTGTCCCATGTTTGTGGATCCATGTCTATCTTGCATGTATGCACTTGTTTCTCTAACTATGGAACATTCTTCCTTCTATTGTAATTGTATTTTGACACCGTGGGTGTCCCGTGTTTGTGGATACATGACTATATATAGCTATTTTCTATCTACTATTACCTACTTGATTTACACTCTAATGATTACACTATTATCTTTACTATGGCTTCGACATGTTTATTCTTGATAATTTTATTTATATTTCTATATTATTTCTATTCTCACTTATGACACACTTGGTTTATACTCTACTAACTACATTATTATCTTTACTATTGATTCTTATATGTTTCATTACTTACTATGTTGTTTCTATGTTTGGACTACTATAGATTATGACATTATTGACAATTTTCAATATTGTTTTTACTGTTATACACATATATTCTTACTTTTACATATTGTGTGTTGTTTTTCTCCATGCCATGGTATCTACCATACAAAACTCCTTTTATAGGTACAAGTTATCAACATTGGCCACTACTTCATCCTTTTATATGATCTCATGTATATTATCATACTAATTACACATGTGTACACATTTATTCTTTTCATCCGCACACTCAAATGATTTATCACATGTGCCTCAAAATAAGGAGAATTCTTCATGAAATTTCTATATCTAGAGATAGATTTAAAAATATAGGAATAGACTTTTATAGGGTTCGTGTTCTCAAAAAGGTCGTAGATACGAAAATGTGGAAAAAACCAATGTACATTACAATCATGACCTTAGTACAATCTTGACCATGATGGGCATTCTTGGACAGGAAAATTCTCTAGATTTTGTAATTTCGTAAAAATCTATCAGCTATTTACAATATTTTCATATGGTTTCTTATACATATGAAATAATACAAAGTATGAGATAAGGGTATGATTACTTAATCCTTTTTAAATACACTATTTAGTTGTAGGAATAGGGTCTATGGGAATAGTTTCTCTTCTCCTCTACAATTTTTCATAATCTACATGATTAGTTTTAGTGGCATAACACCTTATGGGGGAATCAAAATATACATTACTTTTGAGATTTGGGGTTCTTTAATTTGGTACAAATTGGATCTAGATCCGTCTCTAGCGGTGTGGTCTATGGGTTGATTGGAAAACATCAAAATAGCTAAGTTTTGTGTATACCGATATTTCCTCTTCTCTCACCAATCCCAAATGAGGAATGTATCAAAGCATTTTATTTATTCACATTCTATACCTTCATATCTATAAATATCTAAAAAGGGATGCGACTTGGATCCCCTCCTCACTCTCTCTTGTTTTGGCATGTACCCAACACTTAATATTTCCTTTGGTACAAAATTGGGGACTAATCACCCCTAATTCTTCAACATATCCACAAAAATCTAATTATCCAAGGCATTACATGAATAGGATCTCCTCTCTTTGCAAAATGAATAGGTGTATTTTTAACATGCTTTACTTCTCTTTACTTAATTTTTACAAAGGTCATAGCTATGTGCATTAACTATATTTTGAGTTAAATTTCTTTTTCTATCATAGAAATTAATTACTATATGTTACAATTTTCATCATGGAGCATTCCAACACCAACACATCGTAGAACCATTGTCGATTGAAGATAAAGTATATGTATGCACTCAAGTACATTTTTCCTTTAAGCATGTAATTTTAAATTACAAACTTAAAAGGGGGCATAATGTAGACACTAAATCATGCACTTGGGTACATTTATAGGTCCTAATCACATACTTACATTCATATGATTCCTAAGCGATAAAACTAATAATTAACTATTGTATTTGGCCTTTTTCTTTGTTTCTTGTCTTCTTTCTATTATTCTACACTCTACTTTCCAATTTGACCTTCAATGCTCTATCTTTCTTGGCTCTGATACTATCGCACATGCGCCTTCAAACCCTCTCGGCACTCCCAACCTCTTTATATCTTGTTTTCCCCTTTTAGGCCTCTTTTATATTTTGGGCATCTTGTTTTTTTATGGGTCTTCCTTTTAGTGGATAGTTACGAAATTCAAACAAGGGAATCATATAAATATAATGTTATGTGACCAAATAAAGGGACCAAGATCTAAGCATCTATTATCATCACCTAAGGTTGCATCCAAAGGCTTTTAATAACATCAAAATAATCCATCTAGATTTCATTCAAGGTACAATGGACTGCATTTTCTACATATACTTCATAGGAGGGGAAGTTCATTTTGACATCCACATATCTATCTACATTTCTACATCTAGCTATTGTTTATTATCAAGTGCATCTTACACAAGAGCCTCTTAGGGCATGATTCTTGCACACACACATAAGAACTACATGGAGTCTGAAATGTAGTGCAGTGATTGGTCATAAGTTCACTTTTTTGGGTGACCATCGAGGTTAGTCCGACTCCCCATTTGCATCATTTCTTTTTAGGATTTGATGTGTTTTGGGGTTTTGTAGGATATATTTCTCTTTCCAAGTTACAGGGGAATGTTGTGGACATAGTGAAACATATAGAGATCAACACCGAAGGTTAGAGAACACCTTATGACATAGTAAAACCATATTTCAAGATTTTATGTAGTCACATGCACCCAGCAAGGGTCTCTAGCACCTCAAAGACTAGTCTAGGAACCCTAGTCCAAAGATATTCTTACAGCTTCTACCTTTTCTCGAGTGTGTTTGTGACAATTTATTCCTCTTATTCACTTGTTTTCTAGTCTAGATCATCTCGATAAAAGTGTGAATTATCTAAGTCTTATATTCCCTCTCTTACACTTAGGGTTTTAATTTCTATTTGCTTATTACTTGTGTCATATTCATGCCTTATTGTTTATTTATCATATGTGACTCTGAAATATCCTAGGGTTTTAATAAATTTCAATATTTGTTAAATCATTTAGTGAACCCATCCATTCAAACACTACCTTCTGAGCATGTATCAAAATATTTCTCCTTCTTCTGAATTCATGGATCAATCTTGTTATCCTTCCTTTTCTCCAACCAATATTTCTAGCATCATTGTTTCTATTGTTGATTTCATGGAATTTCGTACTCAGCATCCTCCTCACTTCATGACTCGTGTGGTTGATCCAACCATCAATGTAGTCACTACTCACTACACTCACCCTCCTATGGCTCCATTGGCATCTATTCCACCACCCATTATTCCTACGTTTTCTACCACCACAAGTAAGGGTTATGACATTATTGAACAACTTAAGAATACACCAGCCAAGATATCTCTTTATGACCTCTTGCATAATGCACTTGAATGTTGTAATACATTAGAGGCCCCTATTCATTTTATCCACATTTAAAGTTATAATTTGTCAGTTTCTTTCACACATCTTATTCAATCTCTCAAAAATATACCACGTGTTATATCATTTAGTGATGCGGATATAGCTATACCTCGCTATTGATAATCCAAGTGCTCCATTACTTATCACCACTATTATCGGCACCATTCATGTTAAGCGCGTACTCATTGATAATGGATTTGTTATAAATCTATATGCTCATTATCTTCTCATGAAACTTGGTATTCTTGATAGTATAATTGCTAAAAATCCACTCTTGTTCGGGGATATTATTCTACTACTCATGCATGCCTAGGAAGTATCACCTTCGCTATACAAGTTGGGCTTAAATTATTTCCTACTTTATACTTTTTTATAGATGCCTCATTTCAATTCAATATATTGTTGGGAATACCATGGATACATACAATGCATGTTGTCTCTTCTACAGCTTCATTGATGCGATCAATTTTTACATGATGGCTATGATCGACCTTTCAAGTATTGTCACATTGACCATGTTACCGTTATGCCTATTCCTCTATCACAACCAATCCCATACAAAATCCTTGATACATATGATGTGGGCCAGCCTAGTGCTCCACTTCCTTCATCTAAATCCACAAGTTTACCATCCATTCCAACTCATACTATTGATATTTTATCAACCACTTTAGTTAATTATGTCATGACTACTATTACATCTACCATGGAAGCTATCAATTCTGCATCTATCTCTACTCCTAAACTACTTATGATTCCTTTATCATACAATATTATGTCAAGTTTCTAATTATTTTAATTATGAGGTTGATACTATATAACTTACTCGATGATAAATTATGCACACTTAACTTTACTTCTTTTGAGATCGATGTTTCCTATTTCAATGATACTTTTGTTGATGTTGGCCTTGTGAATATCAATTCAAGAATCCCCTCATTCTACTAATGTTATAGTAATTTATTGAGGGTCTATCCATATATTTTACATCATTCCACCTTCCTCATCTTCTCATGAGAAACCAGCATCGATGCTTCCTCCTTTCACATGCACTCTTTTCATGAATAAATCTTATTGGAAACACATTCCATTTGATCCTACTTTCTCTAATACTATTTTCACACATGATGGCTTGGCTTGGTTAGGATTCACATTGGATGATCTCATCCCTCCACCTCATTCTCCTCATCTTTATCATGGATATGTTCACATCACTGTTGTTTATGGTCTTTGTGTCTTCCATCTTTTAGTATTTCTTGCACGTACTTCTCACACTTCTCCACTCACACTTGGGAAGTCTTGGCTTGACTACATTGGGGCACTTTAGATCCTGATCATATCGATATATCATTCCCCATGCCTTTCGGATGTGTTTTTATTTGCAATGATTCATTTCTTGGATATTCACAAAATATTACTCACTGGTATGCACATGGTTTTCCATTACCACCTTTAACTGATGAATAATACATAATGGGCATGTACAATTTACACTCGCAATGGATCTTTACATGATCAACCTCATACTATTGCTTATCAAGTCTCTGATGCTTCTCCATTTGACTTTGACCATGACAATTATGATCTCTTAGATGATGTCACATGATTCTTTTTCTACATCATACACTTGAGGGGCATCATACTTATTCTCCTCCCCCTAACATTCTCAGGTGTCTCTCATTTCTACTATCACGCTTCGTGATTTATCATTCATATTTCTAAACATTAGTTATACATAACTTGATACGTAACTTGTATCATCATTTCCATATGACACACTCTTGTGCTAAGGTTCATACTTGACTACCAAGGCATACTAATCCATGAAACTCACATCACTTACACTTCACGCTATATGCTTCATGGTACATATTTCTCACTTCTATTCACATGACACACTCATTACCTTATGATGCACTCTATTTCCACGATTCATACTTGACTCGTTGAGGGTTTAAATTTCAAATGAGCCTTGCATACCTACACACTCTTTACACTCTATGCTTTAATGATCTATTTATCTAGCACACATGTTCTAACCATTTTTGGATGACACACTCTTTTTCTATGGTTCATTCTTGACTGTCGAGGGGTCTTTTATAAATGAACCTCATCTCACTCATACATACACATCTTCTCGGGGCATGTTACTCCTATTACATTCACATTACATACCATTCCATCTCACTCATTCACAACATACTGCATATCTTGGTTGCATTTACTATTGCTTACTTATGCTTACATGTACACTTTACTTACTATGTTAGTCGATATTTTGTATGTCATTATCTTTTCTATATACACATGCACGTTCACTTGTTCTTGAGTTGTGAATGCATATTTCCTACAGAGATTTATATGAAGTGTGGATGTTTGGCATTATACCTCTTACCAGTCCCACCGAGGCTCCTGGGGCATCTACTTTCTCATATCTCACATGTTTTATTATTTCATTGTGTAGTACTTGTTACCGCTACTATCACACTACTTTCCATTAATCTATACATGCTTTGACATACATTATATCTTTCTAAAATGCTAAAGGGTGCTTCATGTGCAACACTTTCCTTGTAGGAACTATTTTTCACCATGGTTATCTGATACTTTGCTTGATATTTGTTTCCATTGTTTTTTATCAGTATGCCATTGTTTATGGGTTTTACACTATGTCTAGTATGTTCATTGTTTGTATGCTTTTGGCCACTTTAGCCCTGATTGTCTTATGACATTTTGAGTGATGTCCCATGTTTATAACCCACTTTTCACAGTCTACATTATCTTCTTGCTTTTTATATTACACATTGTCTTCTATATGTGTATTTGTCTTGATTGCACTAACACATGTCCTAGACACTTTGTTTGCATTTTCCTTGGTTTCTACCAAGCACATTCCCTCCCCGTAGGGTACTAATTTCATATCAATATTTGGTCCTCTCCTTTGGGCCACATCCTCCTAGTGATGTTTCATACACCCCAAATGAGGGGGGTATACATTGGGTGAATTACTCATCCCATTCAAAGAGTACACATCCACAGCTTCAAGACTCCATAAGTATAGAACCGAACATATTTACAGCATACAAAATAGCCCAAAATATGACTTGGGTCCTTAGTTCATAATAGACACTAGCACCCGTGATACATATACTAGTGCTTGGGCCCTCTTGACCATTCCTAGGTGTCTATTACTAGGGCTAAGTTACGCCATTTTCTCATATCAATATAAATTTCCGTAGAGTATTTTTCATAGTATAGGAGTAGTCCTCCAACAATCATAATGTATTATATCTTCTTTTTCTACTTGGCTCAAACTAGATTGAACTGGAATAAAACAGTATCACACCATCTATAGTGGTGTATAAATTTGGGAAGTTGGCATGGATGGAGAATAACACTAGATCTTTCTCCCAACACTCTTCTTTCATGGCATGATATTGGCTAAAACTTGCAGCTTGGCGTGATATCGTCCAAAAACTCACACTGGCATAAGATCACCTGAAAAACTCACTCTTCTATAGTAATTCAGGACATTTTCTATCATTTTTGCTTGTCACAGATCAGTGCACACTTTCCGCTTTTACATATTTTTACACACTTTTATGTATTTGGATCAAAAAAATTCATATACACATATTTGACTACTCTTTTTCTCTTCTTTTTTATGTTTTTCCTTAATACACAACAAGAAGCATCCCATCATCAAGCACAACAACGACAACATGTACAACATGTCACAACACATACGCTTCACCCCCAGGGTAACTTCCTCTTCATTAGCTTCCACGATTCATTTTATTCACTTCACGCTTTCACTTGTCTCCTTAGAACACTATTGCCATCGATCTACATGGTTATCAGGTATGCATCTCTTATTTTCTTTATGTTATCAATATTCACTCAACAACATAAAGTTGGGAAAATATAGACACTAAAGCATGCACTTGGGTACATTTCTAGGTCCTAATCACATACTTTTATTCATATGATTCCTAAGCAAGAAAACTAGTAATTAACTACTGTCTTTGGCATTTTTTCTTTGTTTTTTTTCTTCTTTCTAGTCTTATACACCCTACTGCTTAGTCCGACCTTCGCTACTTTATCTTTCTTAGCTCGACACCAAAGACCCAAGTGCCCTCATCCCCCTCTGACACCCCCTGGCCTCTTTGTCTTGCTTGCCCCTTTTGGCCTCTTTTATCTTTTGGGCATCTTGGTTTCTTATGGGTCGGTCTTTTAGTGGTTAGCTACAAAATTCAAACAAGGGAAACATATAAATGCAATGTTATGTGATCAACTTAAGGGACCAAGCTTTAAGTATCTACTATCATCACCTAAGGTTGCATCTAAATGAATCTAAGAGAATCAAAGGCATCCATCTAGCTTTCATTCAAGGGACAAGGGACTGTATTTTTGCATACATTTCATAGGAGGGGAAGTTCATTTTGTCATCCACACATCTATCTACATTACTACATCTAATTATTGCTCACTATCAAATGCATCTTACAAGAGCCTCCTAGGGCACGATTATTACACACACACATAAGAACTACATGGATTCTTAAATGTAGTGCATTGCTCACCGTAAGTTCACTCTTTTCAGTGACCATCGTGGTCATTCGACTCCCCATTTACATATTTTTTTAAGATTTTATGTTTTAGGATTTTGTAAGTTACAGGAAAATATGCGGACATAGTGCGACATACGTAAAATCAACAAATAATGTTAACTAACACCTTGCACCATAGTAAAAACCAAATTTCAAGATTTTTTACAATCACAAAAATGTGCCCAAGAATGTTCTATAGTGCCTAGGTGCCCTAGTGCCGCTTTAAGTGCCTTGGTCTAGCATATTCTGATAGTTCTATATTTTTTTAGTGTCATTGTGACAGTCTTCTACCTCCTTCTCACATGTTTTCTAGTTCATATCACCTTCAAGAAAATCACTAATCATCTAATTCTTTTATTCCCTCTCTCTGCACTTAGGGTTTCTATTTCTATTTTCTTATTACTTGTGTCATACATGTGCCTTATTTTTTATTTATCATATGTGACTCTTAAATATCTTAGGATTTTAATAAATTTCAATTTTTTTAATTCAAAATTAGGTAACTTTCCCTTGTGAAATGTCAAGTTTGATCATGTTCCCTTACTAAGAAAAAAATTACTCACATTTGGAGTCCAATAAGTTCATCTCTATCCTCTCATAACTTTATTATTTTACACTATGATATGTCTTCAATTATGGGATTTTTATCTAATACAATAATAAACAACATGTATGCTTCATGTTCAAACTTTATATTTTGATTTTCTCCATATTTTTACAAATTCATACAACTAGGTCAGGATGTGGGGTCCGGTCTTAGCTAACTTTTATGGTCATGGATCCTCAAGTTCACCATATCTATTTTCAGTTTGAATATATTATTTTTTGTTATTTCATATTCCCAAGGTCGTATTTATTAGAATATTTCACCAACGTAAGGCTATATAAGCAATTCAATGTCACTTTATAACTCCTCGCACTCTTACAAGATCCTCGTTGCAAATTTCATTCCAAATGCACTCAAGGGGGTCCTAAATCTACAAAAATTAGATGTACATCAATTAGAAAAGTCCCTAATATAAATATGAAGAACTTAACTAAGTAAATTATTTTATCTTCCTCCATTTCCAAGCATTCAAAGGTCATAGAGCCATGTCTTATCAAGAGAAAGGTCGCTCCAAGAATTTTTCAAGGGTTTTAAGCAATAAAGGGTTAGGTCACATAGCTGAGGAAAACCACATGACACTACTACCATGTTAAGTACATTTTACACTATACATTTATCCCACTATGTTAGTGTCAAGAGATAAGAGGGAACCCTTAAGGGTTGGTTATTTTTTCACACTTCCACAAGAACCTAGGATAACTACATAAGCTTGATCTTGTAATAAGGGTATGTAGTGTAGCACTTGGATTGGTTCAATAGCTGGGAATCTAACCACCAAGGGAATTCAAGCCTCTACCACACACATGTTTTCTTATTTTGGTTTGCTAATGGTTTGATAAAGGGTTCTATAGGTTTCTAAGATTTTTACTTTGTTACAGGTGTAGACACCTATAATTACACCCAAGCAATTTAAATACTTAAATTGTGCTAATTATCCCCTTTCTCACAAATCAATGACATATCGTCAAAAGCACTCATTTTCCCTCATATCATCATTAATTAATTACACTAAGCTAATTAATTAAGTTTCCTATCCAACAAATACCCTAATTAATGACCTTCCGTTAATAAATCACCCCTTCTACCTAGACTAATTAATTATTATTAATTAATTAGCTTTCCCTTCCATTTAACCAATAAATCAATATTTAATTGATTTAATCCCCTTATAATAGCCTAAATCGCACTAATATTCTTCTAATTGGCTTCTATAAGCTTACACCTACCTATTAATTAATCACCTTTGATTAATTAAAATACCCCCAACTCCCATGACTTGCTAAACATGTATTAAACCCTTCTAAAGTAAGGTTACATTTAATAAAGCAACCTTATCCACTCCTAATCATGTTTTACATTTATCCCACATTCATGAGAATGTGTTGAATCCTTTATCCTTTGGGCTATATAAAGAGCCCTCCACCTACCTTTTTACTTACACCTAAACTTTCTAAGAGAGCAAATGCAAAGCATATAGCAAAGAGACTAAGAGCTTGCACCTTTCCCTTTTGAGAGTTCATCATCTTGAAGAGTTAAGCCTCTTTCTTAAAGTGCTTGGGTCATATGGGAGGTGTCAAAAGGGTATCAGAGTTAACTTTGATTAGCCCCCATTCCTAGGTTCTTGGAACATTAAGGACAACTATTTTGATAGCCATGGAGCTTACTTAGGTCCATTCATTTATTTGTTGTTAGAGAATAGAGGAGTTTAGATATTTAGCATTGTTAGTTTCAAAGTTTGTATTGATGAATGCTAGCATCTAACCCTTGTTTAATTCTTATCATGATGGTGTTTATGCTTTGTTTTAGCTAAATTGTAGAACTATTTTAGGTGGTAGTTCTTGTTTCATTTGATTTAGCATTAAGCAAAGTATACATGCACACATTTGGCACGCCTGGTGGGACTTACTCCATTTTCCTTTGCACTTAATTTCAAGTTTTTGTAGTTAAGTTTTATTTTTGGTTACTAACCCTCTTTTACACATGTTGATCTAACTTGTTTTTCTTAACTTGTTTTATTGAGTTTTCATGTGTTGAGTCTTCCTTGTAGGTATAAAGGAGGTGAAGTGCTATCAAAATTGAATTGATGGGAAAATTTCAAGATTTCTCCATGTTTTCATTTTTAGAGCTTACTTTTTCAACATTTTACATGTTAGTTTTGTCAATTTCTTGAAAATTTTCAATTCTTGAGCATGTAGGTTAGTGTTTGATAGTGTTGAGTCTTATATTTACATATTAATATGGTGGGTTGCTGTCAAAATTTAATCTTGGTGAGAAAATTTCAATATTTCATCATGTTTTCATTTTTAGCGCTTACTTTTTCATCATTTTACATGCTAGTTTTGTCAATTTCTTAAAAAAATTCAATTCTTGAGCATATAGGTTAGTGTTTGATAGTGCTAAGTCTTCTATTTACATATTAATGTTGTGGGTTGCTGTCAAAATTTAATTTTGGTGAGAAAATTTCAAGATTTCATCATGTTTTCATTTTTAGAGCTTACTTTTTCATCATTCTACATGCTAGTTTTGTCAATTTCTTGAAAATCTTAAATTCTTGAGCATGAATGTTAATGTTTGATAGCGTTGAGTCTTCTATTCATATATTAATGTGATGGGTTGTCAAAATTGAATCTTGGTTAAAAAAATTTCCATTTTGCAGATTAAGGGACGTTTTTTTGACATTTTTTTGAGTGCATGTCAAGTGCATACCCATGAGCATAAGATCATATGCGTAACCCATCTTCCGAAGGCCATAACTTTTGCTCCCAAACTCAAAATGACTCCATTTTTTTGCGTTGGAAAGGTATTGAAGTTAAATTTGTAATGAAAATATAAATTTGGGATTTTTACTTACATAAATTACAGGTTTTTCTGTTATTTTAAAACTGGTCATTTTCTAACATGTTTAATGTTTTGATGAATGTTGTATTTCCATGCTTACTTGATTTAGACCAAAGCGTGTGTATGCTCTTTTCTTGCACCTTTTGGTGATCTTGAGAATCAAAAACAACTTTGATCTCTATCTTATTAACATTGGGATTAAACTTGGAAACTTGATTATTCATTTTGCTTAAGGGAATGAACCTTTCACAAAGCATTTTTTCAATGGTCCTTTGATTTGAAGTTTTCCATTTCTATATAGTTGGGATAAAGTTTGTGTATGCTCTTCTCTTGCACCTTAGGGTGATCTTGAGAATCAAAAGCAACTTTAGTCTTCATTTTATAACATTTGGTAAATTGGAAACTTCATCTTTCACTTTTGGTTTAAGGGAATGAACCTTTCACAAAGCATTTTTTCAATGGTCCTTTGATTTGAAGTTTTCCATTTCTATATAGTTGGGATAAAGTTTGTGTATGCTCTTCTCTTGCACCTTAGGGTGATCTTGAGAATCAAAATCAACTTTAGTCTTCATTTTATAACATTTGGTAAATTGGAAACTTCATCTTTCACTTTTGGTTTAAGGGAATGAACCTTTCACAAAGTATTTTTCAATGGTCCTTTGATTTGAAGCTTTCCATTTCTATATAGTTGGGATAAAGTTTGTGTATGCTCTTCTCTTGCACCTTAGGGTGATCTTGAGAATCAAAAGCAACTTTAGTCTTCATTTTATAACATTTGGTAAATTGGAAACTTCATCTTTCACTTTTGGTTTAAAGGGAATGAACATTTATCAAGAATTTTGTATGGTTCATTGATCGAAAAGATTTTCTTTACTTTTTAGTTGGATTATTTGTTGTGTATGATCTTCTCTTGCATCCTTGGATGATCTTGAGAATCAAAAGCAACTCTTAATCCTCTTTTAAATAATGTGATTTTCTTGGAGAACTACTAACGCTTGAGTGCAGGACCTAAAAATGCTTATCAAAGAAAGGAGGAACCAAAACAAAATAAAAAACTACTAATACAGTTGTTATACAGGTTGTCAAAAGGTTTTCAAGCAAACCACACCTAATTAAACAAGATAAAAAGAATAACATATTCAAAACATTGTATTACAGGTTTTGGAAAAGGGTATGTCCCTCTCCGCTCAACTGGAACATAACCCCTTTGGCATAACGCCTTAAGCTACAACAATGGGGGTGGTTCCAGGAACCCCAAAGTAGTCCACGCAAGAGGGAACCTTGTGGACGAAACAGGAAGTGCTCTGCACTACCTACTTGACTAGTGATTCCTTTGTGAGATAGCGTTACAAGTTGTCCGTTGTGGCGACCCCAGTGATAGTACACGTAGATGCACTAGTTTCCTACTGTTCTTGAAGGGGGTAAAGTAAAGCCGAGATACTCCCAAACTAGTCAGTGTGACTTTTTGGGTAAATCACGCTCGCTCGTGGCAACTTTGTAACACCTAGGGTGAGAGAACCACCTAGGAGAATATACTTTGGCCAGGAGCCCACTTTGACCATTTTAAAATAGTGTTGAGTTGTGAACCTTCTTTTTGAGAAACATGTGACGTATTACTTTCGCCTAGTTTTTACTTGCCTTAGGGCGAGGTGAAACTCTGCCGAAGTGAGACTAGCATTTTTTGTCATTTTTCTTGATTTATTTCCTTCATATTCTTTTGACACTTTGTTGATCAAAAGAGGTGTGATTACCTTTGTGTTTCCATTCGACTGTTTCCCTCACTTTTATGTCCATTTACGCCCATCCATGTTTGCGGCTGGGTTAGTTAAACATCTAAAGTGAGTGGAGGCGTTTTCACGTCATTTGGTAGCCATTGTGATCTTGATACCCACGTCAAGATCATCATTGTAGTTAGGCATGGTTCATCACTACGGACTTCCATAGAGGAGTTAGCTTGTTTGTCTCGTATCATTACAATTTCGATATTTACGTCTTGTTTCTTGTAAACTCGACATAAATACCTATATTGTACGGTTACGCTGCACACATTCTTAACTATTCCTAGCTATACTTTGAGCATTTTTTTGTTCGGTTTTATTATTACCTCGATTTCAAAAGGTGCTAGGCACTACCATTTGTGCATGTTATATCAATAACAACTCGATATCAATACTTCACTTTCTTGCAAAGTGGGTTAACATATCTTGGTGATATTGTTGTGTCATTCACAAATCGTAATTGGCACTTTTTGAGATATAGGTCTTAATCAGACTTGAGCTTGCTCATCGTATATCTTGATTGGGAGATTGCATTTAACTTCATGTATTTACTTACGTCTTGTTCATTCCTTTGAACTTGGCATAAGTGGAGACATCTTGTTAATCATCTGGCGTCACAAATTACTTTGAAACGTAGTCTAGGAAGTACTTCATTTGATTAAGTTTTGGTACCAAATGATTGTTTCATTGGTGACTTTATCATTCTATCACATTGATATTCTCACTGTTAATTTACTCTTAACACGTACATCTTGTGTTTCACTTAGGGGTAGTCATTGAATTTTGAACAAATATACAACTTACCTTAGTGAAACTTATCACGAAAACATGGCTCCCAAGATGCGTCTAGGTTTAAAGAAACAAACATATGAGGAACAACAGGCACAAGCTTGGGAAACCTCTAACAAACAAGGGTCAAACCCATTTATCGGACATGATCTAGGACCACTATTTTCTGTAGAAAAGGAAATAGAAGAAATGGTTGACCATAGTGGAAATGAATTAGAATCACCACACGCAGACTTTGATTTTGACCCCACTCTACTAGATGAGTTTCTCCTTAGAAATAAAGATAGATTTTTGGCATGGGTCATGGAATTAGGGGCCAAATTTCCCACCGAGAATGAACCAATATTACCTACAAATGACACTACTAAGGAAGAATGCCCCCTTATCAATATGGAAGATATTTTAACAGGTGGGCATGCTTCCACTTCTTACGTAGAAAATGATAAAGTGGTAGGGCATAGAATACCCCTCATCAAAGTGCCACGAAGAAACAAGATAGAACATGAGACAGGGGAAGAACCTCCACAATACGAAGAGGAAGAACCTTTAGAAGAAGAAGACACAAACCAAGTCACAATCCAACAACAACTCAGTAACCTAAGCCAACAACTAGCTTTGCTTACTTTCCAGGTACAGAAAGACACAAACAAGAACATTCAAAAGTCAAAGCCTAAGTTTAGGATCCACGAACTCCATCGAGAAAACCAAGGAGAAGAAGACACAGGGTATCATCATGTACACATCCCCGCTTCTCCCACTAAAGAACAATTGCTCGCACAAGAAGTGCAATCTATGAAAGCAACACTTGCGAGCATACAAGAAAGCAATATAGGGAGTATTAGGAAATACCAATACGAAGAACTATGCCCCTATCCTTTTGACAAGACAATGACCCTTCAACCCTTTCCAAAGAAATTTGATATGCCAAAGTTTGACAAATACAAAGGAAAGGGAGACCCAAGGGATCATGTTAAAGATTTCTACATGGCATGTCAAGAGGTGTCTTATAGTGATAATTACCTCATCAGAATTTTTCCTAAGAGTCTCGGAGGTCAAGCATTAGAATGGTTTACGCACTTACCACGAGGATCAATTTTCACCTGGCTAGAATTGGCGGAAAGATTTGTGTGTCATTTCTCGTATAACATAGAGAGTGACATCACCATGGCAGACTTGTGCGGCACAAAACAACACCCAAATGAGACCTTCGCTAGCTTCCTCCAATGATGGAGAGGGATAGCTAGTCGCTTCCCTTGCGCTTTCCCTGAGAAGCAACTGGTTAGTATTTTTGTCCCTAATCTCAACCCAGATATAGCTTTCCACCTCCAAATGCATTATGTCCAAACCTTTGAGGAGGTTATCGAGAAATGGATTCAAATAGAAAAGGCTCTCATTGCCAAAGGCACCCTCAAAACCCAATCTAAAGACAACCAAAGTGTCAAACCCACTGACAAGCCGAAGATCTTTAACAAAAACAAAAACATGGTGGGAGACGGAATCATTGATTCCAAACGTGTTCAAACAATCCAAACTAGTCAACCTTTTAAACTGACCAAGGGCCCAATTCAACCACCACCAAAGTGATGAACATTCACCTCCCTCAATGAGCCATTGTCAGTCATACTAAAATAGTTGGATACGGCCCACATGATGACCTATCCTAAAAGCGCAACCGTTTGATGACAACGCTCCTAAACCTTCATGGTATAAGAAGCATGAATACAAAATGCATCGCGTTAAAGGTCATAAAACAGATAAATTTTTGTGACTTCGCCACTATATTCAAGACCTCATTGACAACAGGGAGATAGAGGTGGATAACCCTAGCCACATCCAAACACCTAACGAGAAGATGGGGATTTATAAGGAACCATTCCCCAAGCATGATAAGTCGGAAAAGGAAAAACCAGATCGGGGAGAGTCATCCCAAACCTATAAAGCCACGAATTACTTATATACCAAGAGAGATAACAATCATTACGATTCACTTATCGGATGTATTCGCTCCCCTGCTGACCGTGTCAATACCATCTGGATCAAGGGAAAGGACTGCACTGCGGTAACAAGGTGTGCCCGCCTCATGATTCCAGAACCCTCTCTGTTGACCCCGCAAACTGGTAAATATAACCTTTTAGAACAACTTGAGAAGACACCTGCTAAGATCTCGATCTTAGATCTTCTCAAGATATCCAATGTGCATAAGGACATTTTGTATCAAACTCTTCAGGGGTCGGGAGTGCCTTTAGAAGTCGATCCTGCATACCTTCAAGCCACGGTGGCAAATATTACACCCAGTGAGCATCTCACTTTCAACCATAGGGAGGTCCCTACCGAGAATCCTACACATAATCTTCCCTTATACATTGAGGTAGTTGTCACCCACAGGAAAATCAAACGGGTGCTTGTGGACAATGGATCAGGATTGAATATCTGCACGCTTAAGTTGGTCAAACAATTGGGACATACAGAGGTAGATCTTGAGTCCCATCTCATCACTATCACCGCATATGACAACGCGGAAATAGAGTCGGCAAGAACCGTTCACGTTACCCATGGAGGTGGGCCCCACTTGCCATCAGATAAAATTTCACATCTTAGACTTAGAACTTCCATATAATATGCTTCTAGGCCACCATGGATTCATGCCATGCAAGCCATGCCATCAACATTTCATCAATGCATCAAGCTGAAGCATGAGGGACATACAGTTACAATACCAAGAGATTCAGAGCCCTTTGCTCATTGTAGAGCTCTTAATAGCTTTGCACGAAAGGGTACATACACATGTCCCTCCACAGATATAGTTGTCCCTCTTCATTCTGAGGCCATGGAATCTCGAGTAGATTCAAATTCTCTTAGTTCTTGCACTCATGGGGCATCTACTTCAACATCTCCATTTAATTCATGGGAGATGAAAATTCTGGAATATGGTTGTGGGGAGTATAATGTACAACAAGTGCTCTTGGTTTCTGACCTCTCCTTGTCGCCCAAGACTAGAGGTCGACCCAACTACCGCTTCAGGAGACCTAGAGAGGAACACACTATTGGGTTATTCCTACCTGGAGGCTTGTTAGCTGAGGAAAAATTACTTGATCCACCTACTACTTGGGTCCCTGAGGACACTCAGCCATCTTGTTATCAAACCCCGAATATGAAAAATATATCGAATGATGTACTCCATGGGCTACAAAGGCCTAGGATGTGGGAGGAATGAACAAGGACAAAGAGAACCAGTCCCTCTTCCACATTTCAAAACAGAAAGATATGGCATTGGGATTCGCCCTTATGGAGCACACCCCAACGATCAAGATGTGACTTGTTCTGAGCATGAGGATAGCTCTGATTATCTAGACAGTGATACGGATTCTTGTTGTAGCCAATATGAGGATCTGGCCTCCACGAACCTTTTCATGAATAACGCTGTCCTAACCATCACCCCCAATGAACCAACCCTTGACCTTGTATACCCCTCCCTTGTTGAATGGGACCAACAACATCACGTGCCACTAGATTTATTCGAGAATGACGAGGCTATTGCAGAGTTCATGGGAATAAGGGATACAATTCCCATTGGAGATCACAAGAAGGGTTTCTTTATTGACTTAAACACCTGCGCCTACTTCGGTGAGGAGGCTGAACTTTGTGGTCAACAAAATTTACAGAAAAGCGAGGGCAAGAGTTCTAAAGAAAAGCCTCGGAAAAAATCAAAGTCCAAGTCACACAGTGAAAACCTCTTTGAGGCATTGGCTAACAAACAAATAAGAAAATCAAAGGACAAACAAAGTGACCACACCAAGGATGAAAATCTCGTAGAGACATCCTTGGATGAAGATCTCAACCTACCTCTCGATCCTACACGTATGGAGGATTTATCAAAATTGTTAGTTGAAGAAACCATTGATGTCAATATTGGTATCGAAGAAGATCCCAAGATAGTAAAATTGGGAGCATCACTCTCGGCCAGAGAACAAAAGACGTTCACTATGCTACGAGAGTTTATTGATGTGTTCGCATGGTCTTACAAAGACATGCCCGGCTTAGATCCAAATTTGGTCGTGCATAACCTGGTTGTGCACGTAGATGCTAAGCCTATCAAAAAAATCTTCAAAAGATGCACCCAAGAGTGGCCTTGTTAGTTAAAGAAGAGTTGGAAAGGTTACTTGCAGTAGGATTCATTAGGCCAATTGATTATTCTGAATGGATATCAAACATTGTTCCTGTCTAGAAGAAACCTATTGGTATCTGAATTTGCACAGATTTTAGGGACATCAATAAAGCTTGCCCTAAAGATGACTTTCCGTTGCCCAACATTGACATGATTGTTGACTCAATCAGCAGGTACGAAATGCTATCACTTATGGATGGCTTTTCGGGTTATAATCAAATTAAGATCGCTGAAGAAGACCAACACAAAATAGCTTTCACAACTCCTTGGGGCACCTTCTATTATCAGGTGATGCCATTTGGCCTTAAGAATGCGGGAGCAACTTATCAATGGCCATGACAGTAATATTTCATGATATGATTCATGACATCATGGAAGACTACGTAGACGACATCCTGGGAAAGTCCAAAACAAGAGAGGATCATCCTATCATTTTGCAACGTATCTTTGAACGCCTGCATGAATACAAAGTCAAGCTAAATCCAAAGAAGTGTGTCTTCGGTGTGCTATCTGGGAAACTATTAGGCTTCATCGTGTCAAGATGAGGTATTGAGGTAGACCCTGCTAAAGTGTCTACCATCACAGAAATGCCTCCACCTGAGAATATCAAGCAACTACGTAGCTTGCAAGGGAAAATTCAAGCCATTCACCACTTTATCTCCCAGCTTGCAGATAAATGTCACTCATTCACTCATTTTCTTAAGAAGGACATCACTTTCATCTGGGGACCCGAGCAACAACAAGCCTTTGCTTTGCTTAAACAGTACCTGGCTAATCCACCTGTCCTCATGCCTCCCACTCTCGGGAGAACCACTTTTGCTCTATATTTCCGCTACGCAATACGCTATTGGTGCACTGCTCACCCAATATGACCTTAGCCATAAAGAGAAAGTAGTGTACTATCTGAGTCACACCCTCATCACCTATGAATGTAATTATCCTTAGATTGAAAAGGCTTGCTTGGCCATTGTTTTTACCTTTCAGAAACTTCACCATTACCTGCTAAATACTAAGACCAAGCTCATATCCAAGGTCGACCCACTCAAGTATTTGTTGTCCAAACCCGCCCTCACAGGTAGAATGGCTAATTGGATCATTCTACTCAGTGAGTTTGATATAGAATTTGTCCATCAAAAATCAATTAAAGGACAAGTACTTGCCGACTAGCTAGCGGAAGCACCTTTGCAAAGCACAAAACCTTTGAGTCTGGATCTGCCAGATGCATCTTTGCTCTACATTGAAGAATCTATCATATGGCAGATACATTTTGATGGATCTTTTACATTTCATGGTTCAGGTGCAGGAGTGGTCCTTATTACTCCTTCGGTGATCCTATACCGCAGCTTTCCGCCTGGCCTTCCTTTGCACAAACAACATCATGGGAATATGAAGCACTCATTGCAGGGATGAAGCTAGCCATCAAGTGGAATATTCAACATGTTAAGGTTGTAGGTGATTTGCAGCTAATCATCAAACAGGTTAATGATGAGTATAAAGTTAAGGATGACAAGCTCATACCTTACAAAAAGTTAGTGGAAACTCTAAAGGAGTATTTTGTGTGCATCACCTTTGAGCAGATCCCAAGAGCACAGAATAGATCGGTAGATGCTATGGCAACGGTGGGATCTATGCTTCGTATTCCACCAGGGAACAATGATATGCCATTCTTCATAGAAAATCTACGCTAGCCCGCATATGACATGCCAGAATATTGCCTGGCTTGTGAGGTTGTTGGTCCCCATTCACCATGGTATGAACCCATTTTCACCTATCTTAAGGATAGTACATTCCCTCCCGATATCTCCCACTCTGAAAAGCAAATCCTAATTTGCCAGATATCCCATTACACCCTTTTAGGAGGTACACTTTATCATCGTGGCTACGATGGGAATCTATTACGTTGTCTGGATGTGACGGAGTCAATCCAGAAATCAAGGAAGTACACGAAGGAGTATGCGGAGCACATACAAACGGAATGGTCTTGGCTAAGAAATTGTTGAGAGTAGGTTACTATTGGCCTACCATGGAAACTGATTGTTGTAATTATGTTAGAAAATGTGTGCTTTGCCAAAAGTATGGAAATTTCATCCATGCTCCATCGCAACCATTGCAACCAATCACTACCCCATGGCCATTCTCCAAGTGGGGACTTGATCTAATAGGGAAGCTTACTCCTACCTCATCTGATGGTCATACACATATCATCATAGCTACAAAATACTTTACAAAATGGGTGGAGGCTGTCCCTTTAACCTATGTCATAGGAGCACAGATTTCTAAATTCATCATGAATCACATTATTTGCCAATATGGTATCCTATGGCCCGTTGTCACAGATAATGGGAAGTCATTTAAGAACAAAACTGTGAAAGGTCTTTGCCAATGGTTCCAAATCAGATTGAAATGGTCCACACCATATTACCCTCAGGGTAATGGACAAGCTGAGGCAACAAACAAGACTTTGGTAAGGATAATGGAGAAGATGGTTAGCAAAACCGTCGAAACTGGCACCTACAAATCCACCCAGCTCTCTGGGCCTACCGAACATCAATTCGCACTCCTACGGGTGCCACGCCATATTCCCTAGTGTTCGAGATAGAATCTATCATCCCTTTAGAGATTGAACTCCCATCCCTGCGAATTTCTCTTCGAGACTATTTGGATAAGGATAAAGATTATCGAGTGGCAAGATTGGCTGAGTTAGAGCTCTGGATGAGAGGTGCATTCGTGCTCTTAATCACCTGAAGGTATATCACCACAGAATCTCCCGTAACTACAACAAGAGAATCATCCCTCACCAGTTTGAGGTGGGTGATTTAGTTATGAAGGAGAACCAGTTCAACACTAGAGCAAAGCGAGAAAAGAAAGGGAAGTTCGAACCACACTGGTTAGGACCCTATGTCATAGTTGCCAAGTACGGCACCGGGCATACAAACTGGCTCACCCCAATGGTGATGAGCTCTGAGAGCCAATGAACGCCATGCATCTTAAGAAGTTCTATGCTTGAACATGGCGCAAAAATTAAAAAATAAAAAAACATCAAAAAAAAAAATCAGAAAAAGAAAAAGAGAAAATAGGTCATCCACTAGTGAAAACCACGTAATTGTGGCACTTTGGACAAGTCCTTGGGTGAAAACCGGTTTCGGTGCCTCGGGAGGATTCGTTGTTCACAAGAATTTTGTATTAGAAGGGTAGTTGTCTTTATCCTAGACCTGGTTTTGCCTTCGAGTTTCCTTGTGCACACCATCTAGTCCAGCCTTGATCCGGCTTTGCCTTCTTCTATTCGTCTGTAAGGGACGTGGTCTTTCGTTATTTCCCATCTTACGCTGGGGAAACTCAATGACTTCACCTTCTTGTTCATAAGTGCATGGCTTCTGCCCTTGTATATTCCCCACCTAATGCTGGGGGCATCCATGCTTTCTTGGTTACCTACACATAGCTTTGGAAAATCATTAAAAACACAAAAACAATAGAAAATTGTTTGAGAAAACACAAAAACAATATAAAATTGTTTCGAGAAAAACACAAAAACAATAGAAAATTGTTTCGAGAAAACAACAAAAACAATATATATATATATCAAAAAAATCCAAAAACAAGGCAAAATTTTCAAAAATTCCTAAAAAGTAAAACACCCTATAAAATGGTAACATGCTTCTTACGGCTGAAACTTGTGTCTTGCGCATGGTATTTTCTCCATATCCCGTTGGTTTGTCTCACATCTTTCTCGATTAATATGACTCGCGGATCACTAGATTCACAACCATTCAAAAAAGCTAGCTTCTTGCTTGCTTCGCTCTCGTACTGGGGCACTTTTGGTTGCCTGGTGCTATTTCGTTACGCACAAACACTTTTCATGGACCCCGTGTCCATTTTCATTTCCCCTTGCATGTATCCTTGCTTGGGGCATCATTTTTAACCCTTTTCATCAATCACGAACTTGTGGATCTCTTCAGCACTGATAACAAAACATTTGTACAATTGTCTTGACCGTTGTTGGGTTGGATATGTGCGTTCATACTTGTTTTCCCTATTATATGAGCTTGTTTCCTTCTCGTATTGCATTGCATTATTGTATGTTACGTGGAGTTGGTACTTTTAGCAATGGACAATTGTTTGTAGTATGGCTTTTCATGTCATTCTACCTTTGTCGTATGCTTATATTTTTCATAAGGACCGATGATGTAGTTCTTATGGCAATATGATGACATCAAATTTGTTCCAAACAAATAAGCAGCTAGAGGTTAAGCTCTTTTCTCCCCTCATCCATATTTCTTCTACACCACTTCCCTTTCACCCCTAATTCTCCCTCTCCTCGGGGCATCCTACCTCATCCCCATTCTTCTACCTACTTCTCATATTTTTCGATCGTCGATCGGCTTCCTTCATCACCCCATCGACACTCGAGGGGGCATCTCTCCTTCCTACTAATTTTTCTTCTATCCCTTCAAAATCTCTTCTGTCTACTATCTTTGAAGTGGCATCACTTACGCCACCCCAAAGAGGGGCAAATGTAGACACCTATAATTACGCCCAAGTAATTTAAATACTTAAATTGTGCTAATTATCCCCTTTCTCACAAATCAACGACATATCGTCAAAAGCACTCATTTTCCCTCATATCATCATTAATTAATTACACTAAGCTAATTAATTAAGTTTCCTATCCAACAAATACCCTAATTAACGACCTTCCATTAATAAATCACCCCTTCTACCTAGACTAATTAATTATTATTAATTAATTAGATTTCCCTTCCATTTAACCAATAAATCAATATTTAATTGATTTAATCCCCTTATAATAGCCTAAATCGCACTAATATTCTTCTAATTGGCTTCTATAAGCTTACACCTACCTATTAATTAATCACCTTTGATTAATTAAAATACCCCCAACTCCCATGACTTGCTAAACATGTATTAAACCCTTCTAAAGTAAGGTTACCTTTAATAAAGCAACCTTATCCACTCCTAATCATGTTTTACCTTTATCCCACATTCATGAGAATGTGTTGAATCCTTTATCCTTTGGGCTATATAAAGAGCCCTCCACCTACCTTTTTACTTACACCTAAACTTTCTAAGAGAGCAAATGCAAAGCATATAGCAAAGAGACTAAGAGCTTGCACCTTGCCCTTTTGAGAGTTCATCATCTTGAAGAGTTAAGCCTCTTTCTTAAAGTGCTTGGGTCATATGGGTGGTGTCAAAAGGGTTTTGTAGCCCAACTTTGATTAGCCTCCATTCCTAGGTTCTTGGAACATTAAGGACAACTATTTTGATAGTCATGGAGCTTACTTAGGTCCATTCATTTATTTGTTGTTAGAGAATAGAGGAGTTTAGATATTTAGCATTGTTAGTTTCAAAGTTTGTATTGATGAATGCTAGCATCTAACCCTTGTTTAATTCTTATCATGATGGTGTTTATGCTTTGTTTTAGCTAAATTGTAGAACTATTTTAGGTGGTAGTTCTTGTTTCAACCCTCAAATTATGGTGCGCTCTAGAATAATCCACCCTTGTGGCACATTTTTTAAATGGGGGTTTCAGAATTTAATTTCCAAGCTTAATGGGTCTAACCATCCATTTCCCTTGAATTTGGGTGGGCACAGCAGAATGGGAAGTTCATGGTAAGAAATTTGGAGGTGCAAGTTTCGAGAAATCAATCATGCATGCTACCGGCATGTATATGGAGGGGTTGAAGATCTACAAAGATCAAACTAGATGCAATCAAGTCGATTCAAACCTTTTTTCAAAGGTAAAGAAATTTTTATCGTCTCATTTATAGAATTTTGTGATATTTCCTAACTGGCATATAGAATATTGTGTGTCTTAATATTATGTGATACATAACATTTGAGGGAAAGTATGGGGAGATTTATACATAGAACATCTCTATGTTAAACATGTTTAGACATAAGGTTGATATGAGTATCCCTTTCTATTTGTTCATTTTGGTCTCGACGTTGGTCAAATACTTTCAAAGAGGGAATACATAGACCCCTCTACATCATGGACTCATCCTCATTTATCAAAATGGTAAGCCCCTCATTTCTAAGGAGTTATTTCTTGCTACAAAGGATTCTAATGATAATGTCACTATAGTGAGCGGATGGCCGAGTTTGGAGGGAGAAGGGTTTCTAGACCCGAGAGAGAGGAGAAGGATTGCAACATGGTTGTGACTTCTCTGATGAGTATGAAATATGATTTACCTAAGGGAAAGAATAAGGTTCAGCTAGAATGGGAGGAGACTACTGATAAAATTAATCTCTGGATCCATAAATTGGAGAGGGGTGTGGATTCCCTGGGTGAATTTGGTACGAACTTGAGGTATAACATGATAAAATACATCAAGGACTCAAAGAATATCTACATTTCTCATAACTCCATCAACGAGGAGTTTATTGGAACTAAAAATATTGTCAAGGAATTTTAGGAGAGGTTGTGTAAATTGGAAAAGGGTCGTAAGAATAGAAGGCTCAAACTTTACCTTAGTAGTTCGAAGAGGAGGATGGTGGAAAGGATGAATATCATGTGTAGAAGGGTTAAGAAAGGACCCACACCGACTCTTCTAAATGCCTCAAGGAAAAATAGTTTCTATTGGTAGGTTAGGAATTTTTTGGACTATGGGCGTAATTTTCCTGTTTGATCCGGTGGTAATCTCTTGTTTCTTTCTTGCTTCTTTTTGTATTGTTCCTCATGGGCTTTGGTTCGGGTTAAGTTGTTTTAACCATTTTTGATGCCTTGTTTCTTTTATTGTTTCGTTTGGTTTCACTCATGATGTATCTGATGTAAGGCCTTTGGGAGCCATAATCCTTGTTTATTACCCTATCTAATAAAAATGAACAATTCACATAAATTGAACATCTCATTGATATGATTGTTATGTCAAAATCAATCATAAATCACAAATTTTGAAGTACAAAATGAAATATAATATAAAATAAATAAAATATCATACATTCAATGATTCCAAATCAAGTATCAAACCCCTTTTTGTGTAAAATACCTCTTGTGAATACAAATTAATAACCTCAAGAAATTTGTGAACTCCACCACTAAAATCCTCATGAATCTCAAAGTTTTTATACCCAACAAAAAAATTTCTAGTGGAAACATTTATTAAACATTGAAAAAAATCTACAGGATATGGAATAGACATTGAGGATTGTTTAGATAAATCAAGAAAATATTCAAAATAAATGCATACATACATGCTCTAATTGACATAAAATTAACTATATTTGAGATTGGTATCAAAAGACCCTTCAAAGAAATGAATTTCTTCCTATGGGTGGTAAAAAACAATCTACTCTTTCCAATAGGGAACATATAAATAAGATCCCATGTAATACCCTTGCTTAATTACTTCAACATTATTATCTATATTATCATCATATTCTTCCAAATTGGTAAAATTCAATAGATATTTTATTTCATAATATGAGATAAGGTGTAGCATAATTTTTCCATATTCATCTGCATAAACCTTATGCACAAGAAATATTTTGTAGATATTCTTCATCCATGAATCATTCATATTGAGAAGTAAAGGTTAGGATCGTTTTCATAACATCATAATCATGTCAACTCAATTTTTCATGTGTAAGATTCATAATTAATTTTTGTATTTTTATGTCATGTGAACCATATACACCATCTTTAAGAAGAGAAATAGTATCAAATATTGGTACAAACACCTTAACATAATGGTTAGTTGAACAAACACAAATATTGTATGACATGTGCTTCTCATTTCCTTCAATTTTTGAATCATGGCTAGAGGAAGATGCAATGTTTTTTGGAAAGTAATTTTTATGATCTACCAATGATTCTCTTCTTCTTTAAATAATGTCCCATTTTCCAAGTTAGTTACTATGAAGGCCTTGGGCCCATTTCACCTTCCATGGGCTTCAAGGAAGGAAAGCAAGGGAGGTGAACATTGCCATAATTGTAAGTGATTGTATTTTCCTTATTTATTTGACTACTAATTATGACTTTAAGTGATTCGACTAGGTGTTGGATGACTTGGAAAACAAAGTAAAGAGAACTTCTAGTGTCTTCATGAGGTCGGTCTTGAGAGCCTACATGGAGATGGAAAAGTACTCTTTTCTTTTATTAAGGTTGGTCTTCTTGGAGCCTACATTGAAGATAAAGGTGGGAGAACAATCCTAAGGAGGTCGGCCATCCTTTTGTTCTTCTAATTACTAATTGGCACCACAAGAGGATATAAAGGTGGATCGAATGGTTTGAGGAGGTTATGCTGATTTTGATATTGATTTCTCTTGGAGGTGGAGCTAGTAGCTTCTCTTTAATATCCTTTGAGGACGAAACCCTTCAAAGGAAACCTATTGAGGACAAAAACCTTCAATAGGATCACACTAGGGGATGAAAACCCTCTTGTGTGTAAGGGTGATCTCACATGGGTCACGTTAGATCTTCAAAGTGATTTTATGCGGTTGTTCTTCATTTCTAGCCCTAAGTGATTGCTTAATCAGTTGAGTTTGGTTCCTTCTAGGGAACACTTTAGTATTTTGAGTTAATATTCTTGTTCTCCATATTTTATAAGGATGGAATCTACATTTTGGTGATTTTTGGAGAAGTTTATCTATCATTTCCAGCCCTTGGTTTTAGTTGTATTGTTGTTGTCATAAAAATAATTACAGCTCTTTGATCACTTACTTTCACTATTATTTTGATATAAATTGGATTGATAAATATTACCATGGTTGAATTAGTTATTTGGAATCATTCTTGGCTATTTTACATGGTTGTATGTTGATGTGAATTCCCTATACGAGTTTGTTTCCCTAAGAAATAGAAATTGGGTACATTGCTAAAGTTAAGTGGTCATATTACCGGTTGTCATATGAATTCCTTTACTGCCATGAATATTTAGATTGCTCTTGGTTTTTAATGGAATTTTCATTTTTATCCTCTAGGGTTTGAAGTGATCAATAGGTTGTTATAATAAAAATTAGAAGTTGTAATTGGGGTTTGAGTCCAAACTTGTTACTACATAACACCCCCCTTTGAAAATGATTTTATTTTATAGGTAGGGAGCCTCTTTGGTTTAAGTAAATTGGTAACATTTAAAATACCTAATTTTGAGTTTTAAAATAATACTCTTTTGGGGTAACCTTATTTTATAATTGCTAGTGTTTTCACTTAATTGGACTAAGTCTATACTTAATTTTAAATTAAATCATTCACACTTCTAAAATTTTGGCACTAGCACTTCCTATGTATGAGAACTCGCACTTTGTTATTTATTTTCTTCACACTCTCACTTCAAATTTTGAATGTTTTCCAACTATAAATTTGACTTTTCTCTCACATTCAAAGTGTGAGGACTCGCACTTCCCAAGTGCAAGTATTCAAAGGTGATAATTTCAAAGATCAAAGGCTCACACTTCCCAAGTATGAGAACTTCCAAGGAAAGAATTTAAAAGACTGAGAGTCGATTTTCAAGTGTGAGTATTCAAAACAAGATCTTGTAGATGCAAGTATTTAAAACTCACACTTCCTAAGTGCAAGTGTTCAAAATACCGCCCACCAAGATGCAAGTACTTAGCTTCCAAAGTTTGTACCTTGCATTTCATAAGAAAGTCAAAATTTAAATAACTTTAAGGACATGTCATAAATTAAGAAAGGCGAGCCAATCCCAGTATTACATGTGGCATCCCACATGTCATATATGTGGCTTCTATGTTCCAAAAGGGAAAAGGCTATTTAAAATTGGAAGCTATGATTTAGCCTAGCATGCACAGTGTAAGACATACATTAAAAAGGATAATTAATTCAAAAAGTATCATTCATTGAGGCAAAAAAACATAAAGTCACACCTTATGCACCATTAATATGGAGCACACCATTTTATGATGAAATATTTCTTGATTTATAAGAATATTTTTTTAACAGAGGTAATTCATCCGAGTGTTTTGTTGGTGCCCATTTTGATCCCCTTATCTCTTGGCACCATCTTTACAAAACCCTTCAAAACATGTTGAAGTGATCTTTCCATTTTCCCCATTTGTTCCCTTTGTTCTACAAATTTCTTGGTGGTTCCTTAATCCTCAAAGTTATATTTGTATCATGTTATAACCCTATAATGTGGATTTACACTTACATCTTGACTTTCCTTTGGTTTTTATGATTTCAAAGTTACAATGCTTCGAGTTTCAAAAAGTAGTAGTTTGTGGATTAAATAAAATGTAGTCTTTGGTGGGTTTTAAGCAAAACAAAGAATCCATAGAATTCAAAAGATAGTGTTTCATGGGCTAAAGGAACTTGCAAAGGAAATTCACGGAACAAGGGGTGAAGAGACTTAGTGTTTTGCAGACTTAGTGATTATAGTGTTGCATGGAATTTTTCATTTCTGTGAAACAAAAGGTGTAGTCTACTTAGCAAAATTCATGATGGTAAGAGAAAGATCAGCGAGGATCTACAAAATAGGAAGAAGGAGGTTAGAATGTGACCAAGTGTGAATGTTACTGGAATAAATAACTTAATGTTCCATGGTTTTCTCAAGGTATGATATTCTCAAGAGTTGTAAAAGGGCCAAAAATAAATAATTATGGTCATGAGGAAAGGATGTTGCATAAGCGAAGGAATAGGACCTTCACGACATCAATAGGAGACACATGCATTCGCAACATGATGATGTAAGAATTATAAGTGTGGGATAGTATCAAATGGCTAAGTATGGAGAATTTTTGAACCCGTGAGATAATGGAATTTGGTGTTCCATGGAAATTAGATACTTAGTGCTCCATTGGGTTCATGAATCATGTGAAGTAAATGAAAGGCCACACATTAAAGGCATAATCTAAGCAACAAAGAGAAGACCGCAATACAAAGGAAGGACGTGTGGAATGAGAAAAATTCATGATAAAATTAAAGGATTAAAATCAAATCATGACATGAAATGAATATTCAAAAGGTCACAAAGCAAAGGAAGATTATCTAGGAATCCATGAAATAAGGCGATTTGTGTGAAATGGTCGTTTGTACTTTTTTCCATAAGTTTTGACTCAGGAATCCATTTCACCTAAAATTAAGTGCATTAGGAATGTATTGAAGAAGGATTTCCAAAGAGATTTCTTTTACATAAAATTTTGAAGCAATTCATGATATTTTGACTACAAATTTTTGTAGTTGAACATCATTTTCAAGAATCAAAATGGTTGGAGATGTTTTGTTTTGATCCTCATTCACCCATGGATGCTTCTATAAGAATGATATTCCTATCTAGGCCCCACTAAATTAATAATGGATGATAAAATAATAAAGAATCGACACTTAAAAATTACATATTCATTCATCTTCTTGATTGCATGGTTCTCCATTGATTTTCTCCCTAAGCACACGGATCACCAATTAGCATACTCTCGGTCCTCGATTGGCATCTATGGGATATTATTTTGGGATTGATACATTATTGTATAAAAGGTGAAGGGTTATCTTCATAAATGTTATCTCCTCTCTTCTTCTGGTTGGTTTTGGTTGAAGCTTGTGATTTTTTTGCTTCGAGTGTGGATTTTTGTTTTTGAAGTGGCCTTGCAAAGAATTGGTGACTTGTGCTTGTCATTTACAGGTTCATGCTAAATTTTTACTATTATACATCCATTAATAGGATTTGAGACTCATTCTTACATGTTTCCCTTATCTCCTTTGCAAATGGACACACAACCCTTCTGCCATGTACAATTTTGATGTTTCTTCTTATAAACAAATCTGAAATCAATAAATTTTCATTCTCCTCTGTAATTTTGTGTTGATCATGCCAAATAACTGTATAGAATAATTTTTCAATGTATTTTTGATTGGGCATTAAGGGTTTGTTGCATTGTAGTGTTACCTTGCATCATTGGCTTCAATCATAAATTTCCTTTTTGCAATTTTTGAAAATGCATACTTGTTTGCCTTAGGGTGTCCTTTGGTGTTGGAAATTTGGTGTGATGAGTGCATGAGACTTCATTCTCAAGTGTTTGTGTTAGGGTTTCAAGAGTTATTCTATATTATTTACCTTACTTGGGTGTCCATGAGGGTAAATAACCTTTGGAGGGTGATTTTCCTTTGATTCCATGTTTGAATGCATGAAGAATTATCAAGACAAAATGGTTAATGCAGCTACTTCCTCTCACTAGTCCCCTTTCCCACCATCTCCATCCTCTTTCATCTCATCTTACACTATCCTTTTATCCCACCCCTCTGCATATTTCATCACCATTGCATACCCCACATGTTATCTATAGGTAAATCACACAACCTTTGTAAGATCTGAAGTGTGTTTGCCTTGATTCACAAAGCTTAGCATCTCAAGTATCATTTCACTCCAAGTTGTCAACAAATTCCTTCAAAATGATGCTTATGATCACATTAAATTTGTATTTAGTGGCTTGTGTTTGATGTATCAAGTGTTTGTAATTATTGTGTGACCATTATTTTGAATGAGCATTACATTCGTGGTTGCATTTGATCTCATATTGAGGTTCTAACAAGTTTGAGGGTTTGAAATATAATATCTCCTCTTTCTTTCAAGCCACCCCTCATGTCCTCTCACCTTGGTTCAAGTAGATCCATAAAGTAACAGGTGAATAACCACATCCTTAGTAAAGTGTTTTTATCACCAAATCACAACACCCTCTGATTGCTTAGCATGTGAGTGTGTTAAGGAAACCAAGTGTGATTGGGTAACATGGGTATTATCTCCAAGTTGTGGGACTTGTTACTTGAGATAGACCTCTAGAGAAGGTTGGTTCCTCTTCCTAATCTAGTGCAAGCTAACTCTAATGAAGGAAAAATATTGGCTATCTCTATCCTATAATTTCCAAGGACCAGGGAGAGAGAAAGATCATGAAATTAAATAAAATTACACTACAAAGGTGATGCACCAAAAGAAGGGTGTGAGAACAACTCTCCAATGTGTGAAAATGGGAGCAAAATGCATATTAGAAAGGGTGATGACAGTTCTCCATAGTCTAACAACATCATTCACAACATCATTTCCATATAATCACAACTATAATAAACTTTTTACAATGAGTAGAGAGCACAATACACACGAAATAGGAATACGAGAGGCAAGAAGAATGCAAATAAACACAAGGGAAGATATATCCACAACTTGTATCTAGTTCTTCATTGATATGAAAATATCATTCTATTATAAGAGAAATTCCAAGATCATCATGCAATAAGTCCTCTATAAAGGCCTACAACACATTGGTTCATAAAACAAAAATGGTAGAGTTTTGTTACCAGAATTATCCCCCTCTACAAATGAGAGAATACTTCAATTTATAGAAAATGAAGAAGATGAGAGAGTAAAAAAAAAACCTCAGATTTTATCTTTGCACCAATTACAAAGTACCCAAAGTGGGTGGAAATCATGATATAAAATATCCAAAATTCATCCCACATTGATTTGTAACTTGCAGCACAAGAAAATGGCTCCCCATGCTCATTAATTGCATTCTCAACCACTTGAAGTCTCTGTTCTAAAATGGAATAGTTTTCTCCATTTTTACCATGAATTCTCCATCAAAATCTAAATTTATTGATTTTTTTAATATCTTGGAGTCATGATTCCAATGAGACCAATTTTGTGTGATTTCATTGAGAAATGCTCAAGTTATGAGCTTCTAAGCAGAGGCAGTTGTTTTGAGATTTTTCCAAGCTTAGCTTGATATCCACGGATCGAGCAATTAAAATCTCGGATAGAAAATACATTTAAATTATTTCTCCCTCATAATTATAAATTTACAATTTATTAAAGATCCCAACCACTTCTTCAACCACCCAGGATCAATGAGCATTGAAGTTTGCAGACCCAACATGAGCATCATTAAATTTTGTAAAGCATATACCCAGAAAAAACCAAGAGACCTTTTTTCAATTTCACACCATTAAATCATTTTAATTTAATAAATAAATGAATTAATCATGTATTACTCTTTGATACCTTTCTGATGATATAAATTTTTTTCTTATTTCATTACCCGGATCAAAATTTATGGGCATCTAAAGTTTACAAACATGTAGAGTGTGCATAAGCACTTCTTCTTTTGAAAACAAAGCTACCTACTCTAATCTAACCCAAGGTAAGGAAAACTCAAAAAAATCCTACAACTGGTAGGGATAAATAGCTTCCCTTTCTCACAATTTGCAGCTATGTGGATGATTTGGAATTAGACATAGCAGTAGTTAAGAGTGAAAAAGCGACTACAAACCGATTTTTCACCTCCTTGTACATCAAGGTATCAATTAAAAATAATACAAATACCTCTTTTAATGGTTGTTCATTTGATTCCAAGAGGTATGGTAGTTGATCCTTGGCATTTTGAATATGTTCCTCATGCTTAGAAGAAATCATGACTGGTTTTGGCTGCTCCCTTGGCTCCAATGAAGCCAAGTACACGATGGGGCATGGTCGATCTTCTCGCATTTTCCCACTTCCCTAAATTCCAACCTCCATGATGAGGTCTTCTTACAGAATTTCCTAAATGGAGTTGTTTTCATGTTGATTTTGACCTTCTTTTGCATCTATAAATAGCTAGTCCTCTGCTTTGATGACTCATTTTGAAATGATGTCATATTTTTTCTCTTCCTCCTGTTTGTCTAGTGTGAAACTTGGAAGCTTCAATTCCTCTAATCTTGGCTCCAGAGGGCTATCATGAAATGAAGCTTGTTCTTGAATGTCCCCTCTATGGTAATAGGCTCTTGATGTTGGAGGGTCAATGATGGAGAAGTAAAAGTGGTGATTTCCATGGGCTCCTCTCCATTGAAGCAATCCTCCGAGTCGATAGGCAATCTAGCTCTTTGTTTTCTTATTGTGCCAAGGCTTCCCTCTCTTACATGATGACCTTTGAATCTATAATTTTCTCATCATGTATAGCTTCATCTTTAAACATGAAGCTTGTGAGCTCAAACTCTTCCAAAAATTAGATTTTGGAGAGATTGAATGGGAGAGAGATCTATAATCTCTTGTGCAACCGGTTCATGATTCAATGCCTCTGAATTTTTTTCTCACCTCCATATGCTCCTCTTTAACGGCCTTAGAGCTGGTTGTTCTTCCTCTTCCTTGACTAGTTTTCAGCTGAAATAGGATCATCAATCTTTTCAAATAATGTGTCATTATGGAAACTGCATTCAGAGCATACGGACTATTGATCTTCTTGTTCTACTGCTGCTACAAAATCAGCCTTAACCTCCACTTGTTCTTCAACTTTTGCCTCCTTCGTAGGCTTAACCACCAACGGAATTTTTCAATTCCAAACTTTACAGCCCATATTCTCAAATTCTTTATCATTTCTTCTTTATTAGGCTCTTCTTCTTGTTACCCTAGGTTGGTTTTCTTATTTTCATCTTCCCAAGACGAACTTAGGAATGCAAGAGGAGGGGTGGGTTAGGATTCAACCGGTTTTTCTATTATTTATGTTGGTGGAGGGATTTTATAATTTTTCTCTTATGGGGAGATGGTTTCTAGGAAGGGAAAAGGGAAAAGAAATTAAGATGAGGTGGAAGAGTAGATGACAGAGAAGGGGAATGCAAACTAGGGGTAACACGTGAGAAGCTTGAAAACTGAGGCTCTAGATGAGATGGTGCAAATTGGGGAGTGGGGAGGAGGTTATGAGACAATAATTCAAGTCTCTCCCATTAAAAATATTGACTAGCCTTTTCCACAAAAGTTTTTATCTCTTGAATCCACTTTATGATACTTGGAAACATTTATACCATGAAGATGAGCCTCTCCTACGAGTTGTAATAATTAGGAATAGGTCCTACCCATGGACAAGGTATACCAAATCTGATCTTAAGTTCTTATATATGAGATATGGCTCTAGACTGCTCCATCCTAGCTTCCATGTGTTGGACCTTCTCTTGCAACGCCAGATCTTCGGTGTAGGATAACCTTCATAGTATGCATACCCTTGGTCCTGGAAACCTATATAGTTTGGTGAATAACCAAACTGATCTACATTTTGTTCACGAGGGTATGCCCATGTTGATCTCCATCATAGTATGGATCTGGAGGTAGTTGATAATGACCCGAGTATATGTGTTGCAAATGTGGAGGTATGTCGAATATCATTATTGTTGTTGCATGTTTGTATTCCACTACAGGGAATGAATTCATGGCTACACAACTTCATAGAAGAAATGGGATAGAAAGGGATGAAATAAATAGAAGGGAAAATGGATGGAAAAAGGATGAAAGTGAAGGTATGCAACTCATAAAATGGGTTATTTAGATCGGTGGAGTCGCCGGATGTGCTCGAATGTGCCTCTAAAGGTGGATTCCAACGAGAACACACCAACTTGATGAAATGAAGATATAAATATCTTCGATCTCCTCCCACCCGGTGTGCAGAACTATTATCACCAAATCATATCACCCTCTAATTACTTAGCATGTGAGTGTGTTAAGGCAAGCAATGTGACTGGGTAACATGGGTACTATCTCCAAGTTGTGGGACTTGCTACTTGAGAAAACCCTCCAGAGAAGGTTGGTTCCTCTTCCTAATCTAGTGCAAGCTAACTCTAATGAAGGAAAACTATTGGCTATCTTTATCCTATAATTTCAAAGGGACCAAGGAGAGAGAAAGAGCATGAAATTAAATAAAGCCACACTACGAGAGGTGATGCTATAAAAGAAGGGTGTGAGAACAACTCTCCAATGTGTGAAAATGGGAGAAAATGCATATTAGAAAGGGTGATGATAGTTCTCCATAGTCTAACGAAGCATTCACAACATCATTTCCATATAATCACAACTATGATAAACTTTGTATAATGATTAGATATGCACAATACACCTATAACAAGAATACAGAGGCAAAAAGAATGCAAATAAACACAACAAGGGAAGATACATCCACAACTTGCATCTATTTCTTCATTGATATGCACATCTCATTCTATTACAAGAGAAAGGCCAGGATCATCATGCAATAATTCCTCTATAAAGGCCTGCAACACATTGGTTCACAAAACAAAAATGGCAGAGTTTTGCTACCAGAATTATCCCCCTTTACAAATGAGAGAATACCTCAATTTATAGAAAATGAAGAAGAGGAGAGAAAAATAAGAAACCTCAGATTTTCCCTTTACACCAATTAAAAAGTACCAAAATTGGGTGGAAATCATGATATAAAATCTCCAAAATTCATCCCACATTGATTTGTAACTTGAACACAAGAAAAGGGCTCCCATGCTCATTGATTGCATTCTCAACCACTTGAAGTCTTTGTTCCTTAATCCAGGATAGTTTTCTCCATTTTTCAACATGAATTCTCCATAAATATCTAAATTTAGTGATTTATTTGAATATATCTTGGATTCATGATTCCAATGAGACCAATTTTGTGTGAATTCATTGAGAAATTCTCAAGTTATGAGCTTCTGAGCAAGGGCAGTTGTTTTGAGATTTTGCCAGGCTTAGCTTGATATCCACAGGATTGAGAAATTAAAATCTCAGTTGGAAAAGACATTTAAATTATTTCTCCCTCCTTCTAATGATAAATTTACAATATATTAAATATCCCAACCACTTCTTCAACCACCCAAGATCAACCAGCATTGAAGTTTGCAGACCCAGCATGGGCATCATTAAATTTTGCAAAGCATATACCTAGAAACAACCCCAAATCTTTTTTTGAAATTTCACACCATTAAATAACTTTAATGTGGAAAATAAATGAATTAATCATGTATTACTCTTTGATACCTTTCGACAATATAAATTTTTCCTTATTTTGTTACCCAGATCAAAAGTTATGAGCATCTGAAGTTTGCACATTAAAAATTGTGAACGTCTGAAAAAAATTTCCCAAGGTCCGAAATTTTGCACTTTTGGAAAAGGTTCCGGGGTTTTAGCACTTTGGAAAAAAATTACATTATCCAATTTTTATCCTCATACAAAATTGGATAAACATGACCTCACAGAGAGAAAATGGAAAGATAGATTTGGCCATGGGAGCTCACATTTGCAAGTCAAGGCTCGAATCAATGGGAGAATGACACGAAATGATCACGGGGGTCGAGCTCGGGTAAGTAATGAATCATTAAGCCAAAGTAATGAGGATTTAGTAGTGTAAATTTGGCTGAGATATGGAGGAGAGATCGAAAATGGACTCACAAAGTTGGGGGACCATGTCGGCCAAGCAAGGAAGAAATAAAGGCTGGGGCCCAAGCCGAGCAAGCAATTTGGAAAACACAAAGGCCCGAAGTCCAAAATTTTTAGACTTCAAGGATTGATTTATTCGAGTTCTCACCATGAAAAATTCAAAAAATGAGCCAAAATCCTGAAATTTTGAAGTATGAAAGGGCTCAGGGATTTTCATGGTCAACTCCCCTTTCGGGGTCAACTTAGAGTTTGGAGGTCAATCGGTGCAGGAACTTCGGGGACTCGGTGGAAGGAAGTTCAAAAAAATGGGGAACACAAAGGTCCAAAACCTGAAGTTTAAATTTTATACTTTGGGATTTCATAGATTCGGAGGTTTCATAAACCCATGCAAGTGAACAATACTCAAACTCCGAACCCCAAAATATGAAACCCGAAGTTTGAGTTTCAGACTTCGGGGTTCAACATTTTGGACCATTGAAGCCCCAGTGCATGCAAATCATGACTTGAAGCCTGAAACCCAAATTCTAAATTTTGGAATTCAGTGTTTTAGAATCTCGTAGGTTTCATGAACTCAAGCAAATGAACAATGTCACGTAACATGATTTCAAAGTCTCAAGTCTGAATTCAAACTTTGGAGGTTCGGCATTTCGAACTCTCAAGCCAACCCACCAAATGAACAATGATGACAATCTCCAAAGTCAAATACCAAAAGTTCCAAATCCTGAAATTCTGAAATTTTGGATTTGGGAGGGTGTGATGCGGGGTGGAGTCTAAAAAGACAAATCAACCACTCGCATTTATTGCAATATGGCACCCTCATCTTCAGATGGCCATAACTTTTGACTGGGAGCTCAGATTTGCACAAAATAGGACTTTTTGGAAAGCTCTCAATGTCCTCTACACAACCATGATTGGATTTATTAATTTTATAAAGGTTAAATATATTAAATGGGGATATACATTCCACCATTTTAGAGGAATGGTTTCAAATTTATCACCTACGCAAAATGATGAGGTATGGGCTTCTTTTCTTCCCCAACAAGCAAGGTACAATGGAGTATGGGCTTGGAAGACTTTCCCATCACTCCTATAGGGACAATGATGGATTTTATAGGAGATTGGAGTGCATTTTCAGATTTTATTCCCTCTCTCTCCTCATTTTCTTCCTCTATAAATTGTAAGGGGTTTGCATGTGCAAAAGGTTTGTCATTTTCTCTCTCATACATCCCCTATTCTATTGGGTATTTAGGCCTTCCTCTAAAATCTATAATGGCTTCATTCCTTTGTCTACATGTAATGTACTGTGTAAATTTTAAGGAGCAATAAAATTGTGTTCAGTGTTGATTGTTCTGACCTCTACATGATTTTATTGTTTGGTCTTGCCTCTCATTGCAAACGAGATGGTTGTGTATATCCTTATCCGTTACAGATTTTGGTGTGTTGTGCTCATTTTGGGAATGATGTACTAGGTGTGATCTCATTTTGGTGCAATACCACCCTTTCTAGATTCATTTATTCATCATTGTTGCAGGTTGGGGAAATGATCAGCACTACTTTCTTGGTGTATCACCGCTCTTAGTGTAGGTATCCATTCCATTTATTTTTCTCCCTGTCCTCTTGGAAGAATTAAATTAGGATTAATCGGTAGTTTTCCTACATTATCAATATTTAGTGATAGGTAGGTTAGGAGCAGGAACCTTCCTTCTCTAGAGAGCTATCCTATTTATCAATGTCCCACACTTAGGATAGCTCCATGTTATGTAATCACACCAAATGCCCCATCTCAGACCGGGCAATTCGGGGGGTGATGTGATTTTACAATAATAGTTTTGGCATGCCTAGTGGGACATCAAAGGAGTTATATTTTTCTCTTCTTTCAGAGGTGTCTCATTATCAAACAACAAATCTTAAGCCACCGTGTGACCACACATAACAGTTTTGGCATGCCCAGTGGGACCACTTCAAGAAGTCAAACTTCTCTAATTTTACAATTTGTTCTACATCAAGACTTAAGATCACATTCAAGCTAGTTTCAAACACTTCAATTTCAGAGGTTTCCTTGCATTTTGGAATTTGGGAGTTGCAAATTTCAGATTTCGAGGTTTCTATAGCATGATCAAAGTGTAAAATCATTTTTGAAGGGCTAAAAATGTGTAAAATGAGCTCAAAATTCACTAGATGATAGATCGGGGCTAAGCTTCAAAAGGGTATCCTTAGTTTTTGAAATTTTGACTTTCAAAATTTTGGGGTTTTCCAATTTTAGGATTTTGAGATTCAAGATTTCGAGGTTTTCCATTTTGGACCTTTCTAAATTTTGGGTTTCAGGATTTCAGATTTCAAAGGTTTTGAATTTTCAAGCTTTTAGACTTTGGGAGCTATGGAAATTTCAAATTTTGGGGTTTCCTCATTTCAGAGTTCGGAACTTTTGTGCACTTTGCATTTCAAAGTTTCGACCACTTCAAATTTTGGAGGTTTTCAAGTGGAACGAGGTCCCAAATTTCAGGATTTCAAAGGATCATTTGCGGTCAAACCATTTTAACCCCAAAAAAATTTGAGCTCTTTAAGGTGTGAATACAGGAATTCCATTTCATTTCATCAAGTTTGTTGTGAACTTGGTGGAATTTCGAGTCTTCGAGAGACACAGATGCAAAGAACAACTGGAAACTCTGTGTGGGTAACAAAACCACCTCTCTCGAGTAAGATACATTCCTTGTCTTCACCATCCATTTTCTCTCTTCCACCTCTTTCATTTTTCTTCCATTCTATGAATTCTTGCAGTCATGGCTTCATTCACCTCATGGGATTCACATTTAAGGCAAAAGCGACTACCATATCATTGCAACTCTCCTTCCGAATTGTAAAATTCATTTCTAGGGTATTACCAACCATCTCTCGGATCCATACTATAATGGAAATCAAGTTTAGTATGCATGCCCAGATGAACAAGAGATAGGTCAGTTTGGTTATCCACCAAACCATCCATATTTTCGAGAGCGGGGTATGTGGATTTCAAAGGACATTCTTCACCTAGAGATGTTGAGCTACAAATGAAGATCCTAAAAATAATGGCCAGTATGGTGCATTCTAGGGCTTCATCCCAAATGCAGGCATTTAAGATTGGATTCAAGACCCCTTGTCCATGGGAAGGCCCCTTTCCATATTATCTTAGCCTGCAGGAGAAACTAAGCTTCATAGTTGAGATGTTACCCCAACTAGAAGGATGGATCAAGGACATTGAACGTTATGCAAGTCAACCTTGTCTACAAGATACCCCTACATTACCCTCTCATAGTTATTTTCCTTCACCCCAATCAGTATCATTTCAACCAAAACCTCAATTCCCAAGTTTCTCATTTTCTACACCTATTGTGGATTCCACTTCTCCGTCTTCCACCCTTCCATCTCATCTCAGTTCCTCTATCCTCTTCCCTTCCAAAAATAGTCCCCTCCATGGGAACAAATTTTTAAACCTTTTCCATCATCTCTACCGCCAACAAAAAAATTTGTTGGCAAACCACCCACCACTCCTCTCATAATCCCAAGCCCATATCGGGAAGAGATTCAAAAAACCACTCAAGAGGAACAACAAGAAGAAGAGTCAAGCAAAGAAGTAATGATGAGAAGCCTTGTAAGCCTAGCTCTGAAATTCGGAATTAATAAAATCCCCTTGATGGTTAAGCCAACAAAATAGGTTGAAGTACAGCCACATGTGGAGAAATCTGAAGTTGCATTTGTGAAATAAAAGTGAGAACCAGTCAAAGATGATCAACAATCAAAATTCTCGGAATTTAGTGTCCACACGAGCACTTTGTTTTCGGAGACCGTTAATCAAACATCTACAAAAATTCGGGGAGAAAATTAGAACAGCTCCAAATCCAAAAGAAGAGGAGCATGCTCCCGCTATGGAGGAGGTTGAGTTAGAAAATCAAGACAATAAGGAGGCATATTATCTTTCAGACTTTGAGGATTGTTTCAACGACAAATAGCCCATAGAGATCACATCATTTTCTCCTCCATCATCCACTTTCCAAGAACAAGATTCCATTTCCAAAGAGGAACACATGCAAAGGCAACATATCCTTCATAAGAGTCCTCTTGAGCCAATATTGGAGGAATTGAATCTTCCCCATATCATTTCAAACAAGGAGGAGGAGTTCTTAGGTGAGCAGCTACACCCTACAACTTTCAATAGTCCATTGATAGTTCCATTGGAGGCCGCAAGTGATCTCGGGAGCTGCATGTTGGGGAGGAGTCCCGCATTGCCACAGAGGGAAAAGAGCATGAGGAAATCACTTCTTCCATACCATCCACCAAGGTGACACATCATTTGTCTGTAGATGTACGAAGAGAAGAAATTATGAATACAGACAGTCACCTTTTCTAGGAAAATCTGCTTAAAGATTTTCTTACTCAAATTCCAATTCAGAACAAGGGGCGCATTTGGTGGTTTAGGCCATGCCCTATCAAATACTTAGCTTCATTGGAGATAAAACCATAATTTCCACAACCGATCATGTTCATTTCCGAACATGAGGGTAAGCTTCATAGTACTAAGGATCAGTTGCATCAATTACAACATCTCCAAGAGTCCCATGTGGATCATTCCAAAGGGGTGTTTTTTTATGTCCAGTTGATAGCTTGAGAAGTCAAGTGGAAGATTGCTCTGTATCAATTTTTCACTCATTTTTACAGCCATGATCAATTTCAAATCATTTACATGGTTGTTGGTTGCAAGGAAAGGGAGTTACTTTGCACTACCAGTGGCAGGATTTGTCTGAAATCTTCTCTGTTGTTGGTTAGTGTAGGGTAGGAGTAGGGTTTGTTTTCAGCATAACAAGTGCTTAGGCACACTCTGCATGTCTACTTGGGCATGTATGATCTTCTATTTTGTATAAATTTTTTGGTTCGTATTTCTCCAAGCACGACACTATGTTTCAATAGGCCTTCGCATGTAGGAGAAGGTTCATATTTGTGGAAAATTGGGTGGTTTTTAAAGGAAAACAAATGTAGAGCAACTAAAATTAGGTTAAGGAATGATTTTAATGGATTATCATTCTTCAAGTCCTTCAATTCCAATCACAAAGTTAATTTCCGGTGTACCTTCGCTAAATCGAAAGCGACCTCCCGCAACATGTTGCAATTGGAACTTCGAAGAAAGAAGAAAATCAATATTTAATAGAGTTTCATGATGTCACAACTCCAATAAGTTCTTATTTAAAACCTCGTAGCATGCGATGCATACTAAACATCATTAGTTTTGTGGGCTTCATACTTGGAAAATCAAGGTTGCATGAGGGAACAAGTGAAAGCCCCACATTTCAACAATTTTCTACCCTCACAAATTTTAACTTTAAGATTCTTTTGTGAGAATTGAGAGTGCAAGTAGAGCGGGTTCAAGTTTATCAATTGTGGGCGGTCTCTAAGTTTCAAATTCAGGAGGGTCGATCATTTTGCAGTATATAGTGACTCCATACCCAATGGATACTTCAAGGAAACTGATCTTTCACCTAGCATGTAGGTGGCCCCATGAGTCACCAAATTTTTATTTGATTTTTCTCCTCAGGGAAAAATTGGATAAACATGACCTCACACAAAGAAAATGGAAGGATTGATTTAGCCATGGGAGCTAGCATTAGCAAGTCAAGGTTCGATCGGTGGGAGAATGACAGGGGGTCGGGGTTGGGTCGAAATGAATTGTTGAGCCAAAGGAATGAGGATTCGGAAGTGTAAAAGTGGTCGAGCTATGGAGGAGAGCTCGAAAAGGGACTCGCCGAAGTTGAGGGGCCATGTCACCAAGCAAGGAAGAAACAAAGGATCGGGCCCAAGTCGAGAAAGTAATTAGAAAACACAAATGCCCGAAGTCTGAAATTTTCGGACTTCATCGATTGAGTAATTTAGAGTTCTCACCATGCAAAACGTGAAAAATGAGCCGAAACCCCGAAAGTCTGAAATCTAAAAGGGCTTGGGGGTTTTGAGGTTAAATCCATATTCGGAGGTCAACGGTGTAGAACTTTGAGGACTCAAGGAAGGAAGTCTAAAAAAGAGGGAACATAAAGGTCCAAAACCTGAAGTCCAAATTTCAGATTTTGTGGTTTCAAGTAGAGAGATTCGGAGGTTTCATGAACCCATGAAGGTGAATAGTACCTGAAACCCAAAACCCCAAAACCCGAAGTCCGAATTTTGGACTTTGGAGTTTTGGCATTTTAGAACATTGAAGCCCCAGTGCACACAAATCATAACTTAAAGCCCAAAACCCAAAGTCTAAATTTCAGACTTTAGACTTTTGGCATTTCAGAGGTTTCATGAACTCGTGTAGATGAACAAGTGCCATGCAACATGATTTTGGAGTCGAACTCGAACTCGAATTTCAGACTTTAGAGGTTCGGCATTTTAGAACTCTCGAGCCAACCCACCGATGAACAATTACGATGATCTCCGAAGTTGAAATACTTGAAGTTTAAAATCCTAAAATTCTAAAATTTTAGATTTCGGAGGGTACGATGCAGGGTTGGAGTCCGAAAAGGCAGATCAACCACTCACATTTATTGCGGTATGGCACCCTCATCTTCATATGGCCATAACTTTTGACTAGGAGCTCAGATTTGCACAAAATAGGAATTTTTGGAAATCTCTCAGTGTCCTCTACACAACTACGATTGGATTTCTTAATTTTAATAAGGTTAAATATTTCAAATGGGGAAATATAGTCTGCCATTTTAGAGGAATGGTTTCAAATTTCTCACCTACCCAAAATGATGAGGTATGGGCTTTATTTCTTCCCCAACAAGCAAGGTACAATGGATTATAGGCTTGGAAGACTTTTCCATCACTCCTATAGGGACAATGATGGATTTTGTAGGAGATTAGAGTGAATTTTCAGATTTTCTTCCTCTATAAATTGTAAGGGGTTTACATGTGCAAAAGGTTGATCATTTTCTCTCCCATGCAACCCTATTCTTTTGGGGCTTTAGACCTTCCTCCAAACTTTGTAATGGCTTCATGCCTTCCTCTACATGCAATGTATTGTGTAAATTTTAAGGAGTAATAAAATTGTGTTCTGTGTTGATTGTTCTAACCTCTACATGATTTTATTGTTTTGTCTTGCCTCTCATTGCAAACAGATGGTTGTGTATATCCTTGTTCATTACAGATTTGGGTGTGTTGTGCTCATTTCAGGAATGATGTATTAGGTATGATCTAGTTTGTGGTGCAAGACCACCCTTTCTAGATTCATTTATTCATCATTGTTATAGGTTGGGGAAGTGATCAACACTCCTTTCTTGGTGTATCACCACTCTTAGTGTAGGTTTTCATTCCATGTATCTTTCTCCTGTCCCTTGAAGCATTAGATTAAGATTAGTTGGTAGTTTTCTTGCATTAGGATTGGTTAGTAGCGGGTAGATTAGGAGAAGGAACCGACCTTTCTAAGGAGATCTTGTTGTCGCCAAATCACTGCACCCTCCGAATGGCCAGGATGTGAATAGGACGTTCGGTGTGATTGGGACACATGGGATCACCTCTCAAGCTATGGGACTTGGGCTCGAGGTGAACCTCCGGAGAAGGCCGGCTTCCTCTTCCTAAACTAAGTGTCTGTACTACTCCTAGTGTAACAAAAATGATTATCTAGTCCTACGCTAACATTTTCATGGGGTTTTAGGGAAAGAGATTTACAGAAATGAAACTATACTAGGGATGGTGATGCACCAAATAAAGGGTGTCTTCAGATTCAGGAAGGGTTAATTTGAAGAGGGTGTGTGCACCACAGGTCAACTTCACCTACTGCAACTTAGAGAGGGTACAGGATACCACAGACTAAGAGACACGCGTTCCCTTTGTTAAACTTTATCAAGACCGAGAAATATACCAGTTTCCCAGTGAAGAAGGATGAACTCAAGAAGGGTGAACAGACACCACAACTCAACCGCATGCAATACTCCACCACTCGATAAGCACGTAACTCCAAGAACTCCGCATAGAAACTTAAACTTGCACTGTGTAGCCTGCGCAAGTACGAAAAGGCACAAAGAAGCACAGAAGGATGAAAGGACCGAGATTAGTCACAAAACACACACTTTTATTGCTTCAATAACATGCACAATGCATCATACATTCAAAAGAGGCAATAGTTTCCATTACAGTCTTGAAGAGGAGGCTTGAAAGTTCTCTCAACACACAAGAACAACTTGCAGAAGAGAGAGGACCCTTGAAAAGTATACACTCTTGCCTGAGATATCTAACTGTCCAACTTGTCTGAACTGTTGGAACCCTTTGAAATGAGCTTCCAACTTACATTTATAGAAGAAAATGTGAGAAAGAAGAGGAAATGGTCATAATTACATTCCTAAAATGAAGGCCCATGATGTATTTATTACAGTTAGTTGAACTACCTGAGAAGGTTCCATCATGGGTCATTAATTGCCTGATGACCAAGTCTTCTCATTTAATTAAAAGAATATTTAAATAAAATATTTAAATAATAATAATAAATATTATTATTAAAATATTTAAATAAAAATATTAATTTAATTAACATAATGTTGGGACCCCCCCGTTGACCCGTTTGACTTGAAGAGGAGGGGGTCCATGTGGATAGAATCTGCACATAACCAAATTCGATGAGCTTCGAATCCTCTAACTCGGTGTTGCACTCGATTTTTGACCCCGCACTAACTCTTTCCTTGCTTTGGTAATCGCGCTCTTTTGCATTGAGTCCTTCGAATGGTGAGCTATCAAACTCGATTCTTATCATTTTGCTCTGTTAACTCGAAGCCATTTATGCATTCCACGTTCAAACTTCATGAAACATCACCACGAGCTCCCTGCGAAGTCACTGAGCTCTTCATCCAGCAAATGATCTTGCCTTTCCTGGGCTCAAACTCACTTGAATACCAAGCTTAACCCAATATTTCTAAAAAGAATGGTTTTACCACAATGCTTAGGATTCTTCCTCATCATATAACACTTGTAGTAAGAATGTTTTGACTCTGCCATAATAAGCACAATTTGTACCCTCCAAACGATGAGAAAATACCATTATCAATAAAGACCTAGTGCTGCCATAATGATGACCCAGGCTCATGCCTGTAACATGTCACTAGACACCCTAAGACTGATTTTTTGGCCAAAGAGCCCTTCGGTATTCGGGTAGTGCACTCGGCAATCTCAGCTCCAATCAACAATTATGCCACTATTGGGATCTTAGTATGGCATAGGTAGCTGTGAGCTACACAATATACTCATTTTTCCAGAACTAAAAAGATCCTTTATGTTACAATTTGCAACACATAACAGAAGCCCTTCAAAAAATACATTGAACAATCCGGGCAACCAAAAGGACCTTGGAAAAATGTACAGGTAACAACCATATGAATTCTTCCTTAGTCGTGAATCAAAGCTAATAGAAATAAGCAGATACAATCAGCTCGAAACTACAGTATAATCGTCCATCGTTAAAAATAACACAGTTTCTCTGAACCTGGTAAAAGAAAACTGTTATTGTCTGATTGGACGTATATAATGGAAGGGTATAAATATTGCCTACTGCACACAGAGTTTCTCAAAGAGACCATTTACGAGTGACAGAGATGTGGCATACAAAACGGCCGACCAGGTATTTTCAGAGTTGACCTTCGCATTCGTTTCTAGGAGAAAACATGCTGAGCAATATGAATCGTTTCACTCTGCACGTAATAAACCAACATCTCCTGATTCAAGGAAATTTTTATGAAGCCTCGAACAGCGTGACTCCAATCCATCGTATACGGCAGTGAATATTTGTTTCCTGCAGCTGCCATAGGTCCGAGTTCGACAAGGATAAGCCACGCTAAGATTTGGAAGCGTTCAAAAGGCTTCTACTGTACTGCAAAATGCCTGCTGCCTGTAGAGTTTCTCAAAGAGACCATTTACAAGTAACAGAGATGTGGCAAAACGGCCGACCGGGTATTTTCAGAGCTGAACTTCACATTTAATTCGTTTCTAGGAAAAGAAATGCTGAGCAATACGAATCGTTTCATTCTGCACCGTAATAAACCTTCATCTCCTGACCCGGGCAAATTTTATGAAGCCTTGAACAGCGTGACTCCAATCCATCGTACACGGTGAAATTTGTTTTCTCAATCGTGGGTGAGCTTGTCTTGCGACCACCGAATGCATGTGGTAGTAACGTGTAGAGCCTCCTTCGCCCATCTCTTCCCAACAAAGGGCACTGCATAACCACGTCAATCCTATTAAACACCTCCACTGCCTCATTCCCACGTTCTCCGACTCACCCTCCGTGTGACTCGCACAAAGACTCGGACCACTCCAAGCCAGCATGCGCGGAATTTTCATTCTCTTGCCATGCGGAAGTCTCATGACGGATTGCCATCGGCTTTGCAATTAGTTTGCCCGAATCTCCCCTTCAGAAGTTTGGTCATGGTTTGCCATGGTTATATTTCCACGCCCGGCGCACCGGATTTCTCCCATTTTTGGCGTCAGTAGACTCAAACTTCTCCCACGCTTTCTTCTTTGGCTTGACATCACGTCATTTCCCCTTGGCATTGCTTGCCTTATTTCCCACGTCCAACGGCTTGGCCAAATTAATTCACGGGCCCCGGCCTCAACTTCGCCACGCAGATTTGGCAATCCGACCCAATTTCTCCACTATTCCCACCAGCGCGCGGGATCTTCATGAATCTTCTCCTGCCGAGTTTTCCTTCAACAGATTTGAGGATAACATTAAACTCTCAGTGCAAACATTTCAGCTGTAGCTTGTAAGGTGTGATAATCCCGACAGAATCCTTTGTGCCCGCCAACTTAGTGACTCGCTGAAGATGCTCATATAATTGCAAAGCAAATTATGCTCCATGAATATTCTGATATGAAACAGTTCCACCTCTATGAGATCCGTTTCCATGAGTTGCATTGTAAAATAAATTTAATCAAGTCTCCCGGTAACATTCTTACTGTCACTTAATTGATTTTCATAAAAATATCTTGAAGGAAAATCCTGAATTTGAGGATGCATACGATGCTGATCAGATAACAACATTGGACAACTTACTTGCTCAAACGGGCTTCTACTATACTGCAACATCCCTGTGCATCGAATGCTCGGCCGCTTTGAGCGTAGAACTGAAATTATCCTAGGAAAGTGCCGTGAGGAAGTAATTGGTTATACGCAGCAGCTACAGGGTAGAGAAGTAAAACTTATCTCGTTGAGTGGCCTCCAGGAGAGAGTTGATTGCGGCAAGACCAAGGTGATCCCAAGGAACCGTTGGCGTTGATCCTGATGTTCTGGTTGCATGCGACCATAGTCGTGATCAGTTGTTGTAAAATCTTGCCGCTGTAGTAGAAGAATGAGATAAGGTTTTAATTGAGTTGTCTCGCCTTTTCATTTTGGAAATTCTCTTCCATGGAAGAAGCTCGACCAAATCTTGAGGCAGCTATTGTCTTTGTCGAGTCATTAAAACTGAATTCATAATCCAACAAGGAAGCATCAATCTCTCCATGTTGAATTAAACCGAGTCGAGCTCGTCATTTCTCTGCCTCAATGAGCCAACCATCGAAACATTATCCGCTCCTATCGAGACTCTTTTATGACAAGCCAAAGTTGGACAACCGAACTTACATTTCCTACTCATGAACTCGTCTCTTTATTTTCGATTTGACACTGATGACCAGAAGTGGGTCCATGGGACCAATGTCGTGATTTGATAGCAATAAGGCCCTGTTTTCCAATTTTTCCATGTGCGTAAAATTGGATAACAAGATCTATCCCATTTCGCAATGTTCCACACTCATGATAGCTCCATGTTATGCAATCTTGTTGAATGCCCCATCTCGATCGTGCAATTCGGGGTGTTGTGATTTCGTCATAATAGTTACCCAAGCCCAAAATTTGAGGTACTTTGGAAAAAAGTTCCCCAGGCCCAAAATTTGAGCATTTTGGAAAAAGGTTCCCCAAGCCCGAAATTTTTTGCAAGGTAACTTGCGAAGGCAATATCTTGAGCTCCCGGATGAATTTTGGGGTAAAATTTTATATGATTTCACATGGAAAAAACCCATTGAATCCAATGGTGATGGTCCTAAGATCCAATTTTGACTACAACACCTCCAAATGACCCAGAAATCAACTGTAAGTGCTCTAAAACATGGAAATTACCGGTGAATTCTAGATTCACCATTGAAGCTCTGTCAACCTGCCCAAGTCCATCTCTCCTAACTTATTCTTTTTAATAGGGGTAAAATTGAATAGTAGTGCCTCCATGTCATCCCTATAAGGATTATTCATGAGGATAAGATAGATTCATCCCTAGCTAAAAATGACAAATCAACAGTCTATCTTCCTACCTTGCTTCCTCTTCATCCAAATTTACATTTCACTTGTTTTGAGGTGTTAGATTGGGAGCCAATATTTCCAAGTTGCAAAATTTCTTGCAAAATCTTAATCTCTCTCCTACTCATTATCAACTAATTTTTATTTAGAGAATCCTATAGTATCTTTGTAAGATAATTATCCTCAACAATGGTGGGATAACTAGGGTCTTCAAACATGGACACATTCTTATATTCTTACTAAGAAATATGAATATAAAGGGATATTGTGTTTGATTTGGTTACACTTGAACATGAGTTCCAACACTATTCAAACATTTTATTGACCATTTAAAGGGAGAGGCTTGATTCAAATGCCATGGATGAAGCAGGAATGTCAGCCGACCAAGCACAAAGATCCATAGACCTTAGGGCATATAAAAGGGCTGACCTCCATCAAATTACATCCAAACATGAGGTATTCCCATGTCTAGAATTGCTCTCCTTTCTTATCATTCATGCTAATGCCAAGAATTGGGATCTATAAATTATGAAACAGAGGAAAAGAAGTTAGTTTTATTTTTTGACATACTATTAAAGCTTATTACAAATTGCTGAGTCTAACATTGTATACAATTTGACCACCATAGAAACTAGGATGGCCACACGAGAAGATAAGAACTATTTTATAGATTTGTTCCATTGACCCAATTGATAATATGGATGAAAAGCAGGGATAATTTTAGTGGCAAATATTCGTAATATGGCAAAAATTTCATTTTAGGAAAATTTGAAAAGGTGATTTTTTCAGAGCGGTCGGTGTCCTGTTCGCCTAAAATTTACAGTATATTTTTTTTTGGGGGTCAGCTTCACCTTCATTTGAAAACATCTCCTATAAAAACCTAGGTGATTCATCGGGTAGTATACTATGGTACTACCACAAGTAGCTTACCAAATTACCAATACCGTGAAGTTTGAACTCGCATACTCTTAAGCACCAAAGATTGTTGTTAGCTTGTTAGGGTTAGTTGTTGACGTGCGATAGGGATATAGTTGACACGCAACAAAGAGGTATTATAGGCAGGTGTGACAAGGAGATATTATAGATGTGTGACAATGGGGTAATTAGTATATGCACGAGAGGAATAGAGTTGACATGTGATAGAGACAGTGACACCTTGTTGACGCATGACAAAGAGAGTTGGTGCACGATAAGGGCATAAGCAGTTGACACACAATAAGGAAAAAGTTGACATGTGACAAAGCCAATTGACGCCTTGGTGATGTGTGACAGAGACAATTTATGCCTTGTTGATACACGAGGGATTACCATGGTTGACGCGTGACATTATTTTTGACTCTGACTCGTTGATTCGCTACTTGGTTCTTTTGTTGATGTAGGATTATATTCAGAATAATGGAAGGTGTTAGTCCTAAGAATGTGAAGACCCTAAAAGTAACCAAGAAATATCAAATGTCATTGTTCAAGTATTTTGGAAAATCTACTGATACAGATATTGAAACTACCAACAACCATATAGTTGTCACTAGAAAGAATCGAATTACACTGTGTGGAAGGTATTATTGAGGTGAACATGAATTCTACACGATATCAAACAAATGACACCTAAGATAATATGCCGGATATTAAATATAATATTCTTGTTGGGGTGCAACCAGAAGTGCATCAAGATATCACACATACAAATACTCAACAAAATGGAACATAGAAATCAAATTCAAATTCCGGTTCACAAAAGAGGAAACCAGGTGATTGTGATATTGCTCAAAATTATACTCAAAAAAGTAAACATTGAAAACAAACAAGAATATGTGGACCATTGGTAGGTCATACAAGTTTGATTGGGTAGCTAAATTTTCATTTATCGAACTGTACAATCATCTAATTCTGAAGATATCCCATCTGAATGTACATGTACAATATGTACATGGAAATTGGGAAAGCAACAAAAAATGCAAATGAAGTTGGACACTATAGAAAAACATTGTGGAAAATAATATTTGACTGTAATGGGGAGGATGGCCAGAAAATCAAAACACACAGGTGGAAAACTGAAAAATAATGCATGCATGTTAGATACGTAGTGGATTATGAGGCAGAGTAGAAAAAATGCAGACATCTCATGGAAAAGGGAGGAACAATCACATCACAAATTGGTAAGATGAATCAAACAAATCTACATGCAAAACTCATACAATTCTCTACTTTATTTCACATACTAAAGAAAGGAAGACCGATTTTGGATTTCCTCGATTTCAAAGTTTTGTATCAATATAATGGAATGTTGAACGTACCTTAGTCTCATTGGTCTGAAAGTAGTGGATGGGAAATTATAAAATGCCTTTTGATGATAAAGAAGGAAGATTTGAAAGAGAATGTAAAAAAATAAAAGTTTATCTCTCTTTCAATTAATGAAGTGACAACAGTCGACAACACTACATGGGTATGTATCCACGTCTATACTTTAGAAAATCATATAAGGACACCTCATCTATTGGGTGTTATGAAAATGGTTGAAAATTGTAATGCCGAAAAACCTACATAAAATAGTTTTTCTCATTTGAAAGATATTGCTGGAATGACTGATTATGAAATTGCTACGAAGTTGGTATGCATTGGAGCAGATGGTGCATCAGTCATGCAGGGTCACCAAACAGGGTTGTGTGTTAGATTACAAACAACAGTGGCCCCATATATGCTACCAATTCACTGTATGGCTCATAGAATGAATTTAGTGTATAAAATGGTAAGCAACCACAAAATGTTGCTGAATTAGAAGACCTTATAAAAGAACTTCATGCCTATATGGCAAGCAGCCCAAAGTGATTTCTTGAGTTCCAGAAATTTGCAATTAGAATTATAGATGGAAAAAAACTTCTGAAATATGTTGAGACTAGATGGATCTCTTTGTATGAACCTGCATGCAGATTTCATGAGGAGTATCCTTTGTTGGTTGGTTCCATGCACAAATATCATCATGAAGTTGATAGGGTGAGGGACTTGTTGTTCTATTTAACTGATTTCAAGATATTGCTTACATTGGTTGGTATTCTTCCAATGTTGCAGGAGATCAATACACTGATGAAGCATGCACATGGGAGATTAATCTATATTTTAGATTTTATACGAATGAGAAAAATGGTATGTCAAAGTCTTGATATCTTGTATTGTTCCCAAGATAGTTTTGATACACCTGTTTTTGAGAATTGGAAAGCTTTATTAGATCTTAAAAATCCCAGTAACTATTTGAGATTTAATATCCACGATCACCTCTGCATCACTGTTAATGGGAGGGACATACCACTGCACATTTTGTAAAAATGTCAAGATATTACAGGATTGGAACGAGAAGATGTTCCCATGACACGTAATATCTTTGAGTCTGTTATAGTTGAAACAAGAATAAATCTTTAAAAAAATTCAGAATCCTTATCATCAGAAATTAGAGAACATTTCTCCAAAGATAAAATTCTTGAAGCCATGGGTGTGATGAATCCTAATTTTTGAATACTGAAGGTGGTTGACGACTTGTAAGAAAGCATTTCCATAAATCCATGGGTACAATAAAGGAACATTTTGCAAATACTTTAGAGTTCAAGGGTATGGAAATCAAAGGTATACCTTGAATGCTGATTTATTAAAATTTAAATCAACAAATTTTGCAACAACAATGAGGAACCAATATAAAAATTTAGATGAACCTTCGAAAGTGGTGTTATTACAAGGCTATGGTGAGGAATCTATCAAAGTTCTATATTACAAGAAGATATCAGTGAATATTTCAGATTATATGAGTTATGCCAAACAATGATTTTGGGGTTTGTGGAGGACGAAAGCGTTTTGATGCATTATCATTTATAAAATCAAAACGAAACAGGTTGGATAAAAATCTAGAAAGTTGCATGAGGTTTTATGTATCTTGATACTCCATGGAAACCTTTCCTTCGACAGCAATTACGTTTTAGAATTCCCTTTGTGAAAGAAGAGGTGTGAATAATACAACTATAAGTACAATTGTTCCCAACGTTGAGAGTGGAATTGGTGCATCGTCACACTCTACAGAAGAGAACATCGAGTTTGAAGAAGCTATTGATAATGGATTGTTTCAACTTTAAATAGGTATCTTCTTCACCTTAATCTTATTGTTTGTCACTTTAAAAAAAATTCAGCTCTTGTTATCATTAAAGATGTTACAGGTATATATATTTACATTTATTTATATACAAATTTTTATTTTTTTTTTAAAATGTGGGTTGACATCCATCCGAGGAAGTTGGTACTTCTCAAGACTGACAATGTTAGGCAACTCACCCATTTATCTACTAATCCATTTCTTGTGTTGAGTTTTCTTAAAACAAAGATCTAGCACATTACCAATGATGATTTCATAGCCATCTAAAACACTAGAGGTAAGTTAAACCCTATCATATCATCTTTCTTGATTTCTTACAATTATGTTTAATTTATTTTTTATATTTGCAAAATGCTTTGATATATTTTTTAAACTTTGTGGGATAAAATGACACAATCAAATTTTACAGAGGAATATTTTTCCATATTATACAATTCATAATCCACAATCCATTATACAATTCTTCATCCATGATCATGTTAGAAGCTAAATCTACGTCCACATAAAATTCATCATTATATCATTATCATAATCCTGACACTACAATTATTATTAAAACAATTATTTATCTATTTTAAATTTAAAGAAATGTCTCTGTCCTAACACATTCCATTTTTTAAAAACAATTATCCATTATCATCATTCATCATCATCTATATCCATTCTAATGTCATCATGATCATATCATTACAAGTATAGAGAAGAAGAATTATCTTAAAACAAGTTTAAATGTCTAGAGAAGAATTATCGTGCTTGAAGCTAAATCTACGTCCACATACAATTCATGATAATCCAAGTAAACAAGAAACATATGTCATCATCCCTATCTAATGTAATCATCATTACAAGTAAACCAAAAAACATAAACTCCATATACAATCTAGAAATTCTATACATAATATATAGGAAGTTATAAAATTAAAGATTATATAGTATTTCAAATTTTCAAAGGCTATCAAATCCAGATAATAAAATTCAATATTTCAAGTTTCCACACTCAATAATAAAAAATTTCAACCCTCTTTTTTTGTATCCATTTCAACTCATGTGCTCCTTTCCCCAATGGTTTCTTCACCTGTGGTTGTACCCCTTTCCCCAACGGCAAAAATAACCCCAGAACTTATGAGATCTTCCGCAACGCACTGTCCATATTTTTTAAAATTCTTTCTTCTTGCTTTGTCGCATCTCCATGGGACAAAAAATTTGGATCAGCTTGTTGCCTTAGCTTTGAATAATATTTCAGGGTCAAATTCATGCTCTTTAATTATCCACTTCAGTGTATTGTTTTGTTTGTTAACCAAAACAATATTTTCCTTCAAATTCTTCACACGGATAAATTATTCTTCACTTGTTTCCAAGTGAACTTGGAAAACCTTTGCTTGACTCTTCAAATTTTCATATTTCAACTGCACAAAAAAAATAATGTCAATTCAACATATTACTAAAATAAGAAAACTTTAAATTAACAAAAATTATTGTTTGAAAGTTATAATACTTACGACCACTCTATCTCTCTCGGCATTTGAAACTGCTACCAAATCCTTATCCTTAGACCATTTGTTAAAATATGCCTGGGCCTCAGCACTAATATTTTCCAATTTGTTTAATGTCTTATCCAAAATGTCATCTTTATAGTTGTTATACGTGATAGTCCCACTTCTTACTTGGGTAAGTAAGGAATCCATCTTCGCAGGTTGATTATGGACTGCAGCGTATAAACTATCCCTTTGCCAATAATTTTCATAACAACTAATAATCTCATTGATAAGTACTTTATCCCTTCTCTCCCATTCTATGAGCTGACTGATATGAGGTAGAATAAACTCACCGACATGGGATTGACAATCATAACCAATTAAGTTCTCCAAAGGAAAAGGTAGCAATTGTTCACCATCTGTATCTGATGAAGATGATCTCACTGGAGAGGTATGGGGATTTCAAGTTGATCAATTGCTACTTGTTTCTACCTTTGGGTGGCCTGATCTTGTTTGTGATAAAATTAATCAAGATTCAGAAAAATAAATCTAAAGCGAAATGTAATTCAATATGGTAAAGTATGTTGAAATTGAAGTATACCTGTTGGCCTTGAATCATCTCACGGGTATTGAAAAATCTAGTTGGGTCATTGCTATCAATGCCCAAGTAATCTTCATCTAAATTTATATTATTCAAAACCAATATGCCCATTGCACTGGGCAAGCCACCAAGTGAGAGGGTTGGAATTCGAAAGGAGGAGGCAATGTTTAGTGTCCCACTAGGGGCCGAAGCAATTGGCATGTGTTTACCAATGTTATTTTTTCCTGATCCTCTGGTTGGCATTTTAAATATTATTGGTTGAGGGGGCGGTGCCATTGTTTGAACAAAAGGACTACAATGTGCTAAAAAGTTCAAGAAAAAACATATGAAAAACTAGAAAACAATGTAAAAACTACGAAATTAAACGAAGTAGTATTCAAAACTTGTACCTTGTTGTTGAGGGGTAGCTTGTCGTGGTGCTAAGGGTGGTCGTGTTGGAGTAGTAATTGGTGGTTGTTGAGAAGATACAAATGCATGTGACTGATCTTGAGTGAGTTGGGGAAGATGGTTGAGTTTCTAAAACACGCGTATGGTCCAAAGTCCCTGCAATGTCATCAACATTGAATTGTATGTCAATTCAATTGGGTAAAATTTAAATTGGAAAATGAAAATACAAATTTGGAATTTGTAAATAATACATGAAAAGGTATTACTTCTCTGGCGTTTAACGAATTCAAACTGTTGGGGGTTCGGAGAGGAGTGAGCTTCCATTTCAGATTGGGAATCTCCCGAAGCCTCAGCGTGTTGTTGGCCTCTTCCTCTTGATAATGCCTTTTTTCGGGAAGGGCTTCCATAAATCTTCTCTGCAAACAATAAATTGTTAATACCTGCACAGTGTAATGTCAAAATACAAACTTAATAGTTTATACATGTTGTTCTTCAAATGGAATTGACAACTTCATCAATGCCTCATCAGTGCAAGTGGGAATTGGTTTGTCTTTTAAATTTAAAAGAGCCTCATAATAAAGGCCAAGGAGATAGTTTGTGGAGTAAATGATAGGTTTTTCTGAAAGCTTTGCATTTGTTATGTCAGTTCTTTTTTTTTTTTATAAAAAGGTGCACCAATCAAATTTTTGTTTTGCGATAGTTACAACAATGTATGCAATGGCCCATTTTGGTATATCTGTTTGCCGACCCTGCAAAACTATTATGGATTAAAAAAGTAAATCATTGCAGCAAGAAAGTGGTGTGCATGTAACACCCTCGACAACTGATATATCCCTCTTTGCATTCAAGTGTTGGCATGTGATTTTCTGGATAAAGATGTGTTCTTTTGACTGTTGAAGATCATGCTTGATTGGGATAAATATATTTTGTTCTTAAAAATCATTACACTGAAATTATATGGTTGTCAAGAATCCATTTTCACTTGAAAGATGAGTTGTGATCTGCTTTTAAAGAGTTGCGAGACTTATTTCTTCTTCTAACTCATCCTTGGATCAATTTCAGTAATCCAAGGAATGTTTCAAGTCTTCTTCATAGACTAAATGGTAAAATTGACATTCAGTAGTTTAAGGAACATAGAAGACTAAATTTTGCATGATACTAATTCTTGGTCTTGTTGCAACGTGTTTTCGTTCAGTTGTATGTTTGTGCCGGGTCTTTGGTGATTGATCTTGGCAGACATTAAGGACTTAAGAAAAATTCAATTCTCTATGGAGAAGTTCAGAGTCCTAAAAATCTAAGGACTATCCTAATGGTAACCTAAGCTAGGTAAGAACAGCTTATGTTCTAGCTATGTTTATTTATTGGAATTATGTTCTAACCTAAGCCTCTTATTCTATTGTGGGGTTGGCATCCTAACCTAAGCATTATGCTAAGAGAATAAGGGAAGAGTTACTAAGGGGATACTAAGCTATTTTAGCTACTACCTAATACTAAAGGGTTGTGATTTGAACCTAACCTAAGGTGGGAATTCTAATGGCTAATGTTCTAAGACCTATGTTGGTAATTGTTAAATTAACCTAAGTTCTATTTGAATCTAACCTAAACTAAAGGGAACCTAAAGGGGGTCACATGACATAAGGGCGATGGTTCCAATGGAATTTAAATGATTTGAAAGGGGTTTAAATGATAAGGTACGCCAGATTTGCAGAGGGGCAATGGACTTGGTGGAGGCCTACGTGGAAACTCCACTAACGGATGGAATTGTATTTTTGTGTTGATTTGGCATTCACCAGATTTAGGAGGTGGTGGCAAGGAAATATAAGTGGGAATTTTAGATTGAATGGAATTTATGGCATTTATGAGCCTCGGTCTTCGCATGCAAACCATCTTGGAAACATAGGAGGTGGGTTTGTAGGAGGTCATTTGGTTTTTCTTGCATGGCAGATTTTGCTCTGCATGGAGCTAACTGGTTCTTCGAACCAACAATTTGACCTTCACTTCAAAGCTATTTTTGGTTTCTTTGGCCTATTTTTGATCGAAGGAAAGTATTTGAGGCAAAGGAGGAAGAGATGTTTGATTTTTGATCTATCTTGGAGGAGAAAAAGAGTTGGAAGCTCGGCTAGAAGTCTCCTTCGATTTGGTGGAAGCACTATCAGGCATGATAGGCTCTAACTATTAAAATTATGTGTTCTTCTAAATGATTCATTAGAACAACTTTGCTCTCATGAGATTCTTATTTTTTTCCCGTCTGGTTATTTTGCTTGCTTTGGTTTTATGGATCCTTGTGTGTTTGATTTGAATTCATGGAAAAAGCTTTTGTTTTGGAAATTGGCTTTCTATGCTAGTTTTACGACCTGCATGCAAGTAAAAATGGTATTAGAACTTGTTTTGTATCTCTGTTATGCTCTCTAGATCTTGTATTCGATGGTTATGTGCTTTGAACTGACTTTCGTGACAATAAAAGCATATGAGCTTAGGGAAACTTGGGTTCTATTTTTATTGCTTCTGGGTTGCGTTTTCTTTTTGGACGTAGACCCGTGTTAGAGCTTCGCTTTGCTTAGAACCAGTGTTTAGAAAACTCGTGCTTGTTGAACTATTGCTTGGAGTTCATTTTTAGCACTGTACATGCATTATCTTGTTAGTGTAGTTCTGAATGTTTGTGTTCAAGCTCAGGTTCGTCTCTGTACTTTTGTTTAACACTTGAGTGTTATGGACTCGTATTTGGGTCGATTCATTTGAACATGTCCTGGTATTTCATATTGGGTTATTCTTTAGTAATGACTAAGTTATAGCTCTTTACTGGAGCGAATACTCACTAGGGAACTATGTGGGAACTTGTTTGAGTTGTTTAAATCTCTCTTTTGAGCTTTGGAACTAGAAACGTCTTAAGGAATGTTGAACTTCATTATGTTTTTGACTGTATCGACTTCTTGAGATAGTATGAGCGTGGGAATTGGAGGAAGTGTTCTCTCCCGCTATTTTTGAAGAAACCCGCATTTTGGGTTGACTGTATAAAGTTGTAATAAGGAACCACTGTTGTAATTTTGTGGTTGTGAAGTTTTGTTTTGATATTTCATTCTTGTTGCTTTGGAATTTAAGACCGAGATAGCTTTTGTATTGGACGTTTTGGGTTCTAGCTCTCCCACTCTTCTGTCTCTTTGAATAAATCGGGTTTTAGTGGAAAATTTAGGATATTACCATGGACACTGGAATAATCAGAAAGGATCCCTTCTCTATTCAGTTGTATTGAGTTTGATTCCTTTGAATAACAGATTGTTTACTTTTTATATTATTTGGTGAAGCATTTGTGAGACTTCAATCTTGGGTTCGTGGCTAACTCTGAACCTTATCGTTATTGTTTTGAGATGTTATTCTCGACTGAAACAGTGAATAGACCTTGGCTTCTCTTTGAGAAAGAAAATATATATGTGTGTGTATTCTTTTGTGAATGGTATATTGATTCGGGTCTGCAGTGTGCTTTCATCCTGAATTAGTTTGAAATTGGAACTTCTTGTTCAGTTGAAACGATACGATTTATCATTGGTTCTCTTTTATTTGAGTTACTATCCTTCTGTCCCTAGATATGCTCGTAGTTTGAACTTTTTGTACTCGAATCTCTTTCGAGATGGAGATTTCTTTTGATCTGTTGGTCTACCTTGTCAAACCATTGATAAAATAATGTTGAGAATTAGTAGCCAAGAGGGTTCTATTGTTAAGTAAACTTATACTTATGGGTTTGACTGTTGTTGACTAGTCTTGCCTAGTTTTTATGGAAAAGAGTAGGTTTGTCTCTTGTACTCTTTATCTTTTGTGAAGATCATGAGTAGAGATTAACTCCTCTTCGGGGCTGCTAGGTTTGTGAACACTGTTGTTTGATATTTGATTGATAACTTCTAACATGAAGAGTTGGAATTGGAATTGTAGATGGACTATTCTGATTTTCTATACCTTCTTGTTTGGTTATGGAATTTTGTTTGATGTATATTCTAGTGATGAATGTGCAATATTGTCATCCCGGAAAGGAACAGGTAACTCATGTTATAATCTGGTCTATTTTTCTGATGTTATAGGTTTGGGTAGGGTATATAATGGTTCTTTTTATTCCTTACTTATGATTTAGATGAATCATCCTTGAAGGAACCATGTTGTATACATTTATTTTGTCTCTTAGAAAAGATAATCGTGGTATTCTATTAGGATAGAATTATGAGACAATGGGATGGCAAGATATATTGTTGTTTACAAGCCATTGATAGAATTAATAGAACTTAAGATCTTAGGCAGATATTGTTTATTATATTCTTCTCTTCTCTTTAAAGTTGATCTAAGTTTATTAATGTACTTCCTTTCTGTTTGATATCATTTATGCTGATTTTTATGATGTTTTTATTGTCTCATTAAAGCAGTGTTGCTTTAATGAAACAATTAGTGGAATGCACTTCGTTTTAATGATTAGTGCTTATCATGCTCAATTCATTGAATTAACCGTGCAAGTTATTTTTGCAGATGGATGACTTAAGTGGTAAAGGAAGGCAAAAACTTATATGATGCATTGGCTAATATATGTCTAATTCTTAGTAAATAATTTTGATTCATTCTTTTGTTGAATTGTAAAAGAAAGTTGTATACTTTATAGAATGAAGGTTGTTGTTATGCAGTATGCCTAAAGAGCATAGTCTTGTAAATTTTATAAGTTGTAATGATGAATTGCGAGTTGTGATTTATTTGCATTGGTTGTGAATATTATCTCGTACTTTTATAAAGAAGATGAAAGTTCCATCTTGTTGATATTCTTTATATTATGTTATGTTTATCTCGTTATCTTTGATAAATGGTTAATGGGAATTAGTTCAATTTCCCCTATAATGAAGCAATTTGTTGAGTTGCATAATATGATGTGTTTTATCTAAACAGTTTAACATAATAATGTGTTGCATGATGAACATGGAGTATGAACTAAGAATATTGGGAATGATATAGCCTAATACTTAATCATATCAAGAAAGACTCTTTCTCTCTCTCAATTGAATATAAACCTAAAAGGTTTGGAGATATGATTACTAATTATTAGACTTCATTTTGTATGAAGTCTACTTTAATTGGATATATACGGACGTTAAACCTTCCTAAAAGTTAAAGTACATTTTAAGTGAAACTTATGATAATATTGTCCTGTTTTGGTTAATTATTGGTTAAACTGAGAAAATGAACATTAAAAGCAACCATAAGTTTAACGAAGTTCTTCAATACTCAATTGATACAAGTATACAATAAAAACTTATGGAGTGTTGGATTATGGACTAGCAGGGTTGTTGTAATCAAGACATAATCCCAATTAACAACACATTAACAATCTCCTTGGGGTATGTACATCTCGATGAGGCAATTTCTGTAGGATGTTGGCACATGCCAACTGCAGGGTTGTACTTTCGAGAAGACTTGGGTCTTCTCGAGAATACAGCGTTGTAGTTGACATGTGGCATCACCCTTCCGCATTGATCATCCAGATCTACACACAATAAGAACTCGACTTGAACTTAGTTTCTCTCTAGGTCAGGATAGGAGCATATTTAGGATAGGAATTAGCTTCTAATGGCTCAAGGTACCTTGGCACATCCGGTTGACTTAGGTCAACCGAGTATGCCCATTTACCCTAAGCCATTGTGAGCGTCTTCCTATAATAAGTTATGTTTCTATCTAGGGCTAGGGTTAAACTTGGGACAAGTGGACTGACGGTAGTTAGTAAAGACCAATCATGATAATAGAGGAGTGAGGTGAAGGATGTATTCCAATATGATGAGTATGTTGTCTAGGAATAGTGACATACATAGTATGTTGTAAATCTTTGGCCAAAGTATCGCAAGCTGCTGGTTGTGTTGTCCTATGTCACCAAGTTTAAAACAATGTGATATCAGATGAATATTGGTAATAGATATTTAGATATGTTATTTAAACAGATCACTCAGTACCCGGTGTAGGGTAGGAAAACCAAGTATACAAAGTATACGATATGTAATCAATACATAAGATAACATAAATAGATCGGTAGCTTACCGAGTTATGGAATGAATAGATTAGTGGATCACCGAGTCATTACAGTTGCATATGGTTATCTATTTGAATTCGATTGGCATGGAATGTTTGTTCTAAATAATGCTTTATTTAGAACAGTGAACATTATATTTATAAAAAAAAAAATCCCTTGTTTCTAAAGTCTTAAATGGGAATGTTACTGTGAAATTGCTTGTGTATCCACACCACGCTTGGATTTATTGACATGAGCTGCAAATGCCAAAAAATAGTGGGAATTAATATAACATTAAATTGTATCACAATCAAAAACTGAATAAAAAATGATGAATGAAAATGAATTATACTTACAATCAACATGGAAACCGAACGTTGATTCGAGATATTTCTTATCGTCTTCGATGAGTGTTTCCTTCGTTGTAACAAAGGGTAAATTTCTGAATGGAAGGCCCGTAAACCGATGAATGTCAGTTGGGTCGATATCGAATTGAAACAATTGGTCATCGTTCATAGTAACATAAAACATGCCATCCTCTGTATTATAAGAGAAGAGAAGGTAGTTCAAAATATCTTGGTCTATTTTGAAATGGGGCATCTTAACGAGCCCACTAAACTCACATGCATCGATTAAATCCTTGTATTTGAAAGTCATCTGTAAAATAGTCTGGATGTGGGGGCACAAAGGATTCCTGTAGATGATCTTGCTCGTGGATAGGACTAGATTTTCCTCTTGATTTTTGTCTTGAGCTTGCAGTTGGGATGCACTTGTAGTCGCCATTGTAGTTGTGCTTGAGTCTTTGAGAATGATGGATTCCTGTATACAAAAAAATCGAGAGTCGAAAAGTGTAAATGTGAAAATGACCGACAGGAGGGTATTTATAGGACAAATCTAGGGTCAATGACATTTATCAATGCATGTCAACAAGGGTCATTGACGTGCATCAACAAGGGCCATTGACGTGCGTCAACAACCCTTGTTGACGTGCATCAATGGCCCTTTTTGACACACATCAATGACTCCTCTTGATACGCATCAATAAGGGTCATTGGCGTGCGTCAACAAGGGTTCCTGACGTGCGTCAATGGCCCTTGTTGACGCGCATCAAGAGGAGTCATTGATGTGTGTTAACAAGGGCCATTGACATGCATCAACAAGGGTTGTTGACACGCATCAATAGCCCTTGTTGACACACGTCAATGGCCCTTGTTGACGCTGCGTCAATGGCCCTTGTTGACGGTGTCAACATGATGTCAACAAGCTCTTGTTGATGCGCATCAATGAGGCGTCAGTGTCTAAAAATCTGTAGTCTCTCTGGCTTGAAAAAACTAGCGAAAATTTGGTTCTGGAAAACTATCAAATTCGCCTTTCACTGAAACCAGTTTCGGGGATATTCACCAGGTATTTTCCACCTCCAATTTTCTAGAGGTGTCTTAAAATGAACCTCGATGACAAGCATCTAAGTGACATCTTCATTCATATATTTAGGCCTGGAGTTCGTATTGGCATGGCCTTAATGAATAGATTATATGGAAACCCATCCATCACCAAGCTTAATGTAGTTGGGATTCCCCGCTTTCCTTATTATTGATGAGAACAAAATTCCTTCTCTAAGATAATTAGTCACTTCTAAATTGACCTCTCAAATGGTTTCCTTTTTTATCACAAGAATCCATTTTCATGGCCTCATACCTACTTGATGTGGTATGTGGAGTCCTCAAATGTCCTAATTTTTGTGACCCTTAGCTCCACGCATGTCCTCTAAAAGTAAAAGAACTATATTCATATTTGTATGCCCATAGATTTAGGGCCCATATTGAGGACATTTGCACTTCATTCTACCCCACACTTTACAAATAAATGTATGAAGCACCAATGCCCAAAATCTCTACAAATGTGCTTAACTCAATCACAAAAATGGGGATTCTTTCTTCTACCTTGGGTATACGGTGATAATGATTGAAGGACCTTTACACCACACCAATACATTTATTATACTATGTACTGATAAACTAGTTGAACAAGAGAGTGCTCATCAAATCTATAATGGTATGGCTGGAAAATGCAATGATAAGAAGCTTAGGAATCACCCTCCTTTATCACCACAATGGGATGCGGTAATTTAAGATGTGTCTTGATCTTAAAGTTTCAGCTTTCCCACCATGATTCCTTCAACCTACCCCAACACCCCTTGAGACAATATGATTCAAGACAAGAGCATAAAAACATTTAGAATCACTCAAGGGGAAAATCAATTTTGCATGTGCTCATGAGGTTGATGTTAATGACTGGGTGTGGATCACCCAAACAGATGACAACCTTATTTAGAAAAATATGAAGACGCTTAGGGAAAAATCCTCCCCCAAGAGGAATAATTAGAAGAGAATTTACAAGGAGATATGCACCTAGTTATATGTAGCTACCAAGGCATCCCAAAGGAATGACTTCTCCTACCCTTCTCCGGGACCAAAAGAGATAGGGAACATCCCGAGGTCCAAGAAATCATTCATGAGCTAGCTGAATGACCTTTGCTTTGGTAGCATATGACCTATCTTCTTCGGATGATGAAGCCACCCAAGAAGTTTCCATGGAAAATATTATAACCCAAACAAAGTGGCCCAAGTAGAGAGGGCCTAAGTTGAAACAGAATAGGCATCCCTTGGAAGTGTTCCTACACCAGAGCCTCAACAAGATTGGGTTGAGCAGGCCATGATCACCCATAGGGAATAACTAGATTGGGTAGCTCAAGAGGAACCCTTGATCAACATTAAGTTTAATCCAAGACCAGAGACTTGAGCAGGGTAATAAGGAAGATGATGTCCACACAACAGGCCATTATTTGGCATGAAACATTTGAATACCTATTCTCCCTCACTAAGAAAAAGAAATCAAAGGGATCTCAAGTGGCACAATATCAAGAATATATAGTAGCCTACATCAAAGCCTTAGTAGAAGTAGTAATGGAGATAGTGAGAGGCATGCAGCTAGAAATCGGGAGTTGGAAACCCAAGCCAAGGCCATAGTCCCTTAAAACATTGCTTCGGTGTTGAGGAAGCGTTTCTTATCCCGTATGATGTAGTTAAGGAAAGCATTGAGGCCAAGAAGAAGGGACAATATTTCTCTAGGAAAACCAATGCAGCCATTGATAGAATGGGTGTCATGCAGAAAATGCTAAGGATCATTACTCATGCTATCAATGAAGGAATTTACATGAATCTTGCCATAGTTACACTAGAAGATATTGGCAAATGAAAAACATATGCCAATTACACAAAAGAATACTTGAAGGAATGGGACAAGAACATGAGTAAACCACACCCTCATCTTGATTATATGATCTCAAGGGGAAATCAATTATTTTCAGAGGCAACTCTCATAGGAGTCTTCAAGGAAGATCGGAGGCAATATCCATGCCATAATTTATTGATCTACTCATCCAATTCATGATGCATTTTCAAAGGAATGTCGAGAGAAGCTAATGAAACAGAGGTGGCTAGGGTCATTGAAATTGTCTTGCAAACTTAGGAGAAGGTCCAAAAATTAATACCTTAAAAGAGATTGCAAGGAAGATTTTAGCTTATTAGAAAACCTTGTTGGATAAGTCCCCTAAACACTTTAAGAAGCCTATAATTGACTTCATAAAGCTCGATGGAAACTATTAAATCTTTAAAGAAACTTTGATAGCATCGGAAAGGCTCTAGAACTAGCCGATTCAGCTCAAGAGGGACCCATGTAGGCTTGTCTAGTTCAAAAGACGCCCGTGGTAAAACAAGAATGTAATTTTGTTGTCCCCTCAAAATTTTCCTTCTTTTTCCAAGTCTAGACTTAGAAATTTTTGAGTTGTCACCCTTTGAAAATGGTCTAGTTTGAGTATTTTGAAATCTGGAACTTCCCAAGGGATCAAGGATTCTTAGAAACACCTCTATCAGATAGAGAATTCTTCCCCTTTCCAAAAGTTAAGGAAGTCCTCCTAACTCCTTGTATTTTTGAGTTATGGCTCGGCGGAGTTTGGAGGGGAAATTTTCCCTAGGTGGGCCCGCAGAGCTTGGGAGAGTTTTGTGCCAGGAAGGCTCGGGCTAGTGGAGCGAGTTGGAAGATTTGCCAAGGAAATTGGTGGGTCGGCAGAGACAGGGAGATAAATTTTGCACTTAGCCCTTTTGGGGTTAAAAGGCTCAAAGGCAAATTCTGGCCCGCAAGCCCACAAAGGTGAAAGGAAAATAAATGGTTTAAGTCCTCGCATTTAATCACAAGGTGCCACGTGTCCTCGGAGCAATGGGCCGATGGAGGAAAGTTAGAATTTAAGCCTTTTTGGTAAAAATGGTCACAATGTTCAAAGGTGAGCTGTGACCCCACAGTCAATCAGATCATGCCACGTGTCCTTGCTAGACCGGAGCTATGAGCCCATGGAAGAAATCAAGATTTCGAGCCATTTTCCAAAAATGGTTAGAATGTTTAGAATTACACGGTGACCCCATATCTAGTCAAAGCATGCCATGTGTCCTTGCTAGATCGGAGCTACGGGCCCATGGAGTTTTTTGGGAAATTTTTCCAAAAGGGAAAAATTTAAAGTTTGACCCCACCAACCCTAATTTTGACTCTGTATTTTTCCATTTTTGCCCTAAATCTTCAAAGGGCCATATCTTTCAACCAGAGCTCATTTTTTCATGTTTTTGGTATTAATGGAAAGATGTTGAAATTCTCTACATGATGGACACTTCAATTTTAAATTTTGATGGATTTTTGTCGGAGAAAATTGAGAAAATGTCTCTGGCATGCAAAAAATGCAAAAAAGTTTCCCGACTACTGCTCCAATGTTCTCCTGCCACGTGGATGGCCCGATTTCAAAGCAATTAGGGCAAAGGATCAAACGATTCATATGCAAACTAGAAAATTGAAATATAAAACGCATTTTTACACACAAAAGCTCATTTTAGGCTCGTCAGAAGCATTTTCTTTGCTTCAGAGGAATCTGGAAGAGGGGAAATTATCAAATTTGTTTACAACGGCCCAAGATCCAAATGCATGGAGCAAATTGAAAGTCTTATATTCAAACTGGAAAATCAGGTGTAGCATTTGCTCACATGGATAATTTGTAGGTTTGTAACCATTTGAATTTGGGAATATAATGACCCTTCAATGTCATTGGTGGGGCTGGCAATCAAATTTGAAAACTGGAAGCATGTTTTTGCGAACAGAGGACAAAAAATGACTATTAGTATTCTTCTATTATCCTCCTCTGCATTTTTCTTCTATTCCCACTCGTTGTACAGTTTCAACTCTGAGATCAATAAAAAAGGAAGGAATTTTATGTCCCCTCGATGGAAAAATTGATTGGTGCTTTGTGACCAACGTGTTTTATTTTGTCTTGTGCTCAGAAGTTGCAGATTTGTCTTTCTTTTATTAATGAATGCATGTAATGAAACTTCCAGTTGATGTGTGTGGGCATCTGACACTCTACCCACAACATTGATTTTCCCCTCCTTCATTCTCACTCCCTCCCCTTTCTCAGATTGATTTCTACTATAGCAAGGAGTTTTTATTATTTCCATAGGGATAGTGGAGTGTTCCTGTGGATCTCTAGTTGAAAAACCACCATAAATCCACTTAGGTTTTACATGCTAAACAATGGGAGCTGCACCATTCAAATGTAGAGGGACTTAGATTCCCATAGCGTTGGCCTGAAATCCATAAATTTTTCCACAAGACAAATTTTCTAGCCAACAAATCCTTAGGAATATTTTGTTCTTCTAATGGCATGTTGGTGTTATCCAAAATGTGCCCCCTGCTCATTTTGTGGCTAACCCCTCTGGTTCTTCCCTCTATTGTGCTTCAGTCACAAAATTTTGCTTTTCAGGCACTCAAAACCTTCTGGAAATGGCACCATTAGATAGAGCTCTTTCTCAGCTTTCCAGAAAGGTAAAGTTTTCCTCCTAACTCCATGTATTTTTCAAGTTATGGCTCGGCGGAGTTTTGTGGGAAATTTTCCCCTAGAAGGCCTGCGGCCAATGAGATGCCGCCACGTGGCACCTAGAGTGGCGAGCGAGGGAAAATTTTGGAAAATTTTCCAAATGACCAAAAAGGTGCAAAAATTTGAATTTTTGCCCGCCGACCCGATTTGGCCCTGTTTTGCCCTAAAACTTCAAATCGCCATATCTTTCGATCCAGAGCTCGATTTTTGCATTCTTTATATCAATGGAAAGTCTGGTAAAATTCTCTACAAGATTCCGGGGTCATTTTTGAATTTTGGTGGAGTTTGGAGAGAGAAAATCAAGAAACACCTCTGGCACGTGGTCATGGACAAAAATGACGTTTCAACCACCATTTTTAATGAAGAATGGCTCGCATTCTCTCCCAGCATGGTTAAAAATGTCAAGGAATGGGTCTGTCAGGGTGCCCATGCTATTTTGATGGCATTTTGGTCAATGGTTGAACCCCTTGCACGTTTTCCCATGTTTCTCTCTCCTGGGGTCGTGGTTTGCACTGTAAAAGCCAGAATGAGTTCATTTTGCAAAAGAGAGACACTTTTTCAGCTCTGCAACTTCCTTTTTCTTCCTCCTTGGCAGAATTTGTGAAGAAATTTTACCTTTCCATGTAATGCAACACCTTTTCTTGCCTCTGGATCACTGTAATGTACTGTATTGGATCTGAGATGTTGATATATGTTCTGTGATTAAAATCCTTCAATCCTTTCATATATCTATCATTGCTTTCTTGATCTTTCATTACATTTTGAGCATTTGTGCATGTTTTGTGCTGTGTTTCCTTATGGATTGTGTATTTCATGCAACATCAGGTGTCTACAACTCCTTTGGTGCATCACCTATTAGCATTAGTTCTTTCTTTTTTGCATTCTCTATCTTTGTCTCCTTGGAATTTAGAGTAGATTTAGGAGTTTAAACCTCTGCAATTGTGCAAGTAAAATAGTTGATCAGAGGAGTTGAGGAACCAACCTCTAATCTGGAGATTCCTCTTCCATTTTGCAAGTCCCACACTTGGGAAGAGGATTCAATGTTGTGCAATCACACTGGATGCTAGTATGATCAAACTAGAAATCTGATCAACATCCAGGGGGTGCTGCTGATTTGCAACAACAGTTTTGGCACGCCGGTGGGACCTTAGAGGTCTTCCACTTTATCTTTGACAGGTTGGTGTGTTCCTGTTAAAGATTTAGCCTTTTGGAGGCACTTTCAAAAGCACATCTGGCGACTCCATCTGGTAAACAACTCATTCTCTAAGTTGCAGACCTGTTTTCCATTCATTTCCATCCATTCTTCTTTCCATCATTTTCATTCTTTTCCATTCCATGAAGTTGTGCAATCATGACTTCATTTCCATCATGGAATTCACATTTACAACAGCAATATATCACACCTCCAACATGTTTTACAAATCCTCCAAATCAGCATTTTGATCAAATTCAAAATCAGCATGTCTACCCATATGAGCAGCAGTGCCAAAGTCGGTTTGGATATGAGGCATGTCAAGCACAAGGGTATGCTTTGGTTATGAGGGAAGTCAAGAAGAAAATGCAAATCTGTCAAAACAAATCCAAAAGATGGAGGTAAACATGGTGCTATCCAGGGCTCAAGCACAAATGAAAGCATTTAGAATCGGTTGTAGAGCACCTTGTCCATGGGTGGGACCTTTTCCAAGGCATTACAGCCCTCAAGAGAAGCTAGACTTCATTATTACAACACTACCATTGCTTGCAAAGTGGACTGAAGGAATAAAGGTGTATGAGAGGAGTATTCAACAACCTTGTCAACAGGTAAGCACACCATCTCATGCCTTTTCTCTCCCTCTTTCCCAATCTGTTTTATCTCAAAGAAAGTCAAGTTTTAAACTCTCCATCTATTGTCCCAAGTGTTGAATCCATTTCTCCATTCCCTAGTCTTCCACCCCATCTCAATTCTTTTTCCTTTTCCCTTCTAAATAGCCATTCCCTCCAAAGAAAAACAAGAGTTCCTACCTCCTCCACCACCACAAAAAATTGCAAAATCAATTGAGTTACAATCCACTTCTCCTCTTGCATTCCCAAATCCATGTTGGGAGGATAAAAATCAGAATGCCAATCAAGGAAAACATCAGCAAAAAGAAGAGCCAAACAAGGATGAAGAAATTCAAAGTCTTGAGAGTTGGGATCTTAAATTCGGGATTACAAAAATCCCCTTGATGGTGAAACCAATAGAGGATGTTGAAGTTGGACAACAAGTGGAAAACAAGGCTGATTTTATAACAGCAGTGAATCGAGAAAAACAAAAGTTTGTTGGTGATGAGTTGGGTGTCCATGTTGGCACTTTGCCCAAAGAAAATGTTGATCCAGTTTACACTGCAAAATCAGCCATCGAGAAGGAAGGAAAACCATCTCAAAACCACATCTTTGAGGAGCAAATGGATGAGGTCAAGTCAGTTTTTACAACAGTAGAAGAAGGAAGCATTATTGATATGTTTTTTGCTTTCATTTGAAGGGGCTTATTTGATTGATGAAGCCATTATGGAGGTGAACAAAACAGGTCCAAATTGTGAGCAAAAGGCACAAGAAATTTCATGCTTCTCTCCCACTTCATCTCTCCAACAATCTGATTTTTGGGATGAGTTTGGATTGACAAGTTTCATGTTTGAAAATGAAGTTATACAGGGTGAAGAAAATGTAGATTTGGAGGCCACCATACAAGAGGGAGAGACTTTGCTACAGCAAGACATTCAAGAGTTTGATTTGCCATCAGACTTAGAAGAATGTTTAGATGAAGAGCTAGCTGAAATTACCATGTTTCCTTCTTCACCATTCGTTCTCCAACAACAAGAACTTGCTGCCATGGACAAAAGAGTTCAAGGACAACAGCCTACAGTTTGCAACATGCCTCTTGAATCAAAGCTGGAAGAATTTGATCTTCCAAAAGCTACAATGGAGGAGCTCCAAAGCCAACAATGTATTGCAGCAGGTAACAACAATGCAAAAGCAACTTCATTGGATGTTGCAATCAATAACGAGGAGTTGCACACTATAGAAGAGTTCCATGTTGCCATGAAGGAAGAGAAAGGGTAGAAAAGTCCTACCATTGCTTCCACATCACCCACCCAAGAAGGTCTACAAGAAGACTCCATTTTTGGAGTTGAAAATCAGAGCTATGGGCATATCAAATGGATCATACCTTGCCCAATAAGGTATTTGACTTCATTAGAGTCAAAGGAGAAGTCACAACCAGTCATGCTTGCTTCTAAGCATGAGGGTGAGCTACAAAGTACCAAGGATCAGCTGTCATACCTCTTCAATCCAAATGCAGAGCAACTAAAAGAGGTATTGGATTTGTTTTCAGTTGACACCTTGATGATTTGGGTAGAAGACCAGCTTCTTGTTGATTTTCCACTCATCCAATCAGCCATGTTCAGTGCCAAATCAGTTGCATGGTTGCAACTTTTGAGAAAGGGAAGCTATTTCTCCCAACCAGTTGCAGGGTTTGTTTAGCCCACTTTTGCTTCCAGTTAGAGTAGGATAGGTAGTTTTGCTTTCAGTAAAAGAAGTGCTTGTGCACACTCTGCATGTTCCATTTTGGAGCATGTATGACCTTTAGTTTTGTACATAGTTTTTGTGGTGCTGGTTTTGCTCTTGCGCAGTCCATTTCAGTGGGTTTCCAAGTGGCTCAGAGAGGAGGTTTTCAAAGTTCAGATTATTTTGTAGGCTACAACTCATGACTCCATGCCCAATGGATGCTTCAGCAACTGGTAACTTCATCCAGCAGGCAGATGACCCCTCTGAGTCGCCAAAATTGTTATCCAAAATGTGCCCCCTACTCATTTTGTGGCTAACCCCTCTAGTTCTTCCCTCTATTGTGCTTCAGTCACAAAATTTTTCTTTTCAGGCACTCAAAACCTTCTGGAAATGGCACCATTGGATAGAGCTCTTTCTCAGCTTTCCAGAAAGGTAAAGTTTTCCTCCTAACTCCGTGTATTTTTCAAGTTATGGCTTGGCGAGTTTTTGTGGGAAATTTTCCCTAGAGGCCCGCGGCCAATGAGATGCCGCCATGTGGCACCTAGAGTGGCAGAGCGTGGGGAAATTTTGGAAAATTTTCCAAATGACCAAAAAGGTTCAAAAATTTGAATTTTTGCCCGCCGACCCGATTTGGCCATGTTTTGCCCTAAAACTTCAAATCGCCATATCTTTCGATCTAGAGCTCAGTTTTTCACGTTATTTATATCAATGGAAAGCTGGTAAAATTCTCTACAAGATTCCGGGGTCATTTTTGCATTTTGGTGGTTTTGGAGAGATAAAATCAAGAAACACCTCTGGCACGTGGTCATGGACAGAAATGACGTTTCAACCACCGTTTTTAATGAAGAATGGCTCGCATTCTCTCCCAGCATGGTTAAAAATGTCAAGGAATGGGTCTTCGTGGTGCCCATGCTGTTTTGATGGAATTTTGGTCAATGGTTGAACCCCTTGCATGTTTTCCCGTGTTTCTCTCTCCTGGGGTCGTGGTTTGCACTGTAAAAGCCAGAATGAGTTCATTTTGCAAAAGAGAGACACTTTTTCAGCTCTGCAACTTCCTTTTTCTTCCTCCTTGGTAGAATTTGTGAAGAAATTTTACCTTTCCATGTAATGCAGCACCTTTTCTTGCCTCTAGATCACTGTAATGTACTGTATTAGATCTGAGATGTTGATATATGTTCTGTGATTAAAATCCTTCAATCCTTTCATATATCTATCATTGCTTTCTTGATCTTTCATTACATTTTGAGCATTTGTGCATGTTTTGTGATGTGTTTCCTTGTGGATTGTGTATTTCATGCAACATCAAGTGTCTACAACTCCTTTGGTGCATCACCTATTAGCATTAGCTCTTTCTTTTTTGCATTCTCTATCTCTGTCTCCTTGGAATTTAGAGTAGATTTAGGAGTTTAAACCTCTGCAATTGTGCAAGTAAAATAGCTGATCAGAGGAGTTGAGGAACCAACCTCTAATCTAGAGATTCCTCTTCCATTTTTGCAAGTCCCACACTTGGGAAGAGGATTCAATGTTGTGCAATCACACTGGATGCTAGTATGATCAAACTAGAAATCGATCATCCGGGGGTCTTTGCTGATTTGCAACAACAGGCTAGCCTTGCTCTCATTATAATCATCCTAACAAGAATCAATTGGGATATTTTTCTCATGACCATATTCCCTTATAATATGCCTTAATTTTGTGCAATCATTACTTGAGTAGGGCGGTGCAATGAGGCCCGAGAATTGTATAAATATGTATACTCCTACTCTCAAAAATAAGGGGTGTTATTTTAATAAATGTATGCAAGCCAAGTTTGAATATTAACTCATGCAAGTGAGTTTATCATAGTTTCGTTTTCCCATTTTTGTTATAGATATTATGTGTTTATGATGCTTAGTGTTTGATATATCACAAATTAGCCTTCCTTTAGTAATTTGTTTGAATTGTGCATTTGCAAATTTAAATTTAATTACTACAACATTCTGCAGATTTAGTTTATCATTTAGATGTGCATTCAACAATTGATATGGTGAATTCCAATTCATTTAATTTTAATTCCCACTAAATCCATGCATCAATAGCATTAAAAATTTGAGTTGTAGCTAGATTTGATGTTGCTTTAGTTTAACAAGGAAAGCACGCTATTTCCAAAATCATGCACTAAGGATTTAAAATATGTTTGTCTCAGCAAGTGATTTCCTTTTCTCTCTGCCCTTTCTCTCCTTTTAGTTTATTTGAGTAACACTCTTATATTAAATTAGTTTAGGAGGCCTTCAAAGATAAATCAAGTAAATAATTTGCAAAAGTGGCACTAAAAGGACTAACTAATCAAAACGTATGTTGTATTTTTTTCACTTTTAAAAGTTTCCAAAGATCGTGATTTTCTTAACCAATTTTAAGTATTCTAAACTCCACAAATTGATTAAATTATGATTATTATGCATCCATAGAAGTGTGGAAAACTTGTGTAGAAAATAAATAATCAAAAAACTGAAAAACACTCAGATAACAAACAAGATTGTTTACGGGGTTCGGAAATTCCTACGTTCCTGGGTTCGAATTGAACCGATCCATTAATAATATTGAAATTCAAGTACAATAACTCTTACAAACAACCAATAATGAATCAAAACCTGCAAATGAGCTGATCAATGTCCCAAGAACTCTGAAAAATAGTAGAAACTATTTCAAGAACGATCCGTGGCTCCTACAGTGTTTTCACAATGTGATCTCCCTGCAACTGTGTTAAAAAAAACCTAAAAATGGATATTTAAAAACATTCTATGAAAAAAAATCATATATCTGAGATCATCTCTGAATTCTAAACACTTTTCATGTTTACACCAAGTCACAATTCGGACCAGAAGTGCATTGAAATTCGTGTTTTCCAACTAGCTATCTTGTAGATCCCTGTTAAAAACTGCATTCAAAGCTTCCAAAAATAGGTTAAAACTCAACAAAAAACATCAAATCTTATATTTTTGGAATCGTCTCAGAATTCCCTACATTTCACCTTTTTACTCCGAGTTCCCAATCTGAGTGCAAGGCCTTCAAAAATGGCGTTCTCTGAGATCTGGTCCTTATGCTCCTTTGTACAAACCTGTCTCCCTTGTATAAGTTGAAGCGACCCATTTTATAACCCGCCCAAGCCTATAGGCGAGTTGATTGGCGGATGTGTCTTGGGGCGATGAGGTCGAGGGATCAAATCCCACCTCCTACATTTTGCCGTGGATTTTACTTGTTTTAGTGGGATTAATCCCCACATTGGCGGATTTACATTTTAAATGGGATTAAATCCCAAAAGAGGCGCATGTATATCCCACATTTTGTGGGTTGTTAATACCTTAGGCTTTAAATAGCCTTTCCACACATTGTGTGAAGTGGTCATGGGACCACATGGGCTTAACCGCCCCCACCTCTTTCTCCTCACGTGGAAGCTTCCACTACAACCGCTTCACTCCTTCCTTCCACGTGGAACATCCATGCATGGCTTAATGTTGGTGGTTTAGTAGGTAAGTGGAGGATGGTTTAATACTAATGTATAAACATTAATATATATAGCGGTTTGGCATATATGTGTGGCATTTGGAAAGTGGATTTACCAAGATAATATAATTTCGACCCAAGCAATATAATGACATTCCAAATGAAATATGGCAATAAATACCACTTGTCGACCCTCGATAGGAAAATCGAGTGAATTCGACGAGTGGTGGCAAGCCACGTGGTGGCTTGTGAACCCACCACATTGGCGATAATACCATAGTCCACACGGCGGCTGGGCTCCCCTCCGTAATAAAAGTTGAGCCTCTTGTTCCCGTGCACCATTTTTACGCTCATCAAAGACCGGTGATCGAAAACCAACAAACAAATCCCTTTTGCCTTTTCGCTACATGTTGCGGTGCCATTGGTCCAATAGTTGACCAGAGTTGACTTTCTCGTTGACCGAGCTTTGACCGGACATAACTAGAGCTCCCGATGTCCATTTGCCGCGTTCTCACAGTCATTGGAAAGCTCTCGAGATGATATTCTGCACTGACACCATTTAGGGATGTTTTGGGAACTTTCAAAAATGATCCCCTGATCACACCTCCCCACTAAGAGAAGGCTTTTTGTCCACAAAAAGTTGTGTATCAACCCAAAAATAATGCTATCTCTTCCTACATTGCACAAACACATACAAGAACTTGAAATAACATTATAGGTTAATAAAAATGCAAATAGTTGATTAGCTAATTACATAACCGATCAGATAATAACACCCAATTAAGCTAGTGTTCAACTGAAACGTTGTAACCCTGTCAACTCGCACACAACTGATCTGTCATACCCCACTTGTAATGCCATCACAATTAACTGACCAGATAATAACACCCATTCTATTACGGAAAGCTAGTGTTCAACTGTCACTTTGTGATATGGTCGATTACCAAAAATTACAATTCCATAACACAGATCAATATACAAGACATCTAAACTACCCACAATTAGGCTAGTGCCCACTGCCCATCCGAAATTGTATAATGCAGTAGTATTCACTATCAGAATATAATAGACTATCAACGCCCAAAAATAGCTATAGTCAACAACTGAACCCACGTGAAGCTGCCAAAACATTGTATCGCCATCACAAATAATAAGTCAGATAATAACACCCATCTATAACGGAAGCTAGTGTTCAACTGACACTTTGTGATTATGTTGATTACAACTGCAAGTTTCAAATTTAGACATGCTACTGATGCCTATCCCTACATACTATTTTCAACAATGGAACTACTAACCAATATGAGAAAACAAAACATGAGTATGATGAACCTATCACTCAAATCTTCTCTTCATTGTTTCCATTCATTTTCAAAGCTTAAATATCAACTTAGGAACAAATCCTTATCAATCAATAGGAATCCCTAAAATATAGCTCTGAAAAAAAAATTGCTTGCCTACTATCAACAATTTACTGTAGTGTAAATATAAAGTTGAGGAGTGTTTTTCCCAACCAATCACTTGGGTTTTTCCGTTTTGGTTGTTTTACCTTCTCAGTACCACAATGAGTTTTAGTTAGGTTTAGCACTGTTGGTTTTACAATATTGTTCTTTTTAACAACTTTCCAATTTTGTTGTTTAGGAACAAACCAACAAACCTTAACATCATGACCATTCCTATTACAATGGGAACAAAATTTAACTTCCCTATTTTTAGGAGTCTTACCCATTTTACCATTCTCAGAACTTTGTCTACAAGAATGATTCCCCTATTTAGGAGAGGTAACATTCTTGCCATTTCTCACCTTTCCTTGGTGAGATTGGTCTTTAGCACCTGCCTTATCATTCACAAAAGGCATTAACTTCTTAATCAAATTTTTCCTCTTCCAACAATATGCAATAGAATGATTAGTACCTTCACAAAATGTGCAAGGGAAAGCATATTTCTGCCTACCAAAGCTATATTGTTCCAACTGAAAGAGTGTATTAGAAGTTTTAGGATTTGATTTTCTCTTAGTGCTATTTTTAGTGTAAGTGGAAGGAGGTGGAATCTTATTACCTCTCTTGTATATGTTTTCTTACACCTTTCATTGTTCCTCCTAATGGCGGAATCCTGCAATTCTAGTGGTGTAGATCCTTGGTTGTTGGAAGCTTGTCTTCCTTCAACTACTTTGGAACTTTCTCCAATTTCCATTTTCCCACTAGAATAACCCAAACCTACAAACCGAGGTTGATCCTCTACCTATATTGGGTTAGCATCACCTTGTCCATTTTTACCAAGGCCCGTTCCATTAAATCCCATCTTAACCATTAGCTTAGACCCAATTCCCTTAGTGTGTTTTTCAAACTAACCCAAAGGAATATCTGAAACTGAATGAGAGGAAGAATTAAAATGTGAACAACTTACAGTGCATTCTTCTGTCATAGTACCTGCATCTGCTTTGGAAGGAATTTCCTTCTTGTGTTCACCTTGTTGCAGCTTTTCCAAGAGGGCATCCTTGGTCCGTATTTCTTCCTGTAACTCTTTAACAAATCCCATCAACTTCTTGCTCTCTTCAAGCATCTTGTTGACATACTCCTCTTTCTTGGTTATAGAGGATTGTGGCTCAGATTTTAACCGCACTATTTCCTCTTCTAAGGAATAAAAATTATCTCTCAAGAAAGAGTTTTCTTCTTGGAGTTGGCGGTTTATGGCTTCAAGCTCATCCAGTTGCTCCTGTTTGGATGACTTGCCCATGATTCCCTGTTCCTGCAAACACAACTTTACTTCAAAACTACACACCGCAAATGAAGATTAACAAGCCCCAAAATGTCTCGCACACCAAAATTGAAATCAATACTGAAACTAAAGCCAAATTTTCAAACACAATTAAAAGCTAATCCGGCAATCTAACTGCTCTGATACCAAACTTGATATGAAAACATGTGTTGTATTTTTTTCACTTTTAAAAGTTTCCAAAGATCATGATTTTCTTAACTAATTTTAAGTATTATAAACTCCACGAATTGATTAAATTATGATTATTATGCATCCATAGAAGTGTGGAAAACTTTTGTAGCAAACAAATAATTAGAAAAGCGAAAAACACTCGATAACAAACAAGATTGTTTACGAGGTTTGGAAATTCCTACGTCCCCGATTCAAATTGAGCCGATCCATTAATAATATTGAAATGCAAGTATAATAACTCTTACAAACAACCAATAATGAATCACAACTTGCAAATGAGTTGATCAATGTCCCAAGAACTCGAAAAATAGCAGAAACTGTCTCAAGAACGATCCGTGGCTCCTACAGTGTTTTCACAATGTGATCTCCCTGCAACTGTGTTAGAAAAACACCTAAAATGGATATTTAAAAACATTATATGAAAACAAATCATATATCTGAGATCATCTCTGAATTCTAAACACTTTTCATGTTTACACCAAGTCACAATTCGGACCAGAAGTGCATTGAAATTCGTGTTTTCCAACTAGTTGTCTTGTAGATCCCTGTTAAAAACTGCATTCAAAGCTTCCAAAAATAGTTAAAACTCAACAAAAACATCAAATCTTATATTGTTGGAATCGTCTCAGAATTCCCTACATTTCACCTTTTTACTCCGAGTTCCCAATCTGAGTGCAAGGCCTTCAAAAATGGCGTTCTCTGAGATCTGGTCCTTATGCTCCTTTGTACAGACCTGTCTCCCTTGTATAAGTTGAAGTGACCCATTTTATAACCCGCCCAAGCCTCTAGGCGAGTTGGTTGGCGGATGTGTCTTGGGGCGATGAGGTCGGGGGATCAAATCCCACCTCCTACATTTTGCCGTGGATTTTGCTTGTTTTAGTGGGATTAATCCCCACGTTGGCGGATTTGCATTTTAAATGGGATTAAATCCCAAAAGAGGCGCATGTATATCCCACATTTTGTGGGTTGTTAATACCTTAGGCTTTAAATAGCCTTTCCACGCATTGTGTGAAGTGGTCATGGGACCACATGGGCTTAACCGCCCCCACCTCTTTCTCCTCACGTGGAAGCTTCCACTACAACCGCTTCACTCCTTCCTTCCACGTGGAACATCCATGCATGGCTTAATGTTGGCGGTTTAGTAGGTAAGTGGAGGATGGTTTAATACTAATGTATAAACATTAATATATATAGCGGTTTGGCATATATGCGTGGCATTTGGAAAGTGGATTTACCAAGATAATATAATTTCGACCCAAGCAATATAATGACATTCCAAATGAAATATGGCAATAAATACCACTTGTCGACCCTCAATAGGCAAATCGAGCAAATTCAACGAGTGGTGGCAAGCCACGTGGTGGCTTGTGGACCCACCACGTTGGCGATAATACCATAGTCCACATGGCGGCCGAGCTCCCCTCCGTAATAAAAGTTGAGCCTCTTGTTCCCGTGCACCATTTTTACGCTCATCGAAGACCGGTGATCGAAAACCAACAAACAACTCCCTTTTGCCTTTTCGCCACGTGTCGCAGTGCCATTGGTCCAATAGTTGACCAGAGTTGACTTTCCTGTTGACCGAGCTTTGACCGGACATAACTAGAGCTCCCGATGTCCGTTTGCCGCGTTCTCACAGTCATTGGAAAGCTCTCGAGATGATCTTCTGCACTGACACCATTTAGGGATGTTTTGGGAACTTTCAAAAATGATCCCCTGATCACTAACAATCCAGAAAATATTCTTATTATTATTGATTTAAATGACCAATACCCTACAACTCATCCACCGAATCACACTCTGTGTGATCCTAAAATGCGTAAGACGTAAGAGTATGGCATTCTCTTCCTTGGTGTCTATTTCATATACATCAACAAAACCTTTGTTTTTTTTTTTATGCCCTAGAAGGGACATTACACTTTCTTTCTTGCAAATGGTGTAATAGAGTAGCTTCATATCCAATCTCATTATTAGACATAGATGATGAGTATTTGATTGTTGCATATTTAGAAACAATATCAAATTGCTATGATTATTTCGATGTCGATAAAAGTCCCACATAGTAGCATTATCTGGAATCTCAAGTACCTCCAACTATATCCAAGTACTAGCATAACATTTTGGACTAACTCAAAGTGTTTTTTAATAACTTCTAAATTACTACCCTTGATTAATCACAAAGAATCTAAAAGCATTAAAAATATCATTGTTATTCCATTTTTAAAAACAAATTAAAAATGAATAAAAAGGAGTATGAAAATAAAGAAAAAATCCTCAATGGAAAGTAATATTGGATTGATCTGGTGTAGGTCTTAAATAAAACTACAAATGCTAATATCAAACAAAAAATAATCACAATGAATGGTGAGTGTATCAAAATATTCATTAGGGTTTTGGTCGAAATTTGAAAAATAAAACACAACATAAAACAAACGCATAAAGAGATATACCTAGAATACAAATAACATTGATTGATCTTTTGTCACGAAAATCTACTTTGGGTTTAGTTGTCTTTTTACATATGCCTCCTCGGTGTGCCAAAGAATTACAAATTTAATATATTAAACCAACAAAAAAATGAAAAAAGTTTTCTAGGATTTTCAAATTTGATTTGTTCATGAAAAATAAAAACATCATAAAAATTGGCACAAAGATGCCTAATTTTTTATTGTGAATCTGAAAAATTTGTGCTAGCTCTAGTATTTTGATGCACATTTATTTTTAGTAGACTTTTTTAATTTTTGGTTTTATTTTGATTAGAAATTATTTAATTTTTAATATATGTTTTTTTCTTTTTAAAATAAGGAAATTATTGTTTTTTAAATAAGCGAAGTAGATATTCTTAACTCGCATCAAAACATTTAATGGTTAAGGAGAAATATTTTCCGGTTGAAAGTTAGTGCGAAAAATAATATTATAAATACAATTAAATAATATAAATTAACATTTGTATTCAATTTTTCAAATAGGAGAGATTTGGGGGTGGTTAATTTCTTATGCCATATCCATAAAGGTATAATTGAGGTGTTGTTACTTAAGAAGTAGTATAGTTCTTGTTGAGGTTCTCTATTTTGGCTTATTTTTATAGATTTGTTCACCTTGTTGTCTTGACTTATTTTCTATTGTTTGTTTCTAATGATTGTCTCCCAAATTGCAATATAGCTTGTATCGGTCTAAAGCATTGTTTATCAAGCATTTCAATAATTCATATTTTCCTCCAAGTACATTTATTTTTACAATTATTTTTATTTATTAATTTATAGATAATTAAACATGATTACACATATATGCGGTTAGTAGTACTACATTATTTCGTGAAACTACTCCTTAATATTTACACTTATTTTAGCCCATGTAGAAAAAGTTAATGGGGTACAATTTCATAGATATGATAAGTGTTAATTATAGTGCCATGAACAATTATCAAATTAAAAACATATGCTTATAAGAAAAAATGTTCCTTTGTTAAGGATGATTAATAATATTTTTTTGAACTATTTAAGCATTAAGTTTAATTATATTGAGAGGCGTAATCTACAATGATATCACGGTGAAAAGGATTTGATGTTATGCCCGTAAAAGAAAAACTCGACTAACATTATATTAAAAATGATTTAATTTGTAAAAGTCATATCTTTAAAATACTAAAATAAAGTTAAAAATAAACATGTTGTGTGTATGTGTGTAAACAAAAATTAAAGATTATACATTATCCAAAAATTAAAATTATGAGAAGAACAACGAGTAATTAGGAATCTAAAAGAAATAATTATGTGTGTGTATAATTATCAAATGGTCATTGGATTAATGGCGAAGTTGTTTGGCTCACGAGGAGCCCACCAAGGTTCAATTCTTCTTTGGGTGCAAAGGCCCAAAGATACTGTAATAAGGGATGAGGTTGGAATCGTGCCTGTGTGAATTTGGTGGAATAGAAACCGCTCAATCTTTGGCATCTAAGTATAAGAATTTTGTGCACCTCACCCATGCAAAAATACGGTTTTAGAATTTTCGGTGGTCTCATAGAGCATTTGGTCTAGTGGACGTGATTTAAACCATTTCATTTCCTTCATTTCATAATCTTAGACAATTGTACATTAATAAATTAATTTATATTGAAATGAATGAAAGTGATCAAAGTAAGTAAACGTTAGAATGTTGTAGACACTAGAAAATGTACCTTACACATAAGGTCCCTTATTCGAAAACACAAAAACATCATAAAATACAAAAAGACCAAAAAAATCATAAAACCCCACAAAATGGAGCTAAAAGACACCTCACCACTCATTTACTAACCCTCACCCACTCACATTTAATTATGTTCCATCACACCTACCCATGTGCATGCCCAATGCACTATGGACCCTATCTTTGCACCCATGTGTGTCCCACTCCCCTATGCACTCAAAATCTATATAATCACCCTCACCCCCCTCATTCCAACCGTTGGCTCTTAGTGCACAAAGACTATACTTGAGTTTTCTTGCTCTATTACATATCTCGGTTTTGTAGGTTTTGAAGAAGGAAAGGTGAAACACAAAGGATATATATTGCTTATCATGCAAACTATTTTAGCGACATTTCAACACATGTGGAATCAGCAACTCGCAATTGACTTGCGATCTCCATGTGATTCTCGATGAAACACAATTGTGATTGTCATGTGATCCAATTCGAGGATATTTGTCATTTTAGATCAATAAAATATGTTTATCTCCTTAAAAGGGTTAGGGATCTGATCGAGGCAAGTCCCCTAACCACTAAAAACAACTAACATTTTCCAAGTGTGCTTGTGTGTGGGTTTAGATTTAGATCTAAAGAGTTTTACCCACTTTATTCAATGAAAGAAACCGCAATTGTCTCTCTCTTAAACCCATTCTATTTTAGTACCATTGATTTGGTTGTTATTATTTGACTAATCCATCTTGCAAGCGATCCAAATCTAGACATACATATGCATGTTTTGTTATGTATTTTATTAAATATTTATTATTTATTTCGTAGCATACTCCACACACAACATGCATCTACATGACTTCTCATGGGATATATATTTTTGTGCTTAAATGTTTGTATTTTGGTACTCCATTTTTATTATGTGTGTCGGTTGTTCTAGGTCTGCGAAATGTTATTGATTCGATAACATATACTCAGATTTATAGCATATTTATTTTAAACAAAATAATATAACATATGCTCATAAATAATTTTTAGTATGTTTATTTTAAATAAATTTATGTAAAAGATACTTTAAAATATCTTTTTCCAAACACTAATGTTAAATGTGCTATAAATTAAAAAGCTTTATATTATATTTGAGACGTAAAATCTAAGGCTTCCACAAATTCTGAACTATGACTCTAAATCTATGAGAGGTTTTTTTATCGGTAAAAGAGGGTCGTTTATTACTATCATAGATCAGAATTACACATATTCCATTGGTTGCAAGATACCAAACAAAGATGTTAGAGAAGTTGAAAAACATGGAAATGTTTCCGATCCAATACCTCGTGGAAATGTTTCCGATCCAATAGCTCGTAGAAATGCTACTGAAGAATCCGCCCCAAGATTGCTAACAAGAAATAGACTTTACAAGTTTCAAAAAGATTTCAATCGCTCTATACCCAAGAAATGCTATTGAAGAAACCGCCTCAATATTGCAGCCAAAATATACCAATTTTTAAAGCTTCCATTCTCTCCATTCAAAAGCATCCAACCACTTATGTGCCAACCAGTATGCCCAATACAGTAGCAACATATGTCTAATTTCATAGCATCATTGGCCAGCCACAGTTCTGGGAAAATTTTCTTCTAGCCAATTACTCTTGTTTCAACCTGCAACAATTCCTGGAGTCCCAGCCATTCTATTGGATCTGCACTAATTACGCAGCTTAGACCTGCCTGTCAACGTATTGCCACCTGTCGCCATGAACCCATTGGTCGAATTTGTAAGGATTTAATTTGCCCCTCTTTGCTGGTGCATAGCAGTAGATGGTGACAAGTGTGAGTAAGTTGTTGGGTGCTGCCTGCTTCTGTTTGCAGCCATTAGAGGCCTTGATTGGCCAGGAAGGAAACTGGGTGATGTGGACACAAAATTTTGATGCATTTGCTGCCCTGAAGAGACAGTAGGTGGTTGTTGTTGTTGATGTTGCCCTCCAACAGGAACACCGCCAACTGCCCCTGCTGCCCCAAGTTGCACTGAATTCTGCTGAGGGTTTTGATGAGAAGAAATCACAGTGGGTGATGGGGCTCCAATTGTAGATGACACTCCTGCTGTGGATGGAGTTGGGGTTGTTGAGGAGGGTAAAGAAACCGTTGCAGGAATATTCATTGTTCCTTGCTGGGAAGACGAACCAGACTCCCCTTCCATTTTTAATTGATACCAATTTTCAACACCTAGAAAAACAAACATACATAAAAAACAGAAACCCAACTGCACAATTAATAAACCAAAACAGATATTAACTAAAATCAGAACACCAACTTCGTATAAAAAAACCCACGCCAATATTCCTGATTGCCCGCCCAAACGATGCTATCAAAAACCCAATTGTTCGGGGAAAAACAACGATTCGCTTCTCGCACCGTTTGAAATATAAATAAAAACAAAATATACATGGGTTTCTTAGTAACCCTACTTCACATGAAACTGAAAAATTTGAGGCCTGCCCAACTCCTCCAATCGCACCAGAAGCATCAATGAAAGCAGTTAGAGGATGAAGTTAAATAAAAGCAGCACCAAATGTAACCAATCCCTGCTGCACTAACGGATTTGTTATCTAATAGATTCTCAATGCCAATCTTACTGAAATAGTCGTGGCTGTTCCTGTTGAATCTTTAGAATCCTAGATGCTTTTTCGCGGTGCTGGTAACAAATGCTTGCTTTTGGGGTGTTAGATCCAGTTTCATGGTTACTTAAAGTCAAATAATTAATTCAGTCAGTGAGGTTGACACCTGTGATGAATACCGGGTTTTGGATTCACGATTAAATATGAAAAAAAAATTGCTGTCTTAGAGTTTATCTTGATTTCAAAGAAATTAATTAATCAGTGAGCATGGCACCTCAGAGTCAAATTTAGTGAACTATCCAGAATTCCCTTACTGAGGGTGTAAGTAGAATCATTCTCAATGCATTTGTTATGGGCCAAATATATAATGATTGGGTCTCATATACTTGAAGAATATTTGTCTGTACACAACTTGTACATACATTATGTTACTAGACTTTAGGAAAAATGTCTATCTTTTCTTGTAATGAATGCTATTAATTTTCTACAATTCCTAAAGTAATACAGATTGTATGTGTCATCAAATGATGAAAAAGTGCAGTTGTCTGGCACTTCCAGGATGCAGATCCAGGTTTTGGTTCGTGGCAAGCAAAGGAGTTGCTAGATCATCTTGAGAGCGTTCTTGCAAATGAACCGGTTGTTGTTAAGAGTGGCCAGCAAATTGTGGAAGTAAAGCCACAGGTATTGTACCATAATCCTATTAGCCCATTCATTACAAAACTCACTTTTATTGGTATGAATATGTTGTATGTAAATTAAGATTAGCATGTAAATATCATATATAGGTTGTTTGCCAAGTTGTTTGACTTCAAAATTTGCAGGGTGTGAGCAAAGGTGTTGTAGTTGAAAAGCTTTTAACGACAATGGCTAGGCAGGGGAGTCCTCCTGATTTTGTTTTGTGTATTGGTGATTATCGTTCAGATGAAGACATGTTTGAGATTATTGACAGTGCAATGACATCTTTGCCTAAAACTTCAAAGAGGGAGGTCTTTGCTTGCACTGTTGGCCAAAAACCAAGCAAGGATAAATATTACTTGGATGATACGGTTGATGTACTTAACATGATACGGGGTTTAGCAACAGCAAGTGATTCGTTGAATGTGAGTTCACCAAGAATAACGGATTCTGGAGTTGTTTCAGAAGTCTAATGTTTATGCATTCTTTCATGTGGTTCATGTACAAAACAAGTGTATATATCTAATAAATTTTTCCTTGTCATAATGCATAATTTTTGGATCATCAACCTACTGGCTTATTGTCGTATATTTGCATATGTGCTTTCGTTTTTGTGGGTTTGATAGTGGCCTATTGCACTTTAGTGCTTGGATTCAATGTTTTGTACTTCTGTGCTTGCTTGAAAATGATTATGCATAATGTTTGATCTTATTCAATTTGTGTTTCAGTGGAGTTTGACACCGTTAGGACTAAGAAGGAATATCCATTCCTATTGCTTGGAAATGTCAAGTGTGTGATATGCAAGACATTTTACCTTTTTTCAAATAGTTGATTGTTTCTTTAGGCCTAAGATCTGTTTCATGTAGTGCTGACATTTAATAAGTCTTCCAGTTTACCTCACTTCTAAGTTGTTTCAGTTGTCAAATTTCCATTTATTAAATGTGGTTGTTAATTTTGTATTAATAATAAAGATGACAAGTCAATGCTACACGTTAATATAAGTGGGGATGAAGACATCAAGTTTGACATCATGCAAGGATGTTTATCATGCCCACTTATATCTAAAAGTGACAAGCTGTAGAAATGAATCAGATCAAAAACAATACACTGTATTATGTGATTGAAAATTCTCCTACTAATAACTATTAATAGTTAGAAGTTACACAAATGGAAGGTGAGAAATAATATCCTATGCACTTTTATGCGATGCTGGCATATTTTGTGAAGTTTTACTACTGTGTAGTTTGAGTGTATCTGATACTATGTAATCCCAAATGCAGGTAAGGGTTTGACATATTTCTGAAATCCCAGCACCACCATACATGTAAGCTTCCCACTATGGATGTCATATAAACACATAATTACAGCAACTTGGGATGGCCGAATTGAGTAGACGATGATGATAATCATATTGTTTCTGTTTCTCAGGATTATCCTTCCGCTACTGGCTACTTTGCCACATGTACAGGTAGAACCATTTTTAGGTTAAGCATTTTACACTGATTATGTGAATGGTATGTCTTTAAGGGTATCAATGCTTTTACTTCTCTTTTATTTCGATATTTTTTAATCCCTTTATCAAGCCAGTATGAATGATTATGGTGATCATCTTTCATGTTTCCATCTAATTTTTTCCAACAACACATTAGTATATATGTCGAGTTTTATTTTTGGGCGTTGGGTTGTTCCTAGTGGAGAGCACAATATTCTGAAGCTATGCTCAATAGTATCTTGATATTTACAAGGCCAAGGCTTGAAATTTCTTTTACAAACGCAAGTATTTTTAAGCTTAAAATTTTCAAACTATTTTTAAAACAATAATGCTTATTGGATGGTACTTACCTGCTATATATAGTATAGCATTGACAAATTGACCACCATGGGTTTTAAAATAACCTTATTCCTTTCATTTTGATTGATTTTTGTGCGATAGGGTGTTTATATTGCAATTAGTGGAAGTAACAATGTGAAATCTTACCAGCATGTAATAAGGAAAAGGGGAAATTTTTTTAAAAACAACACGAAAAATAAAAATGCAATTTTCCTGTTTAGCGTGAGTCAAATCCTCCAAGCCAAATCACGCACATTTTTTTAGTTTGCACAACCATAACCTTTATACAACAAGAATACGCCCTGCACCTCAGTATGTTGTACTTTGTGCCTTCGTCCTTGTGATCCTTCTTGCCCGTTATCATGTTCCAATAGCAATTATAATAGCAACACAAATGCTCTTCTAGGCAAAGCTCAAGCTTCAGTCCCTTGTTTCCCTACTTTTTGAGTGTTTATGCTTTACGAAAATCCATTGGTTGTTTCTCATGGGACCAAATTGTGCATGCAACAAATTATTCCTTGTCATAGAGTTAAGCCATGTCTTCTCCTTCTAAATCAGTTTCTAATGCTTACAACCGCACTGAGACATGACTTTGGTTTATGGAATTTAGTCTGCAGAAAGACTCGGAAAATCAAGATGGGTTTTTTTGTAGACATAAGAACTGTATTATCCAATTTAAGCTGAAGATTGAATTATGTTAAGCCAGCCCCTATACGATGTAGGATGACTTAAGTATATTCACCACATGCCTTCAATCTTATCTGAACTGCATTGTATATGCAGTTGCCTGAACCAATTGGAAGGGATGAGATAGACTTAAGAAGCTTTACTTTTCACTATTAATTCTAGAAAAGCAACCACTTAATACTAAACTTTGTACTCTTCAGCGCCTCTACATGAAACTTGTACATTAAAAAAATTATATCTAACACTTGCAATATTCCAATTGATTGCAAGGATTTCCTTTTAATGCTTATATGTTTGTGACAATCTAGGGTTTTTTAGGGATGAATTATCAATCCAATGGGCTAAATTGTTACTATATTTTCTGGAAATTGCGGATCTGCCTGTTTTTCTTAGTTCAAGATATTCTGTCTTGGTGGAATTTTTCAAGGTACAACATGATGATGTTATATCTTTTGGGATGGAGCTAATGGTTTTATTCATTTTGAGATGAAGCCCATGATATTATTTCTTTTGATATTGAACTGATGATACTATCGCTTTTGAGCTGAGGCTAATTATATTATTGATTTCTGCTATTGTAGGATATAATTATTTTGTGTATTGTTTTTTTTCTTCTTTGAATGCAAACGGAGGGTAATGGCTTATTCCTTTTGTGTTACTATCTTTGAAAATGATTACAAGAAGACCGGCTGGAACATCATGCAATGGGTGGCATGATGATGTTGTTTCACTCGTAGTATGGGGTAGAAGTGGACTTTAATAAGACTAATAGTCTACTTCTAATTTTACTAATTGAATTGAGAACAATTATTGAGATGAAAATTTTTTATGTTCATTAATGATCTATTAATATTGAATTTACTAGTAGAATCATAGGCATTTTTTCGGTTGCAGTTATTAAATTATCAATCTAAGTAAAGTGTTTTTTCAAAGTTCATTGTTGACCTTATCAGGAGAAAAACATTCATTTCTATGACCAGATACTTTGGGATGCAGTAATCCTATCTGTTCCCCCATATCCAATACAGATCCATGTACATGTGGCAAAGAATGAAACTATCCAATATGCCACTATTTGTAGGCCATGTGCAGACATATCTTGATATGAGTGGTCGAACAAGATCAAGCAAGACACAACTTGTCAGACTTTATCCACATCACATCTAGAAAGGTTTGGATATACCTTCATCTACTCGATGCAAAAAAATGGTCAAGAAATATCAAATCCAATAAACTACAATTATATGCCGAGAATTTCTATTTTGGGTTGGGTACTTTCTGCAGTCATTCACAATGGACTGCAGGGAGTGGCATGAAAATTCAATAACTCCCATAGTTCTTCTATGTCTGAAGTTAAAGGAAATCCAAACATGTCCCAATCCATAAATTTTCAGCCAATTGTTTTTATTTGAAAATCTGAAGATGTCAAGTAGCAGCTTTCAAAATTAAACAGAGGATATTATTGTTTAAAATGTGCCTAGAGACCAATAAAGCTACTTGAAGAATTCCTCTTCATGTTGAGAAAATTGGTTTGTAAATTTTCCAAGTGTTCATGAGCACCACATCAATCATTTCAAAGACATTAAAGTTCATGAGAAATTTCATTAACAATTTTAGAGTTGATCTGCAACTCAGGTTAAAATGGGGATGGAACTAGGAGAGCATGATCATAAGCATCCTTGTCTAAAGTTATGTTTTAAAACAACTTTGTCTCCTAATTTGGCACAAAATTTTGATATAAATATAGTATGTACGAATGTGTGTATGTATGTGTCCATGCCACATTGTATGGTAAGGACCCTAAAAAACTGGCATATAAGTACTTGCAGCTGTTTTTGTGCCATATCTAGAAACCTGGAACTTTTGTTTTTAAAATATTACATTAAAAAAACATTAAAAACTTTTTCCCCTCCAAAACCCCTATTTTTTACTACTATGCCACTGTTGGTACTATTTTGACCACAAGGAACGAGGGAAATCAACTACAGTTACTCTTCCCTCTCTAAATATCACTTTTGCTACTCATTTCCCATTGGTATTCTCCACAAGAAGGACCTGGATTAAACAAATTCCAAGAAATTATTTCCCTTTGAACTTCTTAGAGTTTCCAATGAAACTTCAGTGCACCTGTCGTTTACGTTGGTTTATCTGGTAAATCCTAGAACTGAGTGCTGAAATTTGTACATTACCCACTGAAGTTCTTTGCATTTCCACCTGATTGCATATATTAACATCTCTGCAATTTCTTTAACAATGAACTCTTGATATGTTCTTACATTTAATTCACAATAAACAATATATAAAGTGACTAATAGATGTTGCGTAGCGCTTGTTAATGTACATTTTAGAAATCACAATGTGCTTTTATTCTAACAATTAGTTGATATTAATGAAAACTAATTCAAATGGAAAAAACAGAATTTAGTGGGCATCCTATTTTGACCAAATTTCATTTGGATGTTTTGATATAATATGCCAGAGCAAGCAAAGTTTGTAACAAGAGGTGAACAATCTCGTCGAGCTATGGAACCTGTGGATCTCATTAAAAGAGTGAGGAAATCATAGCCACTATTCATGAATTTGTCATGTAGGATATGTTCAACAGGGTGTATAGTATTGCTACTATTTCTAACTAGATACTACGATTATTCAAACGATTAAAGTTTTAGAATTGTTTATGATTTTTGTTATAAATTTGTACATAGTTGAAAACACGGACAATGTGGTAGATTTAAAGGTCTCAATTTTAGTTTTCAGATTAAAGAGCTTCAGCTGGAGTCAGAATCCACATCACAGAACCAAGTGCAAAAGAAAGTATCAAGGAAAAACAATGCTGCTGAGATTTCAAAGTGGCTTAATGACTTGCGAGCATCTACTGACCAAAATAGTCAAAAGGGTAAATTAGTTGGGTTATATTTGCAAGTATCAATTTCAACAATCTTTTTTGGCATTTTTGAGATTTTCTACTAGCATTTTTCTGAATCAGAATAAATTTCTAGAGCACAAATCTGACATGATATTTGGATTTGTTTAATTGGATTGGTATGTTTCTTTCAAATGCACCTCGAAGTTCTTTACTAACATTTTATTTTGTCAAATTCATGTTGGTGCATTTATCTCCCAAATTCGGGGTTGGGTGTGTCGGCTTGAGCATTCTTATTGAGTTGTTCCTCCTTTATCTTCCTCGTAGTACTTTTAAGCTCCCTAATTGATCCTGTTTATATACTACTTCTAGCCAACGTCACCATCCATGTCCAATGAAGTTCAATAGTGTGTTTGTCACATGTGCCATACCTGACTTCTCTGTTTAAGAATGATAGAATAAACCCTTGTATACCATAGTAAGGGACTTCTAAGACTTGGTGTACTTCTCAAGATGCAAAACTCCTATTTATGAATCTCCAAGGCCTTGTACTTGCATCTTATCTTCCTTTGGTGAAGCTCGCCATACTCTAAAACCTTTATAGTCCCCATGGGAATATGCTTATTTGCAAGAACAATGCAAAGCAAGTAACTAATTGTTGCCTTGGAAATGACAAAATAATTGCATATATATGAGTTTTAAATCCTAATTTGGTAGTTGGGAATATGCTTATTTGCAACAACAAAGCAAAACATGTTACAAATTGCTGCTTTGGAGATGACCAAGAATAAGGGTATCTATACGGGTTATGAATCATTTGGTGTATTTAGAGTTATGACTTAGGATTTGAAATGCATATATGTGCCCTTATTCTTAGTCATTTCCAAAGCAACAATTTGTCGCTTGCTTGTCTCTATTCTCACAAATAAGCGTATTCCCTAGGCGACTTAAAAGATTTTAGGGTAAAGGGAGCTTCCCCAAAAGGAAGGCAAGTCCCGCGAAGTACACCAACTCTTACAAGTCCCCTACAAATTTTCTAATAGGGTTTCCCCCAGTCTTATTGACTCTATCTACAACCAGACCCACTAAAAAAACACAACCTACACTAGAAGATAACTCCCAAACAAATCCACGTCAGCATAACCTTGCTCCTCCTGGAGCGACCACGCACTTAATAATCTAAAGACGGCAAACAATTTCGACAACATAGCATCATGTATTACTACTAACTGTAGCTGCACCCAACAATTGTTATCGAAATGTGCAGAAGACCACTACAAAATATACAATTTACACAATGCTACTAACACAAGAAAAATATAACACGCACAACAGGAATTGCAGCAAGCAGCCATTGTAAGCGAGAACACCATATGAACATTCAGGGAATGAGTCTATACCCCAATACTACAATGCATACACATCGTAACAATTGATGTGCAACAAAGTTCCTTTTTTACACATCACTCATACGACTTCGTTCACAACCCATGCATAAAATAAATATATTTGTGAATAATACAATAACAAAGAAAAATGTTCATCCTATACTGGTTATAATGGAAAACATATTAAAAATTGAAACGGTTTTACCTAACAAATACCAACTTCATATTATGTCGAACACTTACGTTGATGGGTTTTCAAAAAAACACTATACCTATTTACCTATTGTTGGTCACCTAAATTGTTTGAAAAAGCACATACCATGATGGTTACCTACCCTTTTTACATTGCATTACAAAACTTTCCCAAAACACTTTCTCGCCATTGTGGAACACGTTGTTTATTTCACTAACACCCTCTCTCTGATATCTTTCTTTTTGTAAGCCACCCGGAACCTTATTTGATATGCACATATATTTTCTTGTAACTTACAAGGCCCTTGCTATATATGTCTTTTACTCTTACCAACTATTAGTTTCAATCATATATCGCCAACAGGTGTTCCACAACACTACTTGCGTGGAACCGAATAGAATGACCTCTAAACTTCAATGCCTCGGTCTAAATATAACATCCAAATTTCACATTCATAAATTTAAGCCTTAAACTTAAAACCCATTTAACGGCCCTACCGTAAAGGATTAATACCTACACTCATGGTGAAAACATCACCATTCTATTGGATCTGCACTAATAATAGAAGATAAAGTCTCCAACCACTTTCCAAAGTAGTCGTAAGAGTGTTTGTTGCTCCATTAGTTTTATGAATTGTGTGTTAGAAGGTAATGTAATGGAATCTTGTGGCCAAGATGTGAACCCCATGCAAAATTTGATTCAATTTCTAGTTAGGTGCATGCCCTTTGAGCATTACATTGATTATAATCAAGAAATCTCCTTCTACTAATATATCTTTATACCCATTTTTCCTTAGCCAACCGCTATTCTTCTAATAGTCTTGTAGCTTCCACTTCATTTTTGTGGTTTGTGAGATGAAGTAGGAACATCCCCATAACATTTGAGCATTATGATTACATATAATGCAACCTACACCCCAAGTTCTAGGATTACCTTTGGATGCTCCATCAAAATTTAACTTTACCATCCCTTTTTGTGGTGGTTTCCATATAATTGCATGTATTTTAATATTTCTAAAGTTAGATACTTGTTTCTAAGGTAGAGTTATATTATGTCAATTTTTTAGGATCCATAGCTCATTATGATGTAAAAGGTTTTTTTATGTCGGGTGAAAATGAAACATTATCGAAATTTCTAGCTCAATTCTAATCCAACATTTTTTCCATACCTATTCTTTGTCTTCAAAAATGTGATTGTTAGGTTCCTTCCCAACATTTCAAAGAACATTTACATGACAAGTTATCCATGATTCTTATAGTCACTTCAACCCCTACACCCAAGCACTAAAAGTTTCTTTTATTGTGTGAGGATAGAATCGTGCCATATCTAAGTGTGGACAAAGGGCAAACCATATATTTCATGCATAGGTGTAATGAAGGAGTAAATTCTTAACAGATCACCTTCCTCTTTACACATAATACATATAGATGGGTCTCAAAATTCATTTTCTATAATATATCTTGGGACAATATCTTCCCAAGAAAAATAATCCAAGAAAAAGTGTTTGATTGCAGTGTACCAATTGCATTTAAATGGCATAATTGGGCCATATAGATTCCCCTTGGTCCTCCTTAGTGAGAATATTTTATCCTTCCCACATTATATATCACCGTGAACTATCCCCAGCTCATCACAAGGTATCATAAGATTGTGAAATCAAAATTCTTCGTGGTTGAAGAGTTTGGTTGAGTGTAATTCTTTGTTCCTCTAGACCTAAATAATGTTCCAATTTTTTCCATTTTCTTTCATACCCATGGATCACTCCCTCTTCTTCCCAATAATGTTTTACTTTGCATCCCCACTCTTGCATCAACAAATTATAAATATCATCCAAATCCCTACGATGACTTAGATTTGGTCATCCTTGCAAAGATTCACCATTCCCGATTTCCCAAGTCAAGTTATCACAGATAACCTTTCTTGCCAATATAATAAAATTCCATATATGGGATCTAAGGGGTGGATCTTGCACAATGAAAATGTGTTTGTCTTGCGGTATCTAAATATTTTCCTCTTCGTATTTGGCTCCAAGGACTAGACTATTCCTCAAATATGTGTCAATCGAATTTTGCACCAAGGGCCAAGTTATGTAGTCTTATATCCTTGATCCCTGTCCTTTCCAATTATTTTGGTTGACAAAAAAATCCCATTTTTGAGATAAATTTTCCATTTCTCCTCCTTCCCACTTCATAGAAAATGATGAATTATCTTAGTCCTTTTATGAATTACTCCAACCAATGTCTACGCACCAAGAAAGGATACATAAAGATAGTATGTAATACAAGTTTGATAAAAACAATTTTATCAGCTAGGATCATCCATCTAACCTTCCAACCCACCAATTGCATGTGAATTTTGTTAATTAAATTCTTCCACAATTCTAACTTTTCCTTCCCAGTGAACAAGGGAGCCCCAAAATAATTATTAGGTAAAGTGTCAATTTTAATACCCAATATTTCAGCAATCTTCTTTTGTTATTCCCATGGGAGATTCACAAAGAAGACTTCTTATTTACACAAACTTACCCATTGGCCTAAATCCTCCTATGATTCCATTACCTTCTTAATAAGCATGACTTCTTTTACCTTTAGATGACCAAAAATAATAAGTTCATCTACAAATTGTAGGTGTGCATTCGCTTGATCCATAGCATAATATTTCAATCTTTATAACTCTCCAATTTCTCTTATCTTTCTAAGCATCCTACCTAAGGACTCCAATATGACGATGAAATGATAGGGCAATAGAAGATCCCCTGTATAATCCCTCTTGAATTTTTAAAGAAACCCACAGGAATTCATCAATAAGGATAGATAAAAATACTCCCATAACACATTTCAACACCGATGAGACCCATTCTGCACGAAACCTGAATTCTAACAAAACCTTTCTAATAAACTTCTAGTTTACTCTATTATATGCTCTCTATGTCTAATTTTAACAACATACCTGAATTATTTTCTTTCTTCAAGGTATGAAGAATCTCATGAGTCGTTACTATTCCATCCATAATCTATTTTCTAGACACAAACCCCCTTGCTCCCGGGAAATAATCAAAGGCAACAGGATCTTAAAACGCTCAGCAATTTCTTTGGAAACTATTTTATAAATGGTTTTGCAAAGTGAGAAAGATCTGAAATATGCATGTCTCTAGGTTTAGCTTTTTAGGAATCAATTAAATAAATGTGCAATTAAAATATTAAGAATTTGTTGTGAAATCAAGGTTTTTACTACTATTGTAACATTTGTAGTAAATGTCCCATAAGTTCTTGAATAAGTTTATTGGGAACCCATTCAGCCCATGAGTCTTATTGGGTTTTATTTGTTGAATAATTGGTCTTAATCTCTTCTTGAGAGAAAGGTTTCATCAATGCCTCATTTTGTTCTTATGTTATGATTTTAGGGATAGAGGACAAAAACCAATCTATTGCATTGTCATCCCTCTCATCATCTTCGGATTATAAATATTTAAAAAAATCCACAACTGCGCAACTTTAATCTCCTCGGGATTTTCAACTACATTGTTATCTAAATCTTTGATTTTCCCAAATATGTTTTTCTATGTCCTTGCAACCAAAGGTTGGTGAAAAAAATTGTGTTTTTGTCTCCCTCCTTGATCTAATTTTCCTTTGATTTATGTTTCCAAAAAAAAATTCTTTGAGATATACCTCATGAAGTTTGGTCAACAAGTCATTTTCTTCCCGCAAACTCTCGCTTTGATAAGGAACAGCTTATGTGCACCCTCATTAATATCTTCCAATATTTCCTCCAAAGATATTTTTCTTCAAAAATATTACCAAACACACTCTTATTCCATACTTACAACTTTTCCTTGAGTAATCTGAGCTTTTGTGAAAAATAGAACATCTTGGTATCAAGGTTTGTTTCCATCTTATTCCACCACACCTTTAGTCGATCCTGAATCCTAGATGTATGAGCCATATAATTTCAAACTTGAATAGGAATCTCTCCGGCACTATCAATATGAATGAGCAAGGAAATACGTGTATGGTCAATCAAAAATCGCAAATTGTGAAGTACAAAATGAAATATAGTATAAAATAAATACAATATCATATCGGTAATGATTTCATCAAGATCAATAACATTTTTGTGTAAAACCCTCTCACATATGCAAATTAATACCCTTGGGATTTTTGTGATCGCTACTACAACAACATCCGCGCGACTCACAAAGATTATTACCCAAAAAAAATGTTTTTACAATGGAAACATTTGTTAAACACTACAAAATTTCTATGGGATATGGAATCTCCAATGAGGCTTGTTTAGATAAGCCAAGAATAATTTCATAATAAATGAGGACATACATGTTTGACTTGTCAAGAAAAATCACATGAATTTAAGGTTAGTATCACAAGACCCTCTAAGGAAATGAATTTCTTCCTATGAATGGTGAAAAAACAATATACTTTCTCCAATGGGGAACATCTAAATTAGATCCCATGTAATACCCTTGCTTAATTACTCTGACATTCTTATCTATGTTGTCATCTAATTTTTCCAAATCAATCAAATTCAATAGAGATTTGATTTCACAATATGAGGGAAGGTGTAGTGTAATTTTTTTCATGCAATATGTTACAAGTACATATCTAGAAACATCAAAAATGGATTATTTTATGATCCATAAGCTAATGGAAAGATATTTGTATCTGATCCACATACCGCCACTTTGGGCCTTATCAACCAAATTGGCCCGAAGGCCTTTGGCCTCGACTTAAAGAGGAAGATGAAGATGATGAAGATTATGAAGATTATGAAGATGATGACGATGGTAAAGATGGTGAAGATGATGAACCATTTGAAATATAGTATAAAATAAATACAATATCATATCGGAATGATTTCTCAAGATTAATAACATTTTTGTGTAAAACACCTCTCGCATATGCAATTAATAGCCTTGGGAATTTTGTGACTGCTACCAACACCATCATCGCGACTCTCAAAGATTATTACCCAAAAAAATGTTTTTTTACAGTGGAAACATTTGCTAAACACTACAAAATTTCTACGAAATATGGAATCTCCAATGAGGCTTGTTTAGATAAGCCAAGAATAATTTCATAATAAATGAGGACATACATGTCCGACTTGATAGTAAAATCACATGAATTTAAGGTTGGTATCACAAGACCCTCTAAGGAAATGAATTTCTTCCTATGAATGGTGCAAAAAGAATCTAATTTCTCCAATGGGGGAACATCTAAATTAGATCCCATGTAATACCCTTGCTTAAGTACTCTGACATTTTTATCTATGATGTCATCTATTTCTTCCAAATCAGCCAAATTCAATAGATATTTGATTTCATAATATGAGGGAAGGTGTAGTGTAAATTTTTCATCTTCATCTGCATAAACCGTGTGCACAAGCTAGATTTTGTACATACTCTTCATCCATGAATCATTCATACCGAGGAACTAAAGGTTAGGATCGGTTTCAAAACGGTCCAATTGTGTCAACTCAAGGTTTCATATGCAAGATTCATAAATAACTTTGCAAATAACTATGTCATGTGAACCATATTCGTGATCTTTAAGAAGAGCAATAGTATCAAATTTTTCTACATACCCCTTGAAATAATGGTTGGTCAAACGAACATGAATATTGTAATACATGTGCCTCTCATTTCCTTTAATTTTTGAATCATCTCCATAGGAAGATGCAATTTTTTGGAAAGGAATTTTTACGATCTACCAATAGGATTCTTGACTTTTTCTTTCTTCCAAATACTATGAGAGAGTAGTATCATCTTCAATCTCATTATCAATCATAGATAATGAGTATTTGATTATTGCATTCAAAAACAATGTCAAATTGATATAATTTCTTTTTTATTTTGATAAAATTCCCAAAGAGTAGCATTATCTAGAATCTCAATACCTCTAATTGTATCACAAGTACTAGCATAACATTTTGCACTCGTAAGTGTTTCCTCAACAACTTCTAAATTACTACCCATGACTAATCACAAAGAATTTGAAAGCATTAAAAATTTGTCATTATTAATTTTTTTCAAAACAAATTAAAAGTGAATGAAAATAAGTATTAAAATAAAGAAAATTTCTTCAATGTAATATTAGATTGATCTCATGTAGGTGTTACATAAAATTGCAAAAACTAATATCAAACAAAAATGATCAGAAATGAATAGTAAGTGTATCAAAATATTAATTAGGGTTTTGGTTGAAAATCAAAAATGAAACACATCATAAAACAAATAAATAGAAAGATATACCTAAAATACAAATAACATTGATCAATCTCTTATAGCGAAAATCTACTTTGGGTTTGGTTATTTTTTTATATATGCCTCTATTGGCAACATATGCACTAGAATGGCAACTTTAAAACGCTAAACCAACAAAAATAATTTTTAAAAGTTTTTAGGATTTTCAAAATTGATTTGTTCGCGAAAAAATAAAAATATCATAAATTTGGCACAAGATATCTAATTGTTTACTTTAATGAATCTATAAATATGTGTTACCTTTGGTACATTAATGCACAATTGCTTCATGTAGGTTTTTTTTTTTTTGGTTGTGTTTTGATTAGGGATTATTTTGTATTTTATTTAATTTTTAATATACATTTATTTATTTTTAAATAAAGGAACAATTGTTTTCTAAAAATTCGGACGAGTTATTCTTAACTCACATCCAAACATTTAATGGTTAAGTAAGGATGGGTCGATGGAAATATTTTCAGTTCAAAGTTAGTAAGAAAAATAATATACAATAAACAATAAAATAATATAAAATAACAGTTATACTCAAATTTCCAAATAGGAGAGATTTGGGGTGGCTAATTTCTTATGGCATATCCATTGAGGTGTTGTTGCTTAAGAAGTAGTATAGTTCTTGTTGAGGTTCTCTATTTTGGCTTATTTTTATAGGTTTGTTTAGCGTGTTTTCTTGACCTATTTTCCGTTGTCTGCTTCTCGACAACTTTCTCCCATATTGCAATATAACTTGTATCAATCTAAAGCATTATTTCTCAAGCATTTCATTATGTATATTTTCTTATGCTCTAAAATATTTCAATTACATTTATTTCTATGATTATATTTTATTAATTATAGATAATTAAAATTGATCGCATGTATAAGGAGTTAGTAATACTACATTATTTGTGTGAAACTACTTTCTAACATTTGCATTTATTAACAAATGCAAGTTATTGATACACAACCATACTTCAAATGTAAAATTACGACCTTTAGCCTATGTAGCAAAAGCTAATGGCAATACAATTTCGTAGATGTGATAAGTGTTAATCTTAGTGCTATGATTAATTATCAAATTCAAAACATATATCTTTGTAAGAGAAAACATAAGCATGATTAATAATATTTTTAGAACTTTTTAAGTATTAACAGTAATTATGTTGAGAGGCATAATCTACAATGACAACAGGGTGAGGAAGATTTTGATGTGATCCTGTGAAAGAAAAAAATGACCAATATTATATTAATAATGATTTACTTTGTAAAATTTAAATCCTTACAATAACTAAGATAAAGTTAAAAATTTATATACATAAACCAAAAACTAAAAACTAAAGACAAACCAAGTAACCAAAGAGTTAATAAGATATAATATTAACTCAAATTAGTAAGAGGAGGAGCGGCCTTCTAAAAGTTACCAATATATGTGTGTTGATTTTTTAATATAGTGTTTAAGTAATTTGAAGAAGAATCTATACACTTGAGAACCCGTAATGGTTGGATATGAATGGGTTGATTTTTGTTGGTTGGTGTTATTAATTTACAAGTGTTCAATTTTGTGATATATAAAGAGGTATTTCACTTCATGATGAAACAAAGGATTCATTCAACTATAATCGGTGTCATGTTGAACAAAAGACTATTGTAGAAGATGTTTCGCTTCAATCGATTGTCTCCCAAAATCATGTGAATCATAGTCCTTAAAATGCATACATTAGTGTTGGATGTATATATATGATTTTTGTGGGATATTTAGGACCTCTTCTACCTATTAGTGATATAACACAATTTGATACTAATAGATGTGCAAATTATTATTACACTTAATATAATTATGAGACATTATCATCAAGGTCAAAATATCTTGTCATTATACATGGTAATTCAAGGAATGATAAGAATAGGAAAATCATACATAAATGTTGTCATTCATCGAGATTTTCGAGATGCAATATTCCCATTGTATTCTCCACTTCTATTACTTGCACCAACTAAATTTTTAGCATTGGATATTAATGTGCCAATGATCCATTCACATTTTTGAATCCCAATCACAAAATTTATAAACCCCCACCATAAGCACCGACACATGTTATGGTCAAATTTGAGAGTTACTTCAAAATATCAATTAAAGATGAACTTTGCATACTATAATTCTAATAACACGAATACAAAAAGGATGCACTCTCCAACTACACTTACAGCTTGGCTTGGACAATGACAACACACATACCATAAGGTTTGACTCCTTCAAAAGATATAATCGGTATAGGACAAAAGGAAAGAACAATGTTAATATTTGTGGCTATTTGTTGTGTAAAGTCCTTGGAAGGGCTAATAATATTGTCATCGGATCATAAAAAGATGAAAAAAGGAAAACAAATTTATAAATGAAAGGTTAAGGAAGAGACTAATTTCCTTAGAAGATAATTAATGTCAATTAGTTTTTACATGTTTCTTTCTATGAATTTGTCATTATATGTAATATGCATGACACGTTTTGATTAATATTTTCAATATCTTTATTATTCATATTATCTTATGTATATTGCACATCTAAATTATTTTCAAATGTGACGGTATTGTCATTGAGTGTGACATATATTACACATTTGAATTTTAATGAAAAGTTTCATATTATATGTTTAAAAGAAAATGTGATACCCTTGAGATGCTACTAGCATGCATATCTTAGATAAACCTTTGTAAAAGGCACCAAGAAGTGTCATTCTCAAGGTGATAAGAAGTAGCATACCTATTGACGTCTTTTACATAGATTGATTTGAGACAGACATCTAAATGTATTATCATATTAATGAGAATTTATGTACTTTATATCAAATTATAATGACACATGAAAAAAACACCTTGAGAATGATACACGCGGCATCTTTACCTAAATTTATCTAATATAGACATGTTAGGGTATCATCATATACAAGTAAATGAAATTATATGTACTTTATATCGAATAATAATAATGACAATCAAAAAAGGTAAAGTATCAAGTTAAAGAGAAACAAACAAAGAGGTATTGTCAACTCCTTTGAAAAATGGACATGTGAAATTCAATTTTGATGATGCATCAAAAGGTAACCCTAGAACAACATTTTAAGGGATTATCAAGGTCAACCTTGGCCGATGTACTTGTAAGATATTGGTAATGATACAAAGCGATATTGGTAATGATATATGTACTTGTAAGAGTTGTAGGATCCCAAGACAAGATGTAGCCCACCCCAATGGGATTATTGAAAATCACAATTGAAAAAAATTGCAACGTAGCTTTGCAATCAAATTAAATACACCCTCAATGCCACCCGTTTTGTGGAAATTTGAGATATTATATTTTGCATCATGGTGGTGGAAGCAACTAATGGTTTGTCCCATTCCAAATCACCGCAATTAATGAAATGGCAAAGGATTAGAAAGTATAAACCCCATCATGCATAAAGGATTTCCCACTTCCCATTTGACAAGGTGTTGGAAAGTGCTAGAGTGGGGAAGAGTGTTGCATTCAATCTAGTTATGGTTTATGTTCCACGAAACCTTGCCTAGATATCATTGGCATGCTCCCACATAGCAGAATCAAGAAAAGCATTGGGAAGCAAGCTCACTAGAGAAGGTGACAAGAAAAATTTATTAAATATCTCAAGCAAGAGATTAGGAATCTATACATGCAATTATGGGTTGCAAAAGAAATTGATGATGTAGAAATGACTCAAATTCAACCATTTGATAAAGGAAATAAGTCAATTTATTGGTTGCGTGAATGTTTTTGATGTAGCGAAGAATTTCAGCTTTACCAAGAACCTTTACTCTTCACCAAGATCATGTTTATCTAGGAAATCAATGCAATCCGCTCATCATCATCACATTATCATAGACATGATTAAAATTGCCATATAAATCACTTGAAGATGGAATTATTGAAGATAGTTTGTTGCTAACTACCGAGTGATAAACTCTCACCCATGGCATGCATTGTTCTTCTGAGCAGAGTATGATTTCAATCTTTAAGGATTTTGAAAATTTATGTTGTTGAGATAGGTGATAGCAGGAAGATACTAGTTTTTTTTATTTAAGTCGTGGGACCCTAATGTTGCAATGACTTGCAAATCAAGAGTGGTGGTTCTCACACTTACAAAGGTGGAGAATATTTCTTTATCCTCCTAAGTGAGCTAGGGTGATTGTTGATACCGGATATATGTGTTAACATGCTTTAGTAGTTTGTACCTCTAGGTCAAGAAATATTAGTAATAATGATATTTCTCTTTAATAGGCATTTTTTTTTCTTTCAAATAACATTATATTACAAAAGTTATGATTGACAAACATTTTTGTAATATTTTCAAACCTTTTTCTAGACAAATAAATAATTCACTTAATTTGTTTCATTAGAAGTTCATTTGTTTGCATAATCGATCTCCGGATAAACAAAATATATTGAGAGCACATTTTATTAAAATAAATGACTAAACATATAAACTTTGATTACTTTTTCAAGATATTTAAGCAATAACAGAAAAATGATTAATTGGATAGAGGTATGAGGCAAGCTTGTCAATGAATAGGAAAGATCAACAAATTCTCCTTTAGAATCTGCAAAAACCTTTTTCAATGGTGGGTACTAATATTTTCAGAGTAAAAAGAAAATATTCTTGAAAAAGATTGTTCTAAAGAAATTTTGTAATCAGGAGCTCTAATGTTGGAAAATGATATCACAAAGGATAAAACCCTTTTGAGTATTAGGTCAATTAAGAATGACAAATCTCTTAGTTAGGATGGATTTATGGTGGAATTCTACAAAGCTAACGAGGAATGTATTGTAGATGAATTGTTGACTTTACAGAAACCTTACATAAAAAGTGTCATAAAGTGGTAACCTTAGGTTTAGAGATTAACAAATGAATTGTCAAACTAATACCCAAAAAGTTAGATTAATAGTGAATAAAAATTGAATGTTGTGCTCCCTCAAATTGCTTTTCTTTATAGACAAGTTTTGTGGATTGCATCATGCTTGTCATAATATAAGTACTTGGGAAGGAATGGAATGGGTAAAGGGAAGATGCCAAGGCAGTTTAATGGCTTTGATTGATCTTGAAAAGACGTGATAGAATAGAGTGGGGGATCATTGAGCTATTGATGAAAGTTGTGGATATATTTGTTAGAATGTTAGTAGTAATTTTCAAAGGTGCTTATTGCATATCTAAAAATAAACGGATGGCTATCAAAGCCTTTTAAGTTATAGAGATCTATAGGGCAAGGATGTCCCCAGCTCCTCTATTGTTTTAGCAGCAAGAGAAATAGATTTCTTACTGAAAAATAAGAATTTAACCTCTAAAATAAAAGGAATCTCTTTACTTAATGAGAAAATTTGTGGCACAATGTTATTTCTGATTCTTGAGCTAGAGAAGTTGAAGTGCCATAAGAGAAATTGGACATACATTGTTGTGCCTCTAGCTCCAAAGTGTCCCTACACAAATAACATATTCTTGAACGGGAGGAAGACTCTCCTCAATAGTCAACCAATTAGGAGTGCCAATTAAGGTCTTTGTCAAATATTTGGTATTTCCTAAGTTGCTTCCCTCTTCCAAGGAAATGTGTAAATGGTTAATGCAAAAGATCTATTAAGTAATAGAGATATAGCAAAGAGGCATTTATTGTCCTTACTAATAATATCAGCTATGTTCCTTCTTGGTTGTGCTCTAATTCTCATTTTGGCAAAATGCGTAGGATTATTGAAGATCTTTTGTGGACTTAAATTCAAATTCATTGATGAATTATATAAGAAACAATAATTAGCGTTAAAATTGTTTATGATTTATTTTTTGAGCTGGATGGTTCCAAAACAAAACCTTTCAGTAACACTGTTAAATAAGACTTCTATGGTTCTCGGATTATGTTGAAATGATGACCCGTTGCATCCTGCAAGTAATTTTTTTGGTTCGAAATGGTTACTCGTGCTATTGAAAAGTCGTTGATGTTGATAAGCCTATTCCATTGGCATATAATTTAGTACATTTGCTCTAGGTTGCCAGAAAACGGGTATGGGTACAGGTCCAAAATGCGGAAATGCCAATTTTAAAAAAACTTGGTTATGAAAGGGCATGGAAATGGTGAACAATGTCATTAAAAAATATAAATATATATTAAAAATGCATACTACTCAGCTTTAGTCTATAAAAATCAACATTTAAAAAAATGAAATGTATTTTGAAAAGATAATTCTCTAGCTCCCAATTTTGCAAAAACTGAAAAATCTCAAGTGGGAATTTTTTTGTTTTTGAATGTTTTTAAAAATTTTGGCATTTTAAAAAAATAAGTACCACGGAAATGGTAACAGCTTTGGTACACCGCAAGTACTGCATTTCGGGCACATTTCACCCGCATTTCAGTATCCATACTTGTTTCTGCCTTTCTGGTACATCTAAATGCAGATATGATGCCCTAGGTGGCGTTTCCGGCATCCCAGCATTTGCTCATAACAATTTTAACAAAACCTTAGTTACATGAGATAAAAGTCAGATTAGTAAATGTTTGCATAGATACTTCAAAATTATTTCTCTGATTATTATATATCCAGTAATTTAAGCCTTCAAATATAAGGTAAATTTATTTCTTTTAAATTATTGAAAATTTCAGATCAGTTTCTTACATCTTTAATACATCACAATGTTATCATTACCGCAGGGACAAATCAGGATTCCATACAAGCCATAGATTATTTAACTAAGGACCATCAAGCTCGAAAAGATGCATGTTTGAACCTTTCTTCCACAAGTTGCATTGTCTGTCCATATACCTCTCAAATGCCGGTGAGTAGTTTTATCACAGCAGAACAATTTCTCCAGGTTCACTTTTCTCCAAACAGCCAACTAAATAAAAATAATAAGACGAGTAAAAATTAAATGACATATCATGTGAGCTACTAGCTGCCACCATAACATCATTCTGCACTAAGTATTGAGTATACAGCCCAGTAATGACAAATGCACTAAATATGCAAAAGTAAAAATATGAATTCATGCAAAACAAAATGTCAAAAAGGGTATAACGAAAAGACCAAATGTCCAAAATAAATGGGAAGTAAAACTGTAAAACAATAACAGATTGAATGTCTAAGGCAAAATTATGACTTGGAGTCTAAAGTTTCAATCTCTTCCAAAAACTGTAGTTGACAACACCCAAAACTACCAAATTCAGAGATGAAATAAATTAGTCATCCAAAACATTAAGGACAGCCTTATGTTTAGAGGCACCAGTCAAAGATAACAGGCTGCCTAAGGTGGAAAAATCTAATGAGAACCTACTGAGAATCTTATGTGAAATTTTAAAAAAAGAACCTTTTCACACTTAAATGTCACTTAGATAAACTCACTCAACTGAACCAAATGTTCATTAAGTTCAAAATGGAGCACAAACAGGATTCTATAAAGAAAAAAATAACTGAATGTGTTCAGTAGGACTAAAAATTACAAGAATTATCAAAAATAATCTTAGAGAATTAGATGATACTAGAAACCCACATCATCTCATGGTACCACCAAAACTCGCCTAAAATGAGAAATGATTGAAATAAAGAGGAAATGATAAAAAAATATTATTCCTTAACAGAATGCTATTTATGAGTTTTCATAAGTGAACCAAGAGACCGAAGATGTATTCTCCAGTCTGTTCCCTAGCAGTTAATGAGATTATCTAGAGACATACAGTTTATGAAAAGTAAAAAGCTTGAGAACTAATAAAGATATGGCTTCTGTACATGAGCAAGCACTTTACTCGTGCTTATTTTGTAAGTAATTTAGCTACGACCTAGCCTTTGCAAGTGTTGCTGATGTTTTGCTGCAGCTGCCTTGTCTGCAGCTTCACGTTTAAGTGCTCTCTTTGCTCGCCGACCTGTAACCTCTTTGGAAATTTCTTTTCCCTTGTTTGGCCTTGAAGATGAGCTGCCTGTGTCATTTTGGTATCCATGAACTTGACAAACTCCTACAGGCCTGGCTTCTTTCGACCTGCCCGAACATAGCCATTATCACCCCAGCGTCGATTACCCAATCGCAAACTTGATGTATAATATTGTTCATCATATATATCATCTTCATATTGCCAATCATCATTCTCTTCAACTACCTCTTGAGATTCAATTGGAACGGGCTTAAACCAAGAAGCTCTCAACAGCAGGCACACACTCTCCTCGGACATGTAATCATGCACACTAAGGCAAAGCACATAACAAGAATCAAAATAAGTCTTACAGTAAATGAGTCGCAAACCATGATTAAAAAGGAAAAGAAAAACATAAAATGCACTAAATAATACCTGCCATCCAATGCCTTGTAGACAAAGAGGAAAGAAAAAGGAAGCTTGCATTGAGGACACCAACAGTCAGCTTTATAAGAAGCCCATCTAAGGATACATGTTACACTGTGAATAGAAGCAACCAGAAACATGAGAAGTCTGCATTTCCATCATACATCCCTTTACATTTCAATGACATCCCATTTTCATTGTTTGTGTCATATAAAGACACCTTTTATACAATACAAGAACAAGTAATACTATGAATGTAAATAGTACTTTGAATGCTCCTAAGATGGAAATGTCATGCCAAAAATTCATTAACTAGAATGAATGCATAAACAGAACATAAGGTTAAATCCAGGAACAAAAAGTAAACAGTTAAAAGTACAGATGCTGGTTCCTATAAAAATTCAACCACTTAGAAAAACACTATTTCATACAAAGAAACGTGTCATTTCACATGTTAATTATGATGTGCATGATGTGTTAATCAGTTAATCATGACCTTGCAGTACTAAACCTGCATTAAAATACAAAAGGACAGGTATTAAAATTTGGGTATAGAATGCAATGGTCGTGTAGTTCCCTAAAGGGAAAAATTAATTAATAGTGACACAAGATCTAAAAGAACGGCTTAATCATTGTTAGAAAATGATGAAGAGAATATGGTACACATACATTGAGATATGTGTCTGTTGATCATTTTGTCGTGCTGAAAGAAATTAAATTGTAGTTGGGTTAGTATATAACTAAATAACTAAGGTACATTAACTAATGTTTGATTAGTTGCTGTTTACAAGGTGACTTCAATAACTTGTATACCTCCCTTAATGACTAATCCAGAAACTACTTCAAAGTTGTCCCAAAATTTTACTTGCACAATGGGACCAAGTCATTAAATCAGCAGGCTGCTGCTTTGATGTTAATTTGAAATCTGCAGTCATCTGACACTTTGCTGCTGTCCAATTTATGAGCTTTGGTTGAGATAAAGCTGAGAAAGATTGCTAACAGCAAAAGATAGATCCGGTCGTGTAGGCATAAGATATATAAAGTTGCACACCAGCCATATGTAGGGTAATTCTTTGACCAGTGAAGAATGATCATTGGCTGATAACTTCAGCCCAACCTCCATAGTTTTGAAATCAAAATCTTGGAGATGTCGATCATTGTGACTACAGCAGGCTAGTGGAGCCTACCCAAGCCCATATAGTGACTTAGTCAATCTGCAAACCAAATGATCACATTCAGGTACCTGAAAATTATCACACAACACCAAGTAAACCTCCTTGTCCAAATCTCTGGAGAGAAGCAACTAAAATATGACCATCTTTGCATTACCCGCGCTAGAAGTAAAACCCAACTCCACAGTAGGAGAAACAACCACAAACATCTCCTCATCTATTCCCTCCCAGTAGTGAAAAGCCTTTTGCAACAAGATGAGCCTTATCCAATGTACCATCGGCATTGCTTATGAATTCTTCCACCCATTTGCATCCAACCGGTTGTATAATTGGCGATTCATGTACAATAAAAAGGTCAAAAGAGAGAACAAAATGACAATGCTCTGCTGAAATAACCACATTGTTTCTAATTCTCCGAGCCAATGCCTTTCTTAAATGATTTTTCCTGTCATCTCACCATGCACCTCCTACACATCCTAGATAATGGAGTCACCCTCCACAATTCTTTGAGTCGCTTTTTCTACCAACTCACCATGCATCTCCTACACATCTTGTAGTCAAGGCATTTTACCACCTGCACGTGAAGCATTTCAGCCTCCCACACATTCTTTATAGTGGATATTCCCTCCACAACTAGTGCATGTAAGTTGACCTAAGTAGGGTCAACAAACCTATGAAGAATGTCATCCTCCAACACATCCTGTATGGTGGAGTCTCTCTCCACACATGTTTTTAAGTTGATTGTAACAAAGTCAACAAGCCTATGTTGGCCACATTACCCAAAGTGCCCAAGGAAATTACCCTATCTTATCTCACATCAAACATAAATAGATTAAAAATATGCATTGCTTCCTAGAGAAATTTACAGCAATGTTGGGATTTTACGTTAATTCACAAATAGATTAAAAATATCCATGCTAGCAACATACCTAGCATTCTTTGCAATAAATGTTACATACCAATCCCTATGACATGAAAAATGTTTGGATGTGTCAAAATCAATAAACCAACAACTGGTAGCACTATTAGTTGAGCATGATGCCATAAGAGCATACTCTTTCTCAGAATCTTATTCTTCAATTGCTGTCACATTTACATCATCCCGTGGCTTTTTGTTGTAATGGGAAAGATCATACTGTCTCTTGCAATCTTTTTGATATGCCCAAACTTATGACAGTAATGGCATTTCACCTGGTATCTAGAAGATTCACCAGAGTGACGTCTCCACTTCCCTTTGACTGAGTAGTCAATGCACTCTCTGTTTGTCCAAAACTAGACTCAATTGCTTGTGCCAACTTGCGTTCCTTTTGCAAAAATAAGAACTGGCCTAATTAAACATCAAGGTCTGGCTTTTCACCATCAAGTGTAAGACCTCAGCGAATGTCTGTTAGGAGGGTGATAAACCATTCAGAACTAGCGCAAACAGGTCATCATCATTCACCCTTTTATTGGTAACACCAAGCTGGTCTTGAAGATCTTTCATCTGAAGATGTTCTGAGAGGGACCCACCCTCGTGCATTTTTGCTGAAAACAGCAAATTTTCCAGGTTCAATACCCGGCTTTTCTCCAACCTTTGATACTTGCTCTTCAAACTAGTCCAAAGCACACTTGCCTCAATGGCGTTCCAAAACTCGGGTATCAAATCATCTGACACAGACAACTCCAGCAATAGCAATGCTTCCTTATGACATTGTCATAATCCACAAAGTTCGCAACAAGCCTTCCTTCAATGCCAAGAATGATTTTATAACAATCACAGTACTCCGCAACTATTAAAATTTTAAGACTCTGTGCGTTATAATTATGACCAGTTAACTTATGTGCTTCTGAGTTTATACATTGGCCATTATACACAATATTTGACCCGAAAAATAATGCAAAAGCCCGACTCCTGAAAATAACAAAACATACATCCAATTAATGAGCAGCCCAAAATGACTTTATTTGCTTATGACATTACCTACTCAGAAAATTAAATATTGATAAAATTCAAAACTTTATGGAAAATGCCGGAAGTCTGCACCATCTCCTCACGGTCTGGTCTTCACTGCTAAATTGCCAAAAATCTCAATTTTTCTACACAAAAAAAAACTGTAAATTTCTGACATGACTGAAAACCCTTGATGCCCCGATCTGAAATGTCTCACAAAAAGACTGAAAGTGATGCAAAACACGACTGTGATTGGGAAAAACAAAGATTTCCTGCCAAACTGTTGTGCCCTAACATGTGAGCCATGCCCTAGTAGGCCTGCATCCATGGATTTCGCCTATAAATCACATATATCTTTCACAAAAAAAGAAATCAAGGCTGGTCTACATCACAAAAATAAAATTGCGACTTTTGCAAACAGTCTGTCAGCCATGAAACTGGCCTGTTGGCCCAGTCGGAAATTACCCTGTCAGCCACACATCACATGTGCACATTCTGGTTCCCAAAAATAAATTATGTTTTTTGGGGATAAAATGCACTTTCAACCATGAAAATAGACCGGATTTTTACTACCCCCTCCCCCGCGACTCTCTACCATTGTTCTAATCTTCCTCATGCCTTAGCATTGAGGGTTCTCATCTGCGATCTCTCACTTCTGCAACTTCTATCGTCTTCAATCTTCTTTTCCGAAGTTCTTACCCTCCCCGTGGCTTCCTCGAACTCCAAGCTTGATGTTCATACCCTTCCGGGGCTTCCTCAAATACTGGCTCCAATTCCAATGTTATAAAATGATGAAAGAGAGAATGAAGAGAATACAGTACACTACACATTGAGATGTGTGTGTTCATCATTTTATTATGCTGAAAGAAGTTACATGGAATTTGGAGTAGTTTATAACAAAATAACTTAAGTACATCAACTAATGTTTGATTAGTTAATGTTTACACAATGGCTTAAATAAGTTTCCTAGGAACTGTTACCATATTTTCCACGCCAAGAAGTTCAGTTCTATTTTTAGCATTGGCTTAGCGTTTGGCTAAAAAGAAGTGTTAAAAAAGGAAGTGCTAAAAATGGAAGTTCAGTTCTATTTTTAGGAATGCATGAAAGCTATGTTGCCAAGATACGTCCCAAAGCCCCCTGTACCCTGCCTTATACGTATCCGGTACGGATACGTAAGGGTACGGGTACGTCCAGACGTACCCGTGACGTACCGGGGAAGAACCCGAACGTACCCACGGCGAACCCAAGCTTAACTATGTTTTTTAAAACATTTTTTTTACTTAGTCAATGCAAAAAAACAAACCCTAACATTTAAATGAATAAAACACTAACATTTAATATGAATAAAATATTTAAACATTTGAATAAATTTGAACATTGATCCCAGTATATTTTTCAAGTTTTGTTTGCATTCATGTTGACATGATATTCGTATATCATATGTATGGCAGCCACATGATCAATGAAAATGTAAAGACTTAAGTATATTGAATGTTTTGAACTAAACTACACGGAAACGCCTAGACCCCTCGTACCAAGCTAGGTACGCTTCGGCAATGCGGTACGTCTCTCAAGTACACTATGGGTACGCACCCACAGCCTTGGGTACGCCCCGGTACAGAAACCGCACTGCGAGACGTACCCAATCCGCACCGGGCGTTCCCGGGCCTGTGGGTACGTACCCACAGAGTACCCACAGTTTTTTCTTTTTTTTAAGTGCAAAAAAATAAATAAAACATGAGGGCTTTGACTGGAATTGAACCGTACCCGAGGTTTTTAAAAAGAAACTGTTATCCAAGAATGGGTTTGGATTCTTGGAATACCCTTTGCCGGCATGGAGGTCCAACTGTTTGGTAAATCTTTGGCACCAATGCCAGGGCAGAGGCATAGAGAACACATAACAACACAATTTTAGAAGAATTGAGGACAATTTCTTATGGTTTCCAAGCTAGTTACATATTACAAGCGACAAACTTTAAATGTTTTTTTAATGTCCAATGAGACATCTAACTCAAGCTTAAGGCATTAATAATGAATTATCAAATCTATAATACAGTCTATGTTATTAACTATTATGTTTTGAACATTATGAATCAATACAAACTCAAGTCTCAATTCTCAAAGTATTGGAAATTTGTTTTCATGTTCTATGAATGATTTTAAGTTGTATGAGTATTAAATTTCAATAAGTATGCAAATGTTTCTTTAAATTTATAATTTTATATACATATATATATATATATACGTACCCAAAAGCGTACCATACCCGAGGTTTTTAAAAATTTGTCGTTTCAGCGTACCAAACCCATACCCGTATCCGTATCCATACCCGTACCAATACAGTCTAGGTTTTGAACATTGATTCAAGTTTTTATGGACTAAAAATGAGTAAAATGAGTATATGTATATAAATATATATGTGTGTGTGTGTGTACGGACGTATTGTACCCAAGGGTTTTTTAAATTGCCGTATCGGCGTATCGAACCCGTACACGTGCACCCGAATCTGTACCCGCACCGTATCTGTATCCGTATCCTGGCAACATAGCATGAAAGGATAAGAAAAGAATAAATAAAAGGGTTTACTAACTGCTGTTCCAAAAAATAGCCCATGCGCCAAGGAGGATAAAGAAGGATTTTTATTAAATAAAAGGAATTGCATGCTGGTTGTTGGCGCCACAAAGGAGAATGCAAGGTGAAGGAAATAAATATAAATAGAACTGCTGTTCCATGCTGGTCTATGGCGCCAAGGGGCAGAGAGGAAAAGGATAAATTAAATAATCAGTCAACAAATTGCATGCTGGTATGAATAGCTGTTGGCGCCATGAAAGGTGAAGGAAGAAATATTTTTAAAAAGGCAAACTGCAGTCCTTTTCAAGCATGAAAAGAAATAAATAAAATAAAAATAAAGGAACAGCAGTTCAGACACAGCAGTCTATTATTGGAGGCAGAGTTGGATTCATCTTCATATAGGCTGATTTTTATTGTAGAAAAGGACACATACTTGGGCTGATTTGCTCTGGCAATTCTAGCCTTGTACTTGCACCTCTGAATAAAAACTCCATTTTTGCCCTCTCATATTGTTGTTTTCTGATTTTCATTGTGTTTGATAGGAATATTGTGTTGCTCTAGTGTGGAATTTACTCCCTCTACTACTGTCCTTTCTCCTAAACCCTTGAATTAATTTTGCAAAATAGCTTAGAGTTGTGCAAGTGTGTGGATTTTTGATTTCTCTCGTGTGCAAAGTTACATGCATGTGTTAAGCTTTTGGTGTATCACCCTTATTTCCCATTTCCCACATTCCTTCTCCCTTGTAAAAGTTTTCATTTTTAGGTGATTCACAAGAGAACCAACCCTCTCTAGACGTTCACCACAAACATAGGTTACTCACAACCTTGAGGTGATCCAATTTTGTCAATAGGAGAGAGTACACACACCATTCTCTATCAGGGTGCAACTTCTAGGTGACAACAGAAACAAATACACTTACTAATTAGCCAATGGTTGCACCAACTAAAAAACAACATTTATTATGGTCATATTTGTTGATAATTCCACTATGACTCTATTTACAAATAGTTGTCAACAAACAAGATGTTGCAAGCATTTCTTGTATTATTCAACTAGATTATTTTTATAAACCTAAATCCCAAATCATAAATTTGGAAGTTCAAATATAGCCATAAAGAACTTATAGTGGCTATGTTTGAAATATGTTTGAACTTTTAAATTTAGAAGTTACTTTCATAGCCTAGCATCCTTTCGCCCAATGTTTTAGTAGTCGAATCGGACTTGGAACCCGCTAAGGGTCTAACCAAACTCAAACCGGTTCAAAATTTATGACCAAGTTTACTAGAAACTACATAAAATATTAAAATTTCAATGAAAACAATATATTTTGAAGATTCTAAACCATGAGTCCAAACAATTAGAGACAAAATATGCAAAGTTTGCTCATGTATATACCATGTAAGGGTAAATATAGCAAAATGGCACCAAGTGCAATACATATCCAAAACAAAATACATAAACAATGAGGCTCTAAATGGCCTCTAGAGTCCAAAAACAACATGCTACAAGTACAAGCTATTACATGTCCGATATCAATGATCAATCATCAAACTCATCACCACTGCTGAGAATGGGATCCTCATCCTCATCAATGTCATCATGCTCCTATGACTCGACTCCTCGGACTTCTCAAGGACATTTGCAGCGGTTGTAGTAGCACAACTACTATCTGCTATGTCCGGTGCTACTAGTGGTTCATCATCCAAAGCCATCAACCCCAAGTCATCGAGATCAAACTCTATCGGATTTAGGGTTGAATAAAGCCACCGAAAAGCCCGATTTATAAAAACAAATGTTTTTTTCACGTCTATTGTCGCTTAATCTATCCATGATAGGTTTGGACCGGTTCGCGTAACCAGCCGGTTCAAGATGGAATTGGTCCATTGAGCCAATTTTTCTACCGGTTTAATACATTTCACTTTTAACCAGCCACTTCCCGATTCGATTCGGCAGCTTTTTAAAACACTATTTTCACTTAGTTCTCTATTGTGACTGATTGTACTTTCCATCCAAAGTTGAATTACTTTGTTTGTTTGTGGACATTAATATATTTTCTTTTTTCTTTCTATAACAATGTCCTCCCCTTCAAAATTGCTCCTCCATTCTACAAAAACCTTTAGGCAGACCATAGTTGTAGGCATTCATTTGCACCATGGTATGAGAATAAGCATAAGACATTGATGATGGATTAAAACTTAGAAGTGTATAAGGTTTTCTTCATCCTTGTGATTGGCCAAAGGGGAATGCATAACAACCCATTTTTCCAATTTCAATTCACATTAGGGGTTAACCCTCGAATTTAATGGAAGAATTCCAAGCAGCTTGCAAAAACATTTGAAGACATTTGGGTTCACACAAATCATACTACTACTTTGCCATTTCAATTACCACATCCAAACGCTAAAAACAAGTCAAACCACTAATTAGCCCACAACTTATAACAACATAACAAAACCACAAAACAAGAGATGAGGAAAGACATGAATCATAAAACACAAATGTTTAACCAGTACATGCAAAACTGTATATACAAAAACTCATTTCATCGAATGAATGGATTTGACGATAAACTCTATGCACAAATCTACATACATACAAAGGTGGAAAACCATGGGGAAAAGAGAAGAAGATACAATATATAGTAAAATGGTTTTAACCGTTTGAACTATCAAATCCATATGCATACAAAGGTGGAAAATCGTGGGAAAAGAGAAGAAGATACAATATATGGTAAAATGGTTTTAACCGTTTGAACTATGTACCTAGTTTGAAGACATTTGGGTTCACACAAAACATACTAATACTTTGCCATTTCAATTACCACATCCAAACCCACCAAAAACAAGTCAAACCACTAATTGGCCTACAACTTATAACAACATGCCAAAACCACAAAACAAGAGATGAGTAAAAACATGAATCATTAAACAAAATTGTTTCACTAATATATGCAAAATCATATATACAAAAGCTCATTTCATCCAATAAATGGATTTGAAGATGAACTCTCGTAACGAATCTACATACATATAAAGGCGGAAACCATGGGAAAACAGAAGATACAATATATAGTAAAATGGTTTTAACTATTTTGAACTATCAAATCTATATACATGCAAAGGTGGAAAACCATGGGAAAAAAAGAAGATACAATATATGGTAGAATAGTTTTAACCGTTTGAACTATGTACCTAATTGTGGAAACCCATGGGAAAAGAGAAGAAGATACAATATAAAGTAAAATAGTTTTAACCGTTTGAACTTTGAACTATTGAATCTATATACATAAAAAGGTGGAAAACCATGGGAAAAGAGAAGAAGAAACAATATATAGTAAAATAATTTTAACCATTTGAACTATATACCTAATTGTGGGTAGTTGGTGTAATATCCCTGAAAATAATTTCTAACAAATCTGGATATTTTGTTAAAACCCTAGGGCAACAATATTAAAAATTAACTTTTATAACAGTGACAATCTGATTTTTATATAAAAACAGCAAACCGTAATGCGTGAAAACAGTCTTTTATTTATTGAATACGAACCAACTACAATAAAAAAACCAATTAGTGTCTGAATACAATTGTTTGGAGTTGAACTGGTAGAACACTTGCACCCTGAATGACCACTGCAACCCCTGAATGGGATTGCCAAGCTTAGATATGAGGGTTTTTGTCCTCAGACCTGAACCAAAAGATATGCAAATGAGGGATTTTGTCCTCTATTGTTGTTGCAGAAGCTGAAGCCACTTGCAGACAAAGAAAATAATTGATGAATTTCCAAGATGTATGAATAATAAACCCCAAATCTGCCTTTATAGCTTCCAAGGCCCTCTCTAAAGTTGGCGCCACCTCCTAAAAATGGGAATAACAATATAAAATTGTTTTATCCTCTCTCCCATGTTGGCACCCCATCCTAAAAATAGGAATAAACAATATTAAATTGTTTTATCCTCTCCATCCTAAAAATAGGATCTTGATGCTCATGCAGCCCATTCTATCTTTGGCACCCCATAATAGAATGTTTTATTTAATTACTATGTTATCTTTAGCACCCCATAATAGAAGTTCATCATTTTATTATTATTTTATTCTATTTCTGTTTTTTTTTATTAATATAGTTTAAGTGTCCTTTTTCCAATTAAAATATAAAAGTACCCTTGGACAACTTAAATTAATTTATTTCCTTCTTTAATTTTCTCTTTGCCTATGGAAAATAAGAATAGGCCTTGGGTATCCAAAATTAATTAATTTTGAAAAAGGGACATTACAGTCCGCCCTTCCCAGAATTGTTTGCCCTCAAGCAATTGCAAGTCCCTTCTGCAAATACCAAGATCCCAAACTCTCATGTTCACACAATTTGGAACTTGTATGAACAGATCTATGTGCCCTTTGCCACTCAAAGTGTTCTTCACTCTATCACCATTTCCACTATGTTGTCCATGATGACCACACATCTGAAATGACTTAGTAGGAAGCAACAAATCCACAACACTTTCATACCTTTGGCTGTCCTCAACTTGTTCACCTTCCTTTGCCAAATGAAGCTTGGTTGAGATATCTTCAACATCCCCAACCTTGTGACTCGAAACTTCTAGGTTAGGATCAGCATTCTTCTTCACCTTGAACTCTTCACATTCAACAAGTGAATCTTGTTGACGCATGCAAACATTAGAAGTCAATAAAACATCTTCATGATTCTTGTTGAAGTCATGAACACAGTCAATTTGCTTCTCATAGGTTTATGTTCTGAAAATTCCGAAAATTGAAAATCAACATTAGCAACCAATAAAGCCCTTTTTCATGTTCATGCCCTCAACATGGTCTTCTTGGAACTCCACCCCAAAACCTTCTTGCAGATTTGATTTTTCTTTCTTCGGTTCATGCCCCACGATTTCTTCCTCTCTCCTCATCACTAAGGGAGAACTCTTATTAGATCCATCAAAAGTAGGGAGTGACAACTTCCCTAAAGCCTGTTGCAGGTCTCTCTGATTAGTTTGTGGCCTAGGTTCAACTCTTGGTCCACCCCGCTTTCCTTCAAATTAATAAAATTGGTGAGGGATATGGCATCTCTAATCTCATTGGAAAGTACCTTGTACTCCTCATACCTAGCAACAATAGCATTTGCAATCTAAATTCCACTTTTGCAATCTTATTGCCAAACGCACGCAAATCACTCTCATTCTTACCAATTCCGTTATAATTAGTGATTTCCACTAATTAACTAACGTTTCTTACCACTTTGGCCAATTAATAGCACTTTGTTGGTTACCAAACCTCTTTCGCATTTAGGATGTCACTTTACGACAAATCGTAAGTCAAAATCCTCTTCAAAACAAACAATTAGCAATTATTAGCTAATTAAGCCTATTTTACCCTTGTTTTGGTCAATATACCCTATTATTGGCTCAAACCCCTCTTCCAACCACTCAAAATCACCCCACTTCTCTCCATAACGTCTCAACGAAGTTTCAAAAGCTTATCCTAGCCTCCTAATTGACCCTAAGCGGTTGATTAGGGCTCATCACATCCTAATCACTTGTTAATTCACTAATTGTGATTAGCAAAGCTTAATCATGATTAGCAAGTCTTAATCTTCTTTGTACTTTTAGTCCCACATGCACCAAGATGCAAGTTTTCCTCAAAGGAAAAGCTATAAATAAGACTAAGTACTACCTTCCAATTTTACACCATGCTTTGATTTGCATCTCATATAAGAAATATGATTTATAGCCAAGCTCAATCCTTGCCTAAAGTCTTCAATGGGGTTAGTAGATGGATATCTAAAGTGACTTTGTAAGTCATTTGGAGAGGCCATTTCACCTTATTTGGAGTAGCAACCATACCCATTTGATTTCCCTCTTAGGTCTATTTAGGCCCATGTTAGGTAATTGAACATATTAGTAGGCATGATTAGTTAGATTTTGAATTATATTCATGTTAGTTAAGCATTCTATTAAGCTTCTATCTTTAGTGTTACATTCCTAGACTTAGAGCCTTGACTAGAGGTGGCAATGGTGTTAGCCTTCCTTAATCATGTTATTTGCTTTGTAAAGTTTAGGGTGCTTTCACCTAGCAACAATAGCATTTGCTATGGTATGTTGAATTTTTGCCTCCCGAATTGCTTCCTCTCTACGTAGGAAGTTAGGTTGGAAGGGCCTAACAATAGAACCAATGGTCATCCTCTAAGAGGGCTGATTATGGTTCACTCTTGAAGAGCTTCCCTCGCGTTTGGAGCCCTTTACATATTCGTGCCTTGCATAACTTAGATTAATTGACCCATCATATTAGTTAATTTGTCTTGTCCCTTAACAAGCCTATCAAAGATTGCCTCCTTCGGATCCTTATTACCCATGACTTATGGTTGTTCTGAAGCTTTCTTTTTCTACCTTTGAGGTACCTAACTTCTCTGTCACTACCCTGCATGAAGTTCAAAGCTGCAATTTTTTATTTTTATTTTTTGTTTCCTCTTTTTTTATTCCCTTCCACAAGTAGGGATGAAATTCGCTCTGATATCACTGTAATATCCATGAAAATAATTTCTAACAGATCTGGATATTTTGTTAAAATCCTAGAACAACAATATTAAAAATTAACTTTTATAACAGCGACAGTCTGATTTTTATATTAAAAATAGCAAACCATAACGAGTGAAAACAGACTTTGATTTATTGAATATGAACCAGCTACAATAAAACATACCAGTTGTCTTAATACAATTCTTTGGAGCTGAACTCAACTATGAAACACTTACACCCCGAATGGGATTGCCAAGCTTAGATATGAGGGTTTTCATCCTCAGACCTAAACCAGAAGATATGCAAATGAGGGATTTCGTCCTCTATTGTTGTTGCAGAAGCTAAAGCCACTTGCAGACAAACAAAAATTGATGAATTTCCAAGATGTATGAATAATAAACCCCAAATCTACCTTTATAGCTTTTGAGGCCATCTCCAAAGTTGGCACAACCTCCTAAAAATGGGAATAACAATATAAAATTGTTTTATCCTCTCTCTCATGTTGGCACCCCATCCTAAAAATATAAGTAAACGATATAAAATTGCTTTATCCTCTCTCCATCTTAAAAATAGGATATTGATGCTCATGCAGCCCATTCTATCTTTGGCACCCCATAATAGAATGCTTTATTTAATTATTATTCTATCTTTAGCACCTCATAATAGAAGTTCATCATTCTATTATTATTTAATTCTATTTCTACCTTTTTTGAATTAATATAGTTTAAGTGTCCTTTTTCCAATTAAAATATAAAAGTACCCTTGGAATTAATTTATTTCCTTCTTTAAATTCCTCTTTGCCTATGGAAAATAAGAATAGGCCTCGGGTATCCAAAATTAATTAATTTTGAAAAATGGACATTACAGTTGGGTCTCGCATGCCAATATTCTTTTTTATGTTCCAAACAAACCCATTGTCCTACTCCCTACCCATCAAACTTCTTTTCATTTTCCCTCTTGGCAACATTAGGAGAACTATTAAAAAGTTATACACTAGCAAAGTGGTTGATTGTGAAGGGCTTTATGTAAAGTTTCTCAAATATGGCATTGAATCACTTGTTTTTCCTATCACATATTTATTCAATGAGATGGTTTGCTCATGATTTCTTCCATCTTGACGACAACACATCATCCACCCCATATCATAAATAGGGAGATAGATTGTACCCAAAGAACTAAAGGACAAGCGTGATTGCGCATGCATTTCCCAAACTTTATGCAAAAGTGTTACATGGAACTTTCTGATCAGTTGGATCAGTGTAAATATAGAGCAAGAGAATAGGTTGTCTTCAATAGAGAAATCCAAACTATAGTTCTCATTTTACTTTTGAACTATCTTTAAGAAGGCTTGGCAACAGTATTCTGAAGTTGTTTGTTGCTCTGTAGACACTTAAAACACCACCGACATCAATCCCTTTGATAAGTTGATGGGTAGATTTAGAGCAAGAGGGCAGGTTGGCTTCATGAGAGAGTTCCAAAATTCGAACTATTGTTTTCATTTTCACACTTCGAACTATCATCAAGAAGACTTGCTACATTGTGGACATTAGAAAGGCCGCTGAAACAGTTCCCAAAGACATGTTGTTCCAGACACTTTATGCCAGTGTTAGACATGAATCTTTTTGACCAGGTAGAGCATTGTAAATTAAGAGAAATAGGGCAGGTTGGCTTCAGCGAAGAGTTCCAAAGTTCAAACTATTGATCATATTTTTATTCTTCGAGCTATCATTTAGAATGCTCAACGGCAATCTTCTAAACTTGTTTATTGCCTTATCGACATTAGAAAGGCCACCAAAATAGTGCCCATACATATGATCCAAAAATTATGTGATATTAGCATCTTAGAGCTCTCTATCACTATCATCCCAAGGCCACTGAAATGGTGCCCAAACACTTCTTGTACCAAACACTTCATGCCACATTGTTAGACATGAAGCCTTTTGGCCAGTTGAAGTGTGGAAATTTAGATCAAGATGGCAGGTTAGCTTCAGCGAAAAATTCCAAACTATTGCTCACATTTTTACTCTTCAAGCTATCATTTAAAAGGCTCAACAGCTATCTTCTAAAGTCATTTCTTGCCTTTTTGACATTAGAAAGGCCACTGAAATATTGCCCATATCTGTTCCAAAATTTATGTCATATTGGCATCTTAGAGCTCTCTACCACTATTATCATGAGGCTCTATACGAAATCATCTGTCCATTTTCAGACTGCATGTGAATTCTCTAATTATCTTAAAAGTGCGATTGGAGGAAAATGGGGAAGCCCTCTCTTGCCGACTCTATTTGGAATTTACATAGACAAGCTTAAAGGCTTTCTTAGACAACATGCTCATGCAATGGAGGATTGTACATTACAACGTGTCCTGATTTCTAGGTTGCTTTTTGTTAAGATGTCTTCATCCTTGCTCATTTCAAAGGATTTGAGAGACTACTCAATGCTCTTGCTCAGTTTGTGAACTTTCCCAACTAGTGGATAACCTCTGTAAAACTAACATTACGGTCTCCATGACCTCCAAAGGTACTGTCAAAATTCCATTTTTCTACTATCGTGAACAAGGATCACAATTCCATTTTTTCTGCTATGGTGAACACGTAGGGATCACAACTACTCATACATACTTGCGTATGCAATTTATATGTCAATGCCTTAAACATAATCCTACTTTGCAGTCACAACTTTGTAAGGAAAATTCCTCCATTTATATTTTGAAGCACTAACATCCTTAAAAATGCATTTCTTCAGCACTATCATTAAACTACTTGCACAATGTGGGTTATATAGATTTAGAGTCCTAGAATGGTGTGTACCAGTTGACTGCATATTAAAAAGGTTCAAATAATACATTTGTAATCAATCAGTGCATTGTCCAATCTGAGTTTGTGGCCCAACCTCTTCATCATGCAAACATCTTCAAGAACTTTTTCAAGCTCAACAATATCCAATCCAGGGGCGGTCTATGTACGCATTAAGAAATACTTGTATTTAGCCCTTTGTTCTTTAGAGTAGGTTGATTCCTTGAATGCTCATGGACAACGGAGATGTTGGTACTTTAAGACAAGTTAGCTTCTCCAGTCTATCGATGTCTCTATGTAATGTCCCCTTTTCCAAGATAATTCGCTTTGAAGACTTCCCGTGGGCTAAAAGGGAAAGAACAAGGGAAGTTAATGTCATGATTTTCAGTTGTTTTTGTGAGTTTTGCAATATTTTTAAGTAATTTTCTAAGTATAGTCAAGACGGCTGGGGAAAAAGTGAAAAGCCAATGGAAAAATAAAAGAGAAAGGAACTATTATGTCTTCAAGGAGGTTGGTCCTCTTTAGGAGGATTCTATTTGGTTTTTGGCACCACCTCTAGCTATTTAAAGGGGTCACTTGGCTTGGAAGATGTTTATGCATGCTTTGGAATTTATTTTCTTTGAAGAGTTGGAGCATGCTTGCTTTCTCTCTCATCCATTGAGGATGGAAACCCTCCATGGAGGTCTATTGAGGACGAAATCCCTCAATAGCACTTAGATTTGAGGACAGAAACCCTCACATCTTCATTGGTGATCTCATACAAAGGTCACACTTGTGCTACAATCAGATTTGCAAAGGTTCAAGGCAGATTTATTAGTGCTAGGGCATCATTCACAGCTAGGCAGATCAGATTTGCATGGTTTTGAGTGTGGGACAGCCACACAAGTCCGTGTTTGAGCTTGCAAGGGTTTTGGACCAGCTTTTGGGCCAATTTCAGACCCTCTCCTAGGGTAGCGACTTGCCCTAAGGTGAAGTTCAAGGTGTTCTAGGGCACAGCGGTATCAAATTCTTGCACCATTGTGTTCTCCATATTTTTAGCAGCTGGATCTTCTATTTGTACTTGTGTTTGGGCTTGGAAATGCTTAGTTCCAACCATTTTTGTAATGGGTATTCACTGCTGTTAATTAATTCCAGCTAGTATTAAAATTGCAAAAAGATATATTTTCCGGTGCTTTTCTCTTGCAATCATTTCCAACTTTGAAGAATAATATTTTGAAGGGTTTCTATATTATTTCCAACAAGTTTGTAGTTGATCCAACAAGTTTGTAGTTGATCCAACAAGTTTGTGGTTGATTGCTATCATAAAAATAGGTTTATAGCCTGCTGCTAGGGTTTGAGAATTTAATTTCAATTTTGCTTCAGTTTACTATTTGGATTTGTGCAAGTTCCTTTGGTGTTCAGATTTAGCCCAAGAGGGACATTACACTCTTTGGACCAGCTCTCTTCCTTCCAATACTCTTTAAAAGTCCCTCCTAATCTCTTTGAGAGGGGGATAACTAAAAAAGCAGTCAGGGAAGACATATATCAGCTGAATATTCAGTCAACATGGACTTCTTTCACACAATCTCTCAACCTAGACACAACATTCTATGACAATCATTATTTGCAGATTATTGATAGCATCATCCATCCCGACAGTATTGAAGATCATTGGACTCAAGGCCTAGGGATTCCTCTTGGTCAGTTACGGTATGTCCAAACGAATTACGGATCAATATAGACTGCCATATTTCTTGAGCTGGTAGGATTTGTCAAATTTGCTCTCCAAGATGTGGGGATAGAAGAGATCTTTATTTTCAGGTATCACATCTACTATGAGATCCAAACGAGATATTATTGTTTGTACAAAGACGTAGGGATGAATCACTACCTTTTTCCATTATCTCAACTAGAGGTGATAGGTTTTTCACCTCTAGGAAGAGGTCACTTTCAGATGGCTTTGCAAGGGAAGCCGAGGATATTTTTTAATGACCTCCTTTCAACCCATTTCACTCATCAGAGGCATTAAGCAGCATTTGGATGCTACAACCATACATGTATACACCTTAAATTCATTTTACCAACTTTTCTTTTGTCCAAGACTTGTTGGCACATTAATCTTCCATATTGAGGATTGGGGTGGGCTGGTTTTGAGCCAACTTATGAGAGATGTGTTGTGGTTACCTATCTACCACCTTCATATCATTTTCCTTGTCCTTCTCTACCCTCCTTTACTCTTCCTCTGACCCTTCTTGACTTGTTTCCTTATGACCAACATCATCAGCCAGGCCAATGACATGGTATTGCTTTACCCTATTTTATTCAATCTCGTCAACATGGTCAATGATGTCAGCTAAGACGAGATTGGACCTAAGAGCAGGTAACCACATTTATAGGATAATTTTGGTCATTTCTTGAGTTAACAACAAAATTTTCTCTACATGTGTTCACAAATCCCCTTAGAGAAAGAAGAATAGGGTAAAGAAATTCACCAATAAGAGACACATTGCAATAAACGCTGTGGAGATTCAAGAATAGGAGCTACGCCAATAAGATACACCAAATCTTTGGAGTCCCAAATTGTGGCCTACTTAATGTTTCTTCTATCAATATTGACTCAATCTATAACTATCTCACTAAGTGCTCAAAGCTAAAGGGGAGACTTATGCGCCAACAAGTCAACTCGAGGTAAGTATCCCTTTTCCCTTGCCACTTAATTTTACGCATTGTCTTATTATGTATGTTGTACGTTCTGTTTTACTCATGTTATAGCACACGTTGGTTACCATCCAATTTATTGTTATCTTTACTTCATTACAACTCTTTCCTATTACCACAATCCCTAACCTAAATACCATATCTCTTTATTATTATCTTGTTAATGCTGGTTCTAATAAGGTTGTATACACTTCTCTCAAAATAGAGGTTACATTTGTAGGACTCGATTACTAGACCCATCACATCCCTTAGTCACAATCTGCATTATTTACTGCATTACACAATAGCAGCCTCTTGACTATAACCCACAGACTGCGCTGTGAACTGTTATGTTTATGTGTTGGATCTAGTATTGCCTTCTACTTTTTACCTATTTCAAGTGTTATATATGTAGAAACCCATTTCTATGGCCAATACAATCCACACCGATGGTGATAGGGTGGTGAGACTTCATCCACCTCCACAAACACCTGTAGGACTACTTGCATTACCCTCTTTTTCACACACTAAACAATGTGAATCCACTAATCTTTGGCATAGAGGGTCAGCTACCTCCATCCTCATCCAAATTCTAGGTGGCCCAATCAAACACCTTGCTTACTCCACTTCTAGGCCATTAATGTGATGAGCGTTTCTAAGAGGTATTCGTTATGCCCTACCACATTTTCCAAACGAGACTTGGTCCATCTCATTGTCCTTCAGAGATCATTCTATTCGGTATTTTCTCTTTCATGGTGGTTAATGGGTATGTAGGAACTTCGCTCCTCCACATTATAATCTAGATTAACATAAGCTTTAGCCTCTAACAATGGTCTCCATCAATCTTATCTTCTTTGACAACAAGTCTTCCTTTCTCATTACTAATTATAATTTATGTTGTATGACATTGTCTTTCTAACTTGTTTAGGATTTACTCATTTTGTGTTCACACCCAGGTTAAAATTGTTTGGTTGGTTGTTTTTAGCATGCAACTTGTGTCTTAGCTTTATTTTTATTCCTGGCTACTGTAATTGTTTGCACTTTAGGGTCCCACTAACCAAATTTTGATCACTGGCCAGAAAAAAAAATTAAATAATTTTGCTTTCTTTCTTTAACAACTAGGATTATGGGCAGAATACAATATCTCCTATGACCATAGCCTCTTCCTATACGTAAAATAAAAACTAGGGATCTTACTTTCGCATTTTTTTAGACTGCTATAAATTTTTTAAAGTGAAAAAGAAATTGCATTACACAATATCACAATTATGCACAGAGATAAATAAAGAAAGAAATTATATAGGTGTCCACAAATGAACAAAAGTAGGTCGATGGGACTCAAGAACACATCCAATCACAATAGAAAGTGATAGAGTAAAACAGCCCCAAGATCAAAAACTAACGAAGTAAAAAGGACTGAAGCACTCAAAATATCAGCCAACCTCCTTTCGGGTCATAGTATTACTTAGGTAGCATATGTAGTCATCATGTAGCTTGCCATGTTATATCTTATCATTTGGGAAACCTACCACTAGTACTGTGCATGTACTAGAGCAAAGTCTATAAGTCTATATATTGAGAGCACTTATTCTTGTGGTGTAACTCGGTTATTGTAGCATATACTCGAACTTTATTAAGAATTCATAACTATTGTGTCCTACTTGTGCATATACTATTCTCATTTTCTTTTTATCCACTTATTTATTTGCTATTCTCTTTTTTCTTTTTATTCAATCTCTATTATGTGCATTTCATGATAATAATTCTCAGATTTCTTAGAGCATGGTTGATAAATGAATGAAAGAGCACAGTGCCTAATAAACCCTTATAAGTTCTTTATCTTTTTTTTTCAATTTCTATAAGTGAAATTGTAATTAATTTACCAACTGCCCCTTTTTCAACTCTATCATTAACGAGGCTTATAATTTTTTTACTGTTATTTCCTACTTGATAGACATAGAAACCCTTAAGGTCTCTCGACTATTATGCAATTTGCCATCCCCAAACTACACTTTGATGGTTACAATGTCAACTTTCTAACCTGATATTCAATGTAGAGCCTCCATCAAAGATTTCATTTGTCAACCCTCTTGTCACAGTTTAAGGTCCTATAGCTAACTTATCCATTATGTGTACCCTTGTTTTACCAAAATTTGACACCCTTCTTGAATCCTGCATTTGTAATAATTAGTAGACTAATTCATTGATGGCTTCAATCTTCTTGACAAATCAATCTACCCCATGTTACTCCTTACAATCAATTTTTCTTGTGATCTTTGTTAAGATCTTTCTAATGGTCTTCCCAATTTTGTCTTGGAAGAACTAACACTTGATGTTCATTTTTTTCTTTGATTTTCTTAAGAACACACTTTTGTCTACGCACATTTTTTGTTGATTAGGGTGGAATGCGTTGAAAACAATTATCTTTTGAAATGCCCAATGGCCCCTCAAACACAATGATGGTGAGGGATGGTGACTATTGTGATAGCAAAGAATGCATGAGAATAAAGCTCCAAAGCTCAGATAGCTTACCATTCAAATCTGGTAAAAGATTGCTACTCTATTTGTTGCTAACACAATTCAAGTCCACCTATATAGCTCAATGCACTTATCAAGAAGGGCAAGCTTATCACTATAAGGGAAAAGAATTGCAGTACCCAAAATCTGGTCCAAAGAACTTGGCAATATATGTTTGGCACTTATCTTGAGATTAATCCTATTTATACACAAATGACCAATTAAAAACCCTCCTACTCTTCCTTGTTTCTGAGGTCCACTAGATCTCAGCTATTCTCCAGCTCAGCTTATCATGAATCACTGCACACTTTACAAAACACACCTATACGCTTGCACTTGTCTCATAACCGATTCCTCGAGCACCCTCGGACAAGTTCGTGGGTACAGGAAAGGTTCGACCACGAACCTGCCCCATCTACTACAAACTTGTCCCTTGCACTTTCAACGGTTATATTTTCGAATGCACAACTTACCTTTAGTGAACCTAGGTGGTACTTTTGGGTCAGTTGAGCGGAAATTATTTGAATGGTCACCTATATAAACACATCTACCCTAAGCTATTAGGGGCATCTAGGGATTCTCTATTTCACCTACTCTAAGAAGGACAAGAGCCAAAGCATTGAAGCATCTATTCCTTAGAGCATTATCACAACAGCAAGCTACTCAAATTTTGAATACATCTATATTGCTGCCCTAGATCAACCATAAGCCAAAACTAAAGTATCAAGTGTACATTGCCAAGTGTGAGGGCCGGATCAAGGGCTCCATCTTCTATTGTTTTATTCTATATCACATGAGTCTCATCATAGGGTTGAGAGAACTATGTGTGACTTGATCCTCTCATAAGTATTGGTACATAGTGCAGCACTCATCACATCGATGGGGGTGAGGTGAGGTTAACCCGGCTCAAAATGTTACTAGTCCCTTTTAAGGGTTACAAACAAGGAGGAGCCATATCTTGGTGCAAGACAGCGATCACATAGAAACAAGTCCAAAAAGCAAACCTCCAAAGACGAGTGAGCCAGACCCTAAAATCAAGATCTTGCTCACAGCACCAAAGGAAGATTCGTATCCCTAGAGATAGATTATGGTCTCTAACAAACCTGTCCTGTGCATATTTCTAGGTCCCCAAATTTTATAGACTACTTGACGACACCCAGATCTGCTTCTTCCTCCACTTTCTACACTTTGTCACATCATTTGACTATGGTAGCACGGTTCTATTTCCAAACCCTAAACACTAAGTACTTTCACTGATTATCTTTGACAAATGTAATGGCACATGCAAGAGTAGCATAATTTAGGACTGGATTTAATATTATGGCTCTGAATTATCACTATGCAAGGTATATCTTAATTAGAATTAAAACCCCGATTTTGTACTGCAAGTTGTGTTTGTGCAAACCACCATCCAACTTTAGGATTGGAAGACTCTAGAAGGTCACAGCTTCACACTTAGAAGCAAAAATAGCCAATCACTCGTGATTATTCACAAGTAATCACCACCAAGCTAGAATGTTGTGCCGAGTAATTTCTAGAACTGGGATCAATGGTCAATAACATGCCATTTTTTAAAACTTGTGAATAGCTTGTAGTTATTCAATTAACTTGCTACTTTTTAAAAACCGTAAGGGATGATGACTATTGTGATAGCAAAGAATGCATGAGTATAAAGCTCAAAGCTCTGAAAGCTTTCCATTCAGAACTGGTTAAAAATTGCTACTTTGATTGTTGCTAAAACAACTAAAGTCTAGCTATAGATCAATGCACTTCATCTAGAAGGGTAAGCTTATCAGTATGAGAACAAAGAAGTTGTTTTTGTGCAAAGCACCAAACAACATTAGGCTTGGAAGACTCTAAATGATCACAGCTTGACAAATAGAAGCAGAAATCACCCATAGCATGCAAGTAATCACCGCCTCACTAGAATGGCATGCGGAGAAATTCCCAGAAGAGCTGTAAAACTGTAAATGGTAAATAACACGCAATTTTTCAAAATACTTGGGGACAAACCACAAGTTATTCAATATTTCATTTTTTTAATTTAATCCCGTGTTTTTTAAAAGCGATTTTTATTTTTATTTTTATTTTTCCAATTGTACACTTAGTAGCTGAGATTTGCCGCTTTAATTTTGAGTAATTGAATGCTACTATGGCTTGACAAACAATTCTAACTTATTTGCTCTTCTAAAGGTATATGTGTTCCAATGAACAAAGTGCAGACCAACCTCAACATGACCATACAAGGATTCAAAAGATCAAAAACAACTTAATAGGTCAAGGTCGTAGATTCATACAAGTTTAGTTAGCCTGCCACCAAATATCCTTAATAGGCTTAGGGTCAATGATGATGACAATTGCTATTGCACCAATATTGTCAAATCATTCTTCGATATATCCTAGATGCAAAAAAGCATGATCTATCTGAGCATGTCTATTAACTAAGCGACCGCATTCGCCGAATTTAAAGGCAGAAATTCGAAATTCGGCGGATTTATTAGGGCTCAAATAAATTCGTTAGAAATCGCGAACTAAATCGTATAGAATGCGGATGCCATTTTTAGGGTTTTCGCTCTTCGGATTTTAGGGTTTTTCACTTTAAACTCGTACCTAAACTGTGCATACCCGTCCAAGCGTCACGTGAAGGTTGAAGGGGCTCGAACTGTGCCTACACGCCATTGAAAGTCGTGACTCATTGTTTGGAGTCTTGGACGACTGGTTAAAGGTCGCTGCTTTGTTCACGAATTCCTTGAGCCCAGATCGCCATCGAAGGAATAGGCAGCAATGCATTATGCCTTCAACCTTTGCATTTTTATTTTTTATTTGTTATGTAATTTTTATAATTATTTTATTAAGTTTATAATTATGTTTTAACTTTAAAGTGGCAGCAATGCATTATGCCTTCAACCTTTGCATTTTTTATTTTTTATTTGTTATGTAATTTTTAAAATTATTTTATTAAGTTTATAATTACGTTTTAACTTTAAAGTGTTTACTTTTTATTTTATATATTAAACTTTGCTAAAGTTTAATAAAATCGTTGAGTTATAAAATTTTAAGTTTTAACAAATATGAAATAAAATAAGCTAAAATTTTAATGACATGTTTTTTTAAGTATTTCATTTTAATTATAATATTACGATAGTTATTTAATTAAATGTAATATTATTTTTCTTTTTAAAATATTTAATATAAACATATATTTCTAATAGTCGAATTTAATCACGAATTTTATCATTGATTTTTTTGCAACGATTTTTTTACGAATTTTATCCTCGCGAATTCGAACACGAATTCAAATGCAGCAACTTAGTCTATTAATGCACATAATTTTCACATCATTGTATTGAGGTTCCTTAAGCAGCTCTGATGGTAAGATTAAGAGGTAAAATTTTTACCTTCATTTTCTCTATGTTACTCAAGAAAATATCAATGATTTATGTATGTCACCTTATTTTCTAATCTACAGGACAGTTGAATTTCATCAAAAATATCAACAAAACTATACAAGATAAGTCATACAAAATGGTTCTAACTTTTTTAAATCAATCGCACAATTATTTGGAAGCAGCATTATCCAACTAAAAACAAAGCACTGAAGTAGAAACAACCAAAAGGCAACACAGAACAAAATACAAAATAAACATTGAATAATGGACAAAGTGTAGAACGAACCAGTAAGCATGCTCACAACCTTTAATCTGAGCAGTCTCCTCTGGCAGGATCCTATCATGACAAATTGCACAAAGCCAAAAAGCATCTGAATTTTCAGGTACAGTGGTATTGAGGATTCCCTTTGCTTATCATCACATTCCTGGACATAATTGGAAACATCTTTTAATCATAAAGGAATTTGACATGTTATATTGGGAATCGGATAGTAGCACAATAAAGAGATTGAAAACAAATAGTAGCAATAAAGAAACTGCTTAGGTATGATAAAAATGGGTCAAATCCTGTCATAAATTGAGGTATAAAGAAAAGTTACAAAACATTTGCATTAATATCCTCATCAAAAAAAGTGAACAAATTTTCAGCAACAAATTACAACTTGAACTACTTAACATAAACAATATCTCCAAAGACTAAACCCATAACGTGCCATCGGACATCATCACAAAAAAGAAAATCCAGTTTAGGGAGCCAAAATAAAAGTCCGAATGCACTAGAAGTTATTTGATTTTCTCACAAAATGAAAAGACATAAAAGATCTCACGTAACAACAATATCTACAGGTAATCTACAAATAAACAACCAATTAGAAAAAAAGATGATTCTCCCTCTTAAATTTTAACAAGCCTAGTCAGCACATTTATCATGCCATATGAATACATCAGTTTAGCCCATATCTTAGGTAGTAAGCGCAGAATTATTGAAGAGCAATCCTAAGACTAATCACCAAATAGTGGTGAATATATCTACAAAGACAAACTCATCGTGAAAGTTAAGACATGAAACAATCCACAAAGAATCTTGTTTAAGAAAAGAAAAGCTCAATCTAATATGGATAGATGATAGACAAATGTAGAAGAGAACAAATTTTGATTTCTTTATGTTCACACAAAAACAAATCCACTATAAATAAGCCAAAATTGAAATCCAAATGCACTAAAATTTCATTGGTTCTCATACAAGATGACAAGATAAAATCCCTCACAAAACAATAATATCCATAGCTAATCTATTGATAGACAGCCTATTAGAGTAAAAAAGTTTCTTCATAGTAGCTTTTAACAAGCCCAGTTTACACATACATTGCACCATATCAATACATCATTTTCATACATACCTTAATCAATAAGGAAAAGCACAAATTTAGTGAAGAGAACATCTAAGACTGCAACAAGTACCGGTGAATATATCAACTATACGCCATAATGTGAAATAAGATATCATGTTTTATGAATAATCTATGCATTGATCATTATACTCTTGATTATGTGAGTAAAGAATTGCTTATCGGGTTCAAGTCTTGAGGATCAATCCTAGGAGGGCTCACCCCACAAGCCTTGTTGAGGTAAGAGGTGCTGGCCTAGCACATTGCCTATGAAAGAACTAGAGCTCGCATAGTCTCTACAAACCCTAAGCAAAAAAAAATGTTTGTCTTTTGAAGGCTAGATAAGCGAAAACATAAAATGGCTAGTCTGTTTAAGGCTAGAAGAATACCAATCATGCTCAAATACATTATTGTAAACTGATTGTACTTCACAACAGACAAAACACAACTTGCTGACTATTTTGTGTGACAAGTATATCACTCTTAATCAAAATTAATTCTTCTCAAGGAAAATTAATTCTTCTCAAGGATAATAAACTAGATCGCATGGAAACGCCCCTTGCCTCGTACTAGCCTCGGAAACGCGTTTCGGTGCGGCACGGGTGCACGGTACGGGTATGAGTACGTTGTGGGTGCGCACCCACAGGGGGCAAAGTTACGTTGGGGGTACGGAAACCATACCCGTAACGTATCACACCCTGCGGTACGCACCCATGTTAAAAACATCTTTTTTTATGGAACTCAAAAAAATAAAAAAATAAGCATTTTTTCTTAAAAATAAAGAAACATAATTCTACCCTAACCCTAAAAGACCCCCAAACACCTATTTATACACCCAATCCCTCTACTTTATTCACACATTCATTGTTTGCTATTTTGCTAATATTGAGCTTGAAGGAGGGATAGAGCTTGAAGGAGAAAGAAAGAAGGAGAAGCAAGTCTACAAACAAGGAGGATTTTTCCAGGTATTTTTCATGCATTCAGGCATTCTTTTTCTTTAAATCTTTTGAGCAATGTTTTGTATATGATCAATGATCAATATCATGAATGATGTGTTTCAAACACATCATTCATGATTATTGATCATGATCTAAATTTGTTTTTAATATTTATTTATTTTACGGTTTTTAAAATATAATATATTAATTAATTTTTTCGTATTTAAAGTTTAATATTGAAGTTTTATTTAATTAAATGTCTACCCTCTGTGTATGCTCTCACCTCGCACCATTTATGGCGAACTTGGTGATCAGAATCAGAGATTGACGTGTAGGGCTAACTGTTTAATTTTTTTAATTAGTTATGTATTCGTTTTTTTATTTTAAAGTTTTAAATTGAATTTGTTAAAAATTTAAACGTCTACCCTCTATGTATGCTCTCACCTCGCACCATTTATGGCGAACTTGGTGATCAGAATCAGAGATTGACATGTATGGGTTAACAAATTAATTTTCTAATTTGTATTTGTTGTTTTTAATTAAATTATTTAGCAATGTTTTAAAAATATCTCTTATTGTAGGTTAAAACAAATTAAACCTACAATCATGGCATCCAGTTCAACTTCAGTGGGGCAAGAGGGAGGAAATGTTTCAAGTGGTCTGGCAGTGAAAATGGATCCTCATTCTCCTTTATGGAGGCATGTGGAAGTGTTAGAGCTCGTTGTCGGTGGTGGTGTCCATGTTTGGACGTGCCCCCATTGTGCCACCACATTTAAATCCTCATATACCCGTTTGAGAGCTCATCTAACTGGGGTATCGGGGACGGGTATTAGAGCGTGTAAGAAGGTGGAAAAGAAAACAATAGCCATGTACCTAAAAGAGCAAGAGGATGCAAACTTTGAAATAAGCAAGAGCTCACTCTAGAACCATTTCTTTACAACAGAAAGGACTATGGGAAAACCACCAACACCATCATTTCATCCTTTCATTGAGACTCATGCTGAAACTGTTCCAGTTGATTCCCCTTTTGATGAAGATACCCCAGGGCCATCAAGCAAGAGAACAAAAGGGCCATTAGAAAAAACATTTAACATTGAGAAGAGAGAAATTGCAGATGAATTGGTGGCTCGGTGTATATATGCATGTGGGCTACCATTCAATGTCTTGAGGTCACCTTATTGGCAGTAGATGGTGAGAGGCATTAGTGAGGCACCACAGGGGTATACAAGCCCCATATATAAGGTTCACACTTCTCTTTTGGCAAAAGAAGTGCAACATATACAACATCTCTACAACTAATTCGAGATTCTTGGGTGAATCGTGGAGTCTCTATTATCTCAGATGATGGAAAGACTCCGTAAAATGCACTCTCTCATCAACATTATTGCGGTATGCCCTAAAGGGCCAATGTTTCTGAAGGCTATTGATTGTGAGGGGGAAGTAAAAGATGCCCAATTCATTGCAAATATTCTCATTGAGGCTATTGAGTCAGTGGGCCCGCAGAACGTTGTCCAAGTCATCACGGACAATGCCAAAAATTGCAAGGCAACAGGGTTGATAGTAGAGGGTAGGTATGAGCACATATTTTGGACACCATGTGCAATACACTCCCTGAATCTAATGTTGCAGAAGATTGAAAAAATTGCATGGATTGAGCAAATCTACACGAAGGCAAACGAGATTCAGATGTTTGTCACCAACCATCACATGTCTCAAGCCATATTCAGAAGATTCTCAAAGTTGGAGTTGTTGAAGGTAAAGGAACAACTCATGAGCCATAACTTATAAGTTTTACTTTTTAAGTTTTTAAATTTTTCATTTTAAATTTAATATTTGATTTTAAATCAATTTCAATTTGTGTTGTTATTGAATTGTTTCCATTCTTTTTTAATAGGTTGTTGAGACTAGGTTTGCCTCTCACACACTCGTCTTGAGACGACTTGTGAAGGTGAGACGTGCTTTGGGTGGCATGGTGATTGATAATGTTTGGACCGTCTGGAGGCAAGCTAACACAGAGAGAGCCCAAAGGATAAAATCATGGATCCTTGATGATGATTGGTGGGGAAAAGTTGAATATTTGTTGAGTTTCACAGAGCCTATTCTAAGTATGATACGATTTGTAGACAAAGATAATGCTTGCATTGGAGAAATATATGATGGCATTGACTCCATGCTTGAAAAAATCAAAGATATCATACAAGCCAAAGAGCAGGACCCTGAGGAAAACTTTTACAATGAAGTTAAAAATGTGGTCATGAAAAGGTGGAACAAAATGACCACCTCATTGCATCTCCTTGCTTATGCCTTAAATCCCAAATATTACAACAGTGAAATAGTTGGGATAACTGGTAGGCACACCCATATGATGACCAAGAGGTTGCAAATGGGACGAGGGCAGCATTTAGGAGGTTGTTTCCTGATCCAACTATATCTAGTGCAGTCCGCCAGAGATGGCAATGTTTGTAACTGGACAAGGTAGCATGGGAGAGATAGAGGCTCTTTGTGACAAACCCACCTCGGATCCAATCATGTGGTGGACTGTACATGGCCATGATGCCAAGTACCTACGACCAGTTGCGATCAAATTGCTCTCACAGGTATAAAGTTTGTAACTTGTTATTTGATATTTTAATTACCAATTAAGAATTAAAATTCAAAATGATATCATTCTTTTTTATATTAATAATACTTTGTTTTTGTGACAGTGGCTAGTAATTCTTCTGCAGAGCGCAACTAGAGTACTTATGGCTTCATCCACTCAGCCAAACACACCATGTTGGCATCGAAGAAGGCTGAGGATCTAGTATACATTCATTCCAACTTGCACCTCTTAACGCACAAGACGAAAGAGTATACTAGTGGTCCTAACAAGCTTTGGGACCTCCAACCTAAAAACATGGACTTTGAAGCTTTTGTTGCTTGTTTGTCCAATGTTTCACTTCTTGGCATTGATGACGAACTTCCAGGAGCCCTTCACAAGGGTTCGAAAGTGGAGCTAGTGGGAGTGGAGCTGCAAGTGCCATCCATGAAGATGATTTTGACGATCATCTAGATGATATGCTCTAGAAGTTGAGAACTTGAATGTATTATGTTATTAACTATTATGTTTTGAACATTATGAATCAATACAAACTCAAGTCTCAATTCTCAAAGTATTGGAAATTTGTTTTCATGTTCTATGAATGATTTTAAGTTGTATGAGTATTAAATTTCAATAAGTATGCAAATGCTTCTTTAAATTTATAATTTTATATACATATTTATATATTTATATATATATATAAAATGTACCCAAAAGCGTACCATACCCGAGGTTTTAAAAAAATTCGTTTCAGCGTACCGAACACGTACTTGTATCCATACCCGTACCTATATTCGTACCCATACCAAACAGTCTAGATAATAAAGATGCAAACCAACAAAAACATGTGAAGTGACCAATGCATGCATAAATTATGTCATTCCTAGAAATCATGAACTCTCTCATTTCTAAGGAAGTGTTTAATTAACAAAATTTCTAGGATCCATGAACTTCCATGCACTTGTAATCATGGATGTTGTTAACGAAGACTTTGCACATGAATGATTACTAAGCACAAAGACCAATCAAAGGTTCTCGCTCGAGAATGAAATTTATCATCAAATTTGAAACCTTGATCTTGCAAACTTGCAGGCAAAAGGAATAATCCTTAATGGAAAATAACTCTAAAGAAACTGAACTCTGAACATACGAGCAGATCTTTAGAGGCCATAAGCAGTTTGAGAAGGTTCATGGTAGGCCATCTCAATCGATTTTAGAAAGTCCGTCTGAGAAACACGAGAAGATTTTTAGTTGACAACAGGTTGTTTAATGATTAATCAACTCTTGATTGCAATGAAGCTATGAAGGGTTCAACAGACTTAACAATTAAGAACTAGAGAATAAAGAATACATGGTCATATGGCATGAGGTTGTCTTACGAATGAAATGACACAATGAAACAAACTCTTTGCCAAAAATAAAAGAACCGTAACAAAAAGTGCAATCATGAAGATCTCCTACGCACTAGCGCAAGTCAAAGAATGCAGAGCTGGAAGGAGGATATTGAAACACAAATAAAATCTCCTTTCCGCCATTATACACAAGCAATAACTAGGTATGTATACTGACCGCCCCTAACAGCACACAAACTTTTGACCCCAACTGCAGTTGGCCTGAGTTTGTCTTATGAATGAAATCACACAATGAAACAAACTCTTTACCAAAATAAAAAAACCACAACAAAGTGCAATCATGACGGGCTCCTGAGCACTAGCACAAATCAAAGAATACACAGCTGAAGGGGGATACTGAAACACAAAAATAAAATCTCCTTTCCGCCATTCTACACGGGAACAATAACAAGGTATGTATACTGACTGCCCCTAATCGCACACAAATTTCTGACCCCGCCGCATTATGAAGGAAACTCTTTAACTTTAGTATTATTCTTCTCTTCAAAATGAGGAAGAAAACTTTAGAGGTGAGGCCCAAAACAAATTGCTTGTTTTTATTCCTAGAATAATTTCTGAAGCAAATAAAAGCAAATAATCAGATGTTAACAGAAAAATTTCTTAGGAGGTAAGAGAGGTTGTCTTTTCCTCCAAAAACAAGGCACCTGGGGCAGATGCTTTCCCGGCTTGTTTCTACTAATATTTGTCAAAGGAGATGCAGTAAGATTAGTAAAGAAATGGCTGGGAAATACTCTGAAGCACCTGAATAATACTATGGGACTCCTGGATTGATGGTTTGTGGTGCGACAATAGGATCTTTTGTTTGTGGCTTGGTTGTACTCTTTCGTGGCCCTGATAGGGATTTTGACCTGGCTGAGTCGCCATGGCTTTTTCCCTTTTGCAAACCCCCTTCCTCCCAACTTCTCTTTCATCCTTCAACTTCGCTCCCTTCTCCCTCCTAAAGTTGTTCTCCCTCTCTGATTCCTCCCTCCCGCCGCCTTCTTCTAAGCAATATTATTCACTTAGCTGGATTCTGTGCCATTTGTGGAGATTCCTCCTGAAAATGTTGCCCTTTTAGTCCCGTGATGGTCTGAAACAGCTCTAATCGGCAAATTCGTTGGCCTCTAACCCAACCTTACATCTCTTCAAACATGGATCGACAGCATATGGGTTTGCAAGCTATCTGGATCACACGAGCTCTTTATCTGCAGTAGGGGTTTTTTCATATTAGTTTTAGCTCGCAAACTGATAGAGATATGATTTTTCAACGTGGTCTGTGGTTTATGGGCTCTACCACCCTATTTCTAAACTACTGGTCCTCCTCCTTCAACCCTCAAGAAGAAACTCCGAAGAAAGTTCCAGTCTGGGTCAGACTACCTTTCCTACTGCTACATCTCTGGAACAAGCCTTCTTTGGAAACCATTGGAAACTCCATTGGCACCATTTTAGACTGGACGACAATCTAGAGAAAGGACTTCTGAAGACCATTGACATTAAAGTTATGGATTGGATCCACAACCAGCCTATTGACTACGAGCATCTTCCATTCAAGTGCCTACATTGTCATACTCATGGCCACTTTGCCAAACATTGCCCTAAACGTGTGGAAGCTCCAAATTCCCAACCTGCTGAAGGCTTTCAAGACCCAAAATGAAATAAAACACAAGGAAAAAGCAAGTGTAAGAATCAAATCCTACTGTAAAACTCTAACCCTTTCTCTGCTCTCCAGAAGAATGCAGAGGAGGATATGGAAGAAAATAAAGGGTCTCATCAAAATCTGACCACTTCCAAACTTTGGAACCCAATCAGCCTGAAGTACCTGTCTTGGAAGAAGGGTAGATTGCAGATGTTTCAGATGAAATCCCTCCCTCTGGAAATCTTGTTCTCAGTATTTGACTGCCAAGGCTTTCAATAATGCAGTTGTAGGCACAACACCAATTGAAGTTGACAATAGTAACGATTCAGAATTTGCAGAGACCTCCACTCCCTTAAAGGAGGTTGATTTGAAGAGCGACCCTCAACCGACTACAAGCACAGGAAGGAAAACTAAAAGGAATCACAGACAGACAAGGCAAAAAAAATGTTGCTGCCAAAACTCAGACCACTTTGGAAGGTTATATTATCCCAAAGAAACCTGTTAAAAGATGATCCTTCTCTCAAAGAATTGTAGGGGACTCGGATATCATCCCAAACAGAGCTTCCTCAAATGCCTCATCAAAGACCATCACCCTAACATTATAGCTATTCAAGAATGCAAGTTGGACTCTCCTGCAATCTCCAGAATTTTGGGTTCCGTTTGGAAAAACTCCGTTCACATCATTGAAGCTAAGGGAGCTTCTAGAGGCCGTTTCACTGCCTGGTTAAGGAGCATCTCCACAATGTTGCAAGCCTCAACTCAGAGCATTGGGCTGCTCTAAGTTTCTTGATTAGAGAATCTCATACCCCCTTCACTTTTGTGAATATCTATGCTCCTAACTCTCCCATGATGAAAAATCACTGCTGGGAATCTCTCTTGGAATTTGTTGAAACTGTCAAATCCCAAAATCTAATTCTGGGGGAGACTTAAATCTTGTCCTAAAGTCTTCTAAAAGGTGAGGAGGTTGCAGAGTAAGGGATCCAAACAGACGAGGATGTCCTCTCTCCTTACCTCTACATCCTCGTGGCTGAATCTCTTGGAAGAGATCTCACTGCTCAAAGGCTTGGTATGCAAGTTGCTGATGGAGTTAAAACCCTACCCACTCCCAGTTTGCGAATGGTTTGATTCTTCAGGGTGAAGCTTCCAGGTTGAATTTTAAGGAGGCCAAAACAAATTAGAAGGGAATCAAAAAGTTAGTCTACCTAATTTTCACTCTACATTTATGTTATGAGCTTTGTCAGTTATAGATGAAGACCCCAAGACTGTGAAGGAGGCACTAGGCTCAAATACATAGTTACCATGATCAAAAAGTTCGGGTTGTTTGGACAGTGGAAAAGTTTGGAAATTCGGGATTTCGCAAAAGGTTCAGTTCAGCTTGGAAAATTTAAAATTTAAGAAAATATATAAATATTAAATTATAAGAATTTTCTATATTTGTTACAAACCCAATTACACATAAAAGTATACCAAAGAGATACATACATAGCAATACAGTAACATGTCAAACTTCAAACATATAAAATATGGTGATGAAAACTATTCGTTGTAAAAGATAAATTTATAATGGGAATTTAAAATAGAATAGACTAAAATACATACTTTATTAATAATAATAAATAATTATACATACTTTATAAATAATTAATTCATAATAAAAACTTATAATGGAACTAGCTAAAATAAACTAACTTTTTAAAACTGAATAAAACCTAACTAAATCTTATAAAATTTAACTAAAAACAATCTAAGTATAGAGTAAACTATATTTGAGTTACTAAAATCATTATAAAATCTTACCTAAAAAACAATCTTCTAGAAATGAATTGATTAAGTATAACCCTAGCTCTAAGCTTCGACTTTCAAATGCAAATACAAATTAGAGACAAACTAGTCAGGATGGAGCTCGATGTCGTGGTGAAACTAAAAATCATGATGTGAAGTTTAAAACACATTTTCGCAGCACAACTTGAAGGGTTTTGAATGCACAACACGATAGCAATTTGCTGTAATCATAATCTAGATTTTCGTCTTAAGTTTTAAGCAATTTTAATATGTTTTTACTCAAAAAAAAAAATTGGAAATGATTCGAACTTGAACACACAAATTCGATTTCCCTAAGAAGTTCGGTCTGAACCATTTTTGACCATATTCATACAAATATGGTAACTATGCTCAAATGACAATAAGTCTTGGAAGATGGCCGTGGAGGAAGAGATGGAGTCCTTAGATGAAATGAGACATGAAACCTGGTGAAATTACCTCCAAGTAGAAAACATGTTGACTGCAAATGGGTATTCAAGAAGAAGTATAATGGAGAAGTATAAAGCTCGTTTGGTAGCAAAAGGATTCTCTCAAGTAGAGGGAATTGATTTTGGTGAGATTTTTCTCTTGTTGCTATGTTAACTTCAATTAGATTTCTTTTAGTCGCTTTCTTTCAATCTTTGAAATAAATCAAATGGATGTACAAACATCTTTACAACATGGTGAGCTTGAGGAAGAAATCTATATGGTGCAACCAAAAGTTTTAAAGTGAAAAGGAAGGAGGACTTGGTATGTAGGTTGAAGAAGTCTTTGTATGGCTTGAAGCAATCACCAAGAATGTGGAATCAAAAATTCAACAGGTGTGCATTGGGACTCGAACTTGCACGAAGCAAAGTTGATCCCTATGTGTATTTCAAACATGAAGGAGATAATTTTATTAGCATAGTGGTGTATCATTGTATGTAGATGATATGTTGTTGATTGGTAACAACAAGGAAATGATCAATCAGGTTAAGTCTCAATTATCATCTCAATTTTATATGAAGGATCTAGGTGCTGCAAAATTTATTTTGGGCATGGAAATTAAAAGAAATCATGTCAACAGGAATTTTTGGTTAAGTCAAAGAAAGTATGTTGAGATATATTGCAAAGGTTTAGGATGGAGGAAAGTAAACTTTTGAATACTCCTTTTCCGGTTGGTCAAAAACTATCAACAGAACAATGTCCTAAGACAGAAGAGGAAATTGAGGACGTTGATGTATGTAATGGTATATACCAGACCTGACATCACTCATACAATGAGAGTAGTGAGCAAATTTATGTCCAAATCAAGAAAAGAGCACTAAACTGTGGTGAAGAGGATTTTTAGGTATCTGCTAAGGACTTTTAACTATGTAATATGCTATCAGGGAAATCTGAGTGAAAGCAAGACATAAAGTTTGAATGGATTTGAGGGTTATGGCTGGGCTAGTGATCTTGATTGTTGAAGATCTATAAGTGCCTATTTGTTCAAATCGGTGGAGTTCTAAGTTAGATGAGGAAAAGGAAAACAGTTGTTGCAATATCTACAACAGAGGCAGAGTACATGGCAGCCACTGTGCCTGTAAGGAAGCAATTTGGTTAGAAAAGTTGTGTTCAACTGTTGGTCTCTCACAAAGGGTTGAAAGGATAGACTATGACAGTCAAAGTGCAATACTGATGTGCAATACCCTTTTGTTAGCGAAATGGTTGAAGACAGGAAGGGGCTATAGGAAAAAGTTGAAACAGATGAGAATGTTGTTGATTCTTTGATGAAAGCTATAAGTACTAAGAAATTTTCTTGGTGTAGAAAATCAATTGCCATAGTTGCCCTTAGCAGCTAAAAGCATGAATCTATGGCCCCCAATAGTAAGTTTTCAGCAAGTGGGAGATCGTTGGAAATGTGTTGTATATTTTCCATGATGCATAATGGGGGCTACACCTGGATAAGATATTTCTTAGGAGACACCTTAGGCTACACCTAGATGAGATATCTCTCAAGAGACACCTTGGGCGACCCCTTGGACAGTTTGGGTGAGGGATTGCTTAGGCAACATCTTGGACAGTTTGGGTGAGATATCTCTTCGGTGACACCTTGATGAGATGTCTCTTGGGTGACACCTTGATTAGATATCTCTTGGGTGACACCTTGATGAAGCAAATAATATCGCAATAGTGATATCTTCTTAAGACCATAACTTCCTCATATGGACTCCAAATCAAGTGCCATTTTTTTATTTCATGTATTTTTTCGAGAGGAATACAATGGTGGAGTCAAATATCTTTTCTAAGATATCTCTAGTGACATCTTGTGGAAGATGTTTCGAGTGGAAGACGAAGTGTCACAAGCGGAAGCTAAAGTGTCACGAGGTAGATGGTTGGTTGACAAGGAATATGAATCGTCACATGTTTGAGGAAGGTGGACGGTCTCCTATTGATGTGCCTATGTATACTCGCACATGTTGTATGTAAAGATAAGATTTTTGTATGGGATATTTTACGAAAGAACTTTCAAGTGTTATAGTATTGTAAACGGTTGAGTTAATACAATAAGAAAGTTCTTGTGTTGGGATTTTTTTACCCAAAAGGGTTTTCCTAGAATATATCTTGTGTTTTGGGTAATTTTGTGTGTATGTCAATTTTATATTCAGTTTGAGAGTAAAGGTTATGTTAATACTGCTACTGCTATATAAGTCTATCCAATCGGTTTCTCTTCAGAAATTGTATAGCACTCTAAAAACTTGGGTCTCTATTAACAATTTTGAGCTCCACAGCCCATGATATTTAGAAAAGGTCATTTTTGGAAACATTGTGTAAAGACTCAAGAGACAATTACATATCCACAATAATCTCTCTACACCAGCTATTTTGTCTAAAATTTTGTTTTTACTTTAAAATAAACAGAAATAAATTATTATTATGTTCTATTGTTTTTCTTTCTGTAAATATTGTGTATGGGGCCCACAATAATCTCTCTACACCGGCTATTTTGTCTAAAATTATGTTTTTACTTTAAAATAAACAGCAATAAATTATTATTATGTTCTATTGTTTTTCTTTCTGTAAATATCGTATATGTGGCGTTAACATTGTTGTTTCACTCGTGGTTTTGGTTTAAGTAAATACAACCCATGAGTAGACTTCTTTTATTCTTCCCATCCATAGTTTGGACATTTTTCGTCCCTTTTTGGTACTTTCAACAAAGAACTTGTATTTGATCATACTGTGTGGTTGGAATGAAAATGAAAACAAGCCTCAAATAACAATGTTGTCTGATAAATAAAAATCAAAATATTATGCCTATTTGCAATGCTAATATGTAAAATCATACCTTCTTGCCAACTGTTTTCAAGGCTGTTTCTCCGGCTCCTTTCTCTGAAAGCAAACCCTCGGAGCTTTGCCTTGATTCCAAACAGAGCTGTTTACATCCAGTGGCAAGCTTGTCCTCATTTTGAACAGCCTCAGCAGAGGTCTGCATATCCTTGACTGAAGTGACCGACGTAAAGCACTCAACAGAAATGGTCTCCATGGACAAACTTAGCAGCACAGTTTAACACTAATTCCAATAAAATCTCTATGTAGCAACTGTAATTGAGAAGAAAGGTTGAGGCAACCCCCTGAGAAACTGCTTATCTGAATAAAACTTAGGTAGGAAAAATTGAAACACCTATGACAAGTAGGTCTTCAAAAGAGTAGCTGCAAAATATAATATCAACGGTGTACTAGGATGTTTCCACGGGATCAGGGCTCTTGAGAAAGTTTGAACCCCTATCTCCCAAAACTATTGAAAATGATGAAACTGTAGAGTCAAGAACCAACTCATAGGTTTGCCTTGAAAAGGTTTTCACTGCATCGATAGGAGGACTTCCCTCTCCAGGCAGGGAGGAAAAGAATCTGCCTGCCTATCGAAGTAAGCCAAGAAGATAGAGAGAAAAGTGTGGCCAAACATTGCAATTAAACAAATACAATAGCAGCTTGAATCTTCAGAATTAATTTCGTCATAATCACGTATCTATCTATGTACTTTATCTTCACCTGCCAAAAATTTGCAAGAAGTATAGAGATTAGGATTGTAACATTATTTGCTTCAACCATAGTAGCCATAATAGTAAAAAACAGACATAAGGAATTGTTTTGAAGCAAATATCATTAAGGATGTAGAACTCCATCCTATAGAATTGTTGATTTAAAGTACTTAAGTTAAAAGAAAGCAAGAGTGGTCAACATTGACCCACTCTCTCTAAAAGTAAAGGATGTAGAACTTCTATCCTATAAAATTGTTGACTTAAAAGTAATTAAAGTTAGAGAGAGTGAGATTGGGTGAACATTGACCTGTCCCCTCCAAAAATAAGAGTGTTTTCACAAACAGAAACAAATAGAGAAAATGAGATTTTTATTTTTCAATTTAGATATTTTTGCTGCTATATTTTACACCTAATTTACACACTTCCTGAATATTTGCAAAACTAATGCAATACAGCTTCCTTGCTTCAAGATTTTATGTTTGTTTCCTGCTACTGTCTTACAACGCCGAGCACTCCGTGCCGATGTTGTTTCAAGTCAGAGCTTCTTGCTTCATAATGTTCCAAAACTCATCACAGGATCGTGTTTTTGAAGAAGCGTCAAATCAACAACCCCTGCGCCTTACAGATTGGTAGATAGATCAAGCAATATCAAATAATGAAATGAAATAGAAGGGAACTACATTATGCTTGGGCTTAACAAAATCTACATGGCAAAGGCCCGTTTGCCTAGAAGATTATTGAGGATAAATCGGGAGTCTTTTTATAAGAAACTCCTATATTTCAATGGCATTGTGACATTTCATATTTCATGTAAGGTTTTCTTAAATGCCTCTTTATGAATTCACAGATGTATAAAAAGACAATTTTATCATTTGCAACCAAATTTATGTTTAACATAATTGTCCCACGTTGTCCTAATTTATCTAAGAATTCAAAGAGGCGGTAAGGCTACTAAATGGAAGCGCAGTGCCTCATCAAGATTTTATCATTTGCAGTGAAAATTATATTTAACATAATTACCCTATATCATCCTTAATTTATCTAGGAATCAAAAATGACAGTTATACCTTTGCAATAAATTTTATATTTAACATAATTAACCCACAACATCCTAATTTATCTAGGAATCCAAAGTAGTAGCCATTCTATTGGAAGTGCATCACAAGAAAGCCGTCCATTTAAAAGAAATGGATCTTGATAAGTAAAAACCTAGAATGCCAGTCCATCAGGTTTGACTAAGCGGAAATGGCAAAGCATCGCCATGATGATAACTTGAGGACAATCTTGCCCGGAGAATTCCTGGGCGTCAGCAACTTGAGGGCTTATAAAGAAAAACCTAATAAAATCATATTTGAGATTGTAAATATAAATTCTGAGCAGGGTACCGTACTTGTATGAGTTCAAATAGAAGCATAATATCTGTTGGAAATAATTAGCCACATCTAAACCTCAAAAAAGTCACGGTCACACAAGGACTAGAATCTCGATGGTAGAACATCCAGCATGCAAATGGGAGGTCTGCTCCATGGGAAACAACAGTAGCCTTATGCATAATTGTGTTAGGGCTCACATTAGGTAAAATTTTGTTTGCTGAAAAAAACCTAGAGAAAAGACATTTTAAAATTCTAATGGAATATACAGGTTTTTGCATTACAACAATTCATCAGATTACACCCAAAAAAAAATTAGAAAAGAGTAAGGCACAAAAATAATCTATAAAGATTGACAAATTCCTCTTACCTGGTGTACAATAACAAGATTCGAATCCGAAGTTGCAGAATCTGAAATGCAGGAAAATGGATATAGCTTAGGGCAAATGGGTTCTTAGCCACGTGTGCTATGTTCGAGTTGAAAAAATGGGCGTAATTTTGGACAATTGATATCTAGTTTCTCGGCCAAAACGTTTAGGTGTCTAAAGCGCTTCAATTTTTTTACAAATATCCTACTGCAGTTCGCCTGCCATGCCACGTGCACAGCAATACCCCATCAAATGAAACTCAGCGATTTTCATTTTATTTATTTTTCCCTAATTTTGATATCTTAGTTTATTATTAAATTTAAAAAATTGGTTCACCGAACAAGTCTGATAATGGTTAACGTAATGTTTATTTTATTTTTGTTTTTATTTTTTTAAAGGGAGACAACTTATTATTGTTTTCATAATTTGTTAGTGTAGATTTAAAACTAATAGTTAATTAAATTAAAATAGTGTAATATGTGTATTAAGGTGATTTTATAATGATATAAATTATGAAATGATTAAATATATGATCAACATATTTTTACAAAGTAGATAAATGTAACTAAGGTTAGTGTTTAGAACTTATTCACTTTAAATTCAAATAAAAATGTATGAGAGCGATCTAAAATTGGAAGTGGATGTTGTGTAAGGTGATGCAAATCTTGTGTGATTTAACCCAAAATGAAATAAACTAGTGATTATGCCTTGAGGTGGAATGGACATACCAAAGGAGTGAAAGGAAATTTTGAAAGTAAATATAGGGAAACTTGGAAATGAAGATGCGAACAGGCATCAACTCTATCACTCCACATATTAAGCAAAAATACACTCTTTACAACCACAATTAAAATTTTATTTAGGGTTTTCACCCACCTTGTGGTCACATAATATTTGCAAATACCATGTCCCTATCTAAGTTTGGCATTGAGCAAAAATTGAAACAAGTTTTTAATTCTCATAATAGTTAATGCCCTACTTATATAATATTAGAGATCCAAGGCTAAATTTATTAGTCTTTTTGCAATAATCCTTATACAACAAATATTCGTAATAAATGTCATATTACGGCTCCATTTATTTGATTACTGCAAACGCCAAGCCATTCCTCTAAACCACAAACTTATAATTGATCTAAAACACAAAACACCTTCCACTATCAATAAGGATACACATAACCGAGAATAAAATTAATTATATAAAAATCCATCCTTGATGGAAAAGGCAATGAGGCTTTCATTCCGCATGCCATAACGCTTTTTATCCCACGTGGTTTTTTCATATCCTTCAACCTACTTATATAATATTAGAGATTCATGGCTAAAATTTATTAGTCTTTTTGCAATAATCCTTATACAACAAATATTCGCAATAAATGTCATATTATAGCTCCATTTATTTGATTGCAAGTGCCAAGCCATTCCTCTAAACCCCAAACTTATAATTGATCTAAAACACAAAACACCTTCCACTATCAATAAGGATACACATAAAAGAGAATAAAATTAATTACATAAAAAATTCATCCTCGATGGAAAAGGTAATGAGGCTTTCATTGTGCATGCCATAACATTTTTATCCCATGTGGTTTTTTCATATCCTTGAACCTACTTATATGATATTAGAGATTCATGGCTAAAATTTATTAGTTTTTTTGAAATAATCCTTGTCAGACAACAAATATTCGCAATAAATGCCATATTACGGCTCCATTTATTTGATTGCAAGCACCAAGTCATTCCTCTAAACGCCAAACTTATAATTGATCTAAAACACTAAACACCTTCTGCACATATGAGGATACACATAACCGAGAATAAAATTTATTATATAAAAACCCATCCTCGATGGAACAGGTAATGAGACTTTTATTGCCCATGCCATAACGTTTTAATCCCACATGGTTTTTGTATATCCTTCAACCTTGACATTTGTGTTTTCAAATTTTCCTCAAACATCCACGTGGGCTTGGTATGAAGGGTTCTTTGTCGATGATCTTGATGGTTCCTCAAAAGAATCCATTAAAGATCCATATGAGTGGTGCGTTGAAATGTCATATATTGCAACTTAAACTCTTCCCTTAAAATCCCATGAAAAAAATTATATATCGTCATAACTTAGACATTTTTCTCTAAAACTTGAATCGATATGACAATATTGTAAAGAAACAAAAGTTAGGCCTAGAGTGTTACCTTAATTGCTCTTGTGGGGTTGTTAAGCTCGTATGATGGAAAAATTAACATGCGAGCATGTGAATCTACAAGTACCTCTTCCTTGTACCCAACCTCTCGAGGTGGTGTCGAGACAGCCGGTGAATGTTGAATGTGGATAGATATGTATAAGCTAATCGGGTAATCTTAAATCCTCAATACGCAATAATGGAATCTGCGAATCTAAGGTGAAGAAGGCCCTCCTAACCGGAATGGTGTAATCGCTCGTTCGGATATAATGGCTGCTCGGAGGCTCCATTGATGTCGAGCTCTGAGATCCTATTTATTGGTTGTTGGATACATGGGAAGTGACACATGGGAGCTTCGTATATATCTCCGGACAAGGTCATGAAAGTAGTGGTAAGTGGTTTTAATGGATTTGTAGTGAACTATGGGTGGTTCTCTAGTCTAGCCCATAAAATATTAGATTGATTAGCCTCTATATTTAATACGAAAAGCGTATTATAATATCTCGTGGGAGTGGTGAAGATCTAAATACCGGTGTTCACAAGCCGATGTCAATACTTGACTGATTTGTAGGCTCGTTGGGTTGTGGGATTTGGGGATCACAACCGTGAGTTCCTGGTTGTTGTGGACCTGTTATGATCATGTGAAGAATCAATCCCTTCTCCCAAATATCCAATAATCATATGCTTTTTCAACCTCTACGTTTAGAACTAGAAGTTGTACGATTTTCTCGAGTACCTAACAGTGTTCTAGCGAACTTGGATACGTAAGCTGAGTGTCCGTATCAACAAGGAGGTCTCATGTGTTAGGTTGCAAAAACCAAAGGATCGCAACCAAATGTTTGTTCTCGTTCAAACCCTTACATGGTCATTCATGTGTTTTATCAAGGCAATCTATAGTTTGGATTGTTTGACCGAATGTGTAAGCTTTGTCGTCTTCGATATTCAATCCTCTTAGTTGCTCACTAATTGCTTGTAATTTTGTTGTTGCTCGAAAGACCTGTATCCTAAGGACCTTATCTATCTATGTCAACTCAAGTCATGGGCAAATTTGGTTGAGGTACTATGGGTTCAAATATATATTCTCTAGGCTCTCTAGTCCTATGATTGTCATGCAAAATTAATCGACCTTTTAACTAACATTGAATAAATTGATTATGAAAGAGGTATTTACACTATGCAAGCATCCTGCTATTTTTGTATTTTCAATGACGTATTTCAATGAAATTAAAGAGCATTACTTTAGTATATCTATAAAATGAACAACTAATCTAATAACGAGAATAAAAATAAGCAACGTGGCTGGTATGGCTATTCGCCATGCATTTTTTATTTTATCCTAAATATCTAAGCGGTATATATTTTGAATTTGAAAGGCTCTTGATCCTACCTAAGAAGTGAGGAATGAATCACGGTTTCTCGTAAACTATCAATCCCAATAGCTTCCCTGGTGATATCGAGAGTGAACTTTTAACTGAAATAAAATAATTCACTACTCTATTTGATATGTTGTAACTAGAACTTTGATAGCTCAAACTCAGGCGTTTACAGACACGGTGGTAAATCCGGTTGTGTGTGATTTCATCCCTCGCAGTGATCTCCTTGTTCCTTCGTGTCCTCGTGAATCCGTAAAGTGTGTATATGATAGTATCAACAAAAGATAACATCGAACAACTTTGGATACGAGGCCGAATACAATGCGAGTAGAGAGGGATAGCGCAAGCGAACAAAGCTTAGTATGCAATTCCTAATGGGATTTATTGTGGGAATACAACACAAGTGTACCAAGAGTTTGAAACTATCCTCGTGGAAAAACAAAACCCTGCAACTTTAATGGATTCTAGTCTATAAATAAAGTTATTTTATGTTTAAACCGACACTATACGAATGAAACAAGACTTGAAACAAGAAGATGATATGACCTCCAAAATGCCAATAATGGAAGCAAAACCTGAAACTAATAGAATTCTAAGCAAGGAATTGAAAAACTGAACAAGAGAATTGAGAGGATGAGGGGCCATTTGCTTGAAAACAAGCTAGCTATTTATAACCAATGCATTTACTAGAGGGTAACTCCCATTAGAACTCTTTTACTATAAACAAAGGAAAAACACTATTCCCAGGGAGTAGAAAACATTAATGCAAGCCAAAGTGGTTGAAGAAAGTGTGTAAATTTGAAGATTTACGTTTGACGCGATCGTCGGAAGAATCTGAAAACGCGAACAAAACTGCCGCCCTGTGTAGGGTGGCGATTCTGACCGCCACCCTACCTACTGCCGATCAGCACGGACCGCCACCTGTGCAAGGCGGCGGTTCCGTTCAAGACAAGAATGCAAGAAGAAAGGGGAAAAAGGGGCAAAACCAGGCATGCGGAGGCTGAGCGGGGTATGCGGGATACAAGCGTATACTTGGTGAACCTTTCCAGATTCCGAACACCTTGCAAGGAGACCTGTATCATCATTGGGGCATGTGTAACATCGTTCTAGCGATGCAGTACCCTACAATTTTGGGTACGTACATTAACCCACAAAAGTAGCACCCTAAGATTTGATCATGGCAAATCAATACTTTTGGTTAACATGGGAATGTCTCCAAGATGTGGAACCTTGCTCTTTGAGACGAACTTACAGAGAAGGTTGGTTCCTTTGCCTATCTATCCTACCACTAACATTACTCCTAAGCCAAGCTTATAGCTAACTAATCCTAATCTAAGCATCTAAGGGACCAGGGTTAGAGAGAATGCAAGAAATGAAACCTAAGCTAAGGAAGGAGGTGATAACACCAAAAGAAGGGGATCACTCTCCATGAGGGGAAGAACAAAAGGAAACACACGAGAGGAGAGGGCAAACACGTGCCACAGACCAACCTTGCATCGACCCTTCCATTCCATGCATTATAGACACACAAAAATGGAAACTGTGAATATAATCCACACACAACATACCAAAAACGAATGGAGAGGCAAGAACACAATAAACGCGAGCATAGGGCAGAAATGAGCCACAACAACAAGATTTTATTTTTTTAAAGGATGCACATCTATTACATTAATGGAGAAGGCACTAGACCCGTTGTAGTTCAAATCCAAGGTCTCGACTCATGAAAGTTTGATCACCATTTTGACACGGTATAGTTATAATCAAAAGTGGATCCTTTTCCAAATGAATGAGTTGTCCCTTTATAGAATAGAGGAGAGAGAAGAAGAGGGGAGGAGAGAAGAAGTGTCTGACATTGCTCCAATTACACATCATCATATCACCAATGCAAGTAGAATGGTGCCCATACTACATTAATTTATGGTCTTTGAGGTGGTTGAGCGTTTGGTTTGAAACTACGTTTGGTTTTTTCACTCCTCGTGGATTTTATATAATTCTACTATGATCTACAACTTACTTTTTCATTTAGTATCTTTCATGCTCCACGTCCTCTATCGTGTCCTCCGCCACTATCCGCATGAAGCAACACTCAACTTCGTGATACATTATGCCACCTACGATGACCCTTGTTCTTTGTCCCACAATATTCACGGTGCTCCGTAGGCTTTATCGCTGACTTTTGAACTTGTGCAGCCTTTACTCTGCACTTTACATTCCTTCTCCACATGTCACGGTGTTCTATTTATTTGTCTCGCAACTTTTAGCCTTGAAATAATGTCATTTGTTCCTTGATAACTCGTGGAACACATCATTCTTGTTCCACATCTTCCAACCTTAATCGCATTTGACGTTGCTTATATTTTCCTTTCGGTGTCTTACAACACTTTTCCTACATTGTGGATTTTCCTTAGCAGAGTATAACCTTTGTCTCACATAATTAACAAACTCCTTTACCAATGTCACAAAGGTTTAACATCTAACTTTAACCTCCACGAAGCACCGACTCCATCCAAAAACCGCTCAAGTCTTGAGCTCCAATTCCTTTGTTTTGCAGGTTAGGAGAACCCTTCACGCATCCCGCGAAAGACTAACTTAGTGTTATGTGACTTGCACGAGCAAAAGTGCCTAAGTCCCAACTTAGATGAGTTATGCATAATTGCATGGAGTGTAATTTTGGACAACAGTTTGGTGACCTCTATGGGACATTTTCCTGCTAGATGATGAAGACCAGTATCCTTGAAGCATTCATTGGGCATGGAGTCAAGTATATACCTTGTAATTTGATCTTAACCTTTTAAAACTGACCCATGAATTTGTATGAAGCATTAAACTGGGACTTTGCAAAGCCATAAAAGGGCACAAAAACTAAATACAAAGTATGAAAACCATACAAGTTCCAAGTGGAAACATGCATAGTGTGCACAAGCACTTGTTTTGTAATAAGCAAACCTAAACTACTCCTACTTTAACCAAAAAGAAAGGAAGCTAAACAAATCCTAATATATGTTGAGAAAAAGTAGCTTCCCTTTCTTACAAAATGTGGTCATGTGATCAGTTTTGCAACTAAATCACATGATGGGAGTGAAAGTGTGGTTCACACTTCCTCGTTGCATAAAGTATTAGCTAAGAAAAGAACATATACCTCTATATAATATGAATTTATTTTGTGGAGGTATTGGGGTTGACTTTTGGCATTCTAAATCTCATTCTCATGCTCTACAATGAGCATAATTGATGAAAACTCTCTTTTTGGCTCTAGACTAGCCAAATACCTGACAGAGCATACAATGTTTTGAGTTGATGGACTGATCCTTTGAATTTTCCCATCTTTTTACATTCAACTCCATAAGTGGAGCTACCAAGACACTATCCTCTTGATGGTGGATGTTTGCAAGCTGACTTGAACTTTGTTTTGTTTCTTCTTGTGCAAACAACTTTGTTTCCACTCTTGGATTCTCGTCTTCTTTTTCCTTATTCCAAGGAAACTCCATTTCATTAACTTAAGCAACTAAAGATGTTGTTCTTAATGTGTCATTGCAATCCTCCAAATGTGTAACAAGTTCTAAACATGCAAAGCAACAAGGATTATTGCATTCAATTATAACACCTTGCTCACTTTGAAAACCTTTTTCCTCAAACCCGCAGATATCATTAGTGTTAAAAGCACTTTCTACTCATCCCAAAGCCCAAACCGATTTTCCTCCATATTTGCCTTTTTTTTTTATGTTAGATGTTTTTTTTGCACCTTTTCACATCCTCATCCTCCCAATCAGAATCACACCAATCTCCAAATGTTACGAAGTTGTCATGCTTGGTGAAATTGGTTTGCATGATGAGACATTAGCAGGGTTGTTGATTAATTACATTCTCGGACAGGATGATTTGGGCTCGACAATTTTGACTCGATAATTTGAGATATCCAAATGTGTAATGCAATTACTTGTATAAATCTTATTATTAGCAACAATAGAACACCAAAGAACACAATATTGCAAATAAATGATCTCAATCTGCAAGTAGAATAACTTAGCCACTTTAAGGGGGCAACCTCCCCACCATACAATAAGACTCAAATGCTCGATATGATTCTTAACTACTTCCTATTAACCCATATATATAATATTCCTATGTTATGGCCATCGCCAAGGCCGACCCACTAATGATAATATAACATATATTAAAGAGATACATCATGATGAGAAATTATGATAGCCACAAGTCGATTCTATACATCCAATGTAAGATATATGATTAAGGGCGTAACATGCCCCTCCCCTTCGAAGCAACATTGTCCCCAATGTTGAAAAGCTCTAGATGTTGTTGCAGGAAGTTTGCATCCTACCAAGTTGTGTCTTCATTGTCTAGATTTTTCCACTCAATCAAATAATAAATGATGACCTTTGTCCTCAATCGCTTAGTGCGTGTATGAAGGATGCATTCTGGTTCTAGTATGATTCTTCCCTCCTCATCAAGCTCTGGTAACATTGTTTGGGTTGATCCCATCTATCCAATTACCTTCTTCAGAGTAAGATACATGGAAGACTAGATGAATTCGAGTGGATAGAGGAAGTTCCAGTTTGTATGCTACACTGTCAATCTTCTGTAACACTTGATAAGGGCCATAATACTTAGGTGAAAGCTTGTTATCCTTTTTCTATTGTTTTAAGTACATTTTCTTATATGGTTGTAAATATATAAATACCCAATCACCGACTTCAAAATGTATTTCATTACAATGTTATTAAATTATACTACATTATCTTTGCATTCCCTCGTGAATCAAGTATGAAACGTGGAACTATAATGCGTCATCAGGAAGTGTGTTGTGATGAATGTGCGCGAGAAAGATATGTCATGAATGTGTCGAGTGTGAAAATGTGTAGTGTGTATGATGTGAGGTTCATATATGTAGTAAGCCCTCAATAGTCAAGTGTGAATTGTAGCACAAGAGTGCATCATCGGGTAATGACGATACAAGTCAGTTGTGTGTAACAATTAGTTTGTATTTATGCTTAGGAATATTTAGACATTAAGCGCAGAGCGTTAATTACATGAGATGATATATACATGTGATAATAATGCAAGGGGGGAGAAGTTATTATGCCCCCAAGTGTGTCAATGATGGAGAGTTATGTGACGATCTAAGAAAGACATTGCAATGGTGACAAAGTTTGAAATGTATCATAAGAAATCATATTGTTTTCCCAATAGTGAGTAGGAGAAAGAGTAGAATCGGTGTTGAACGTGGGGTTGAATGGAGGAAGTCAAAAGAGGCAATCTAGATTTTGTTTCTCTTACTTAACAAGTGGTTTCTTGTTTGGTAACATCATAGAAGACTTGAGAGGAAGAGATGTTGGTTGCTTTGTTTGACTTAGTAATGTTGTAGATGACTTAGTAGGAGGTAATGAAAACGAAGCTTGAGAGGCGGGTTTCTTAGTCAAAGTGGGTTGAATAGGCAGCACTTGACTAACCGATGAAGGCACGTTAGAAGTGATAGCATGAAGTTCATGAGACATATAAGGAGCATAATTTGGAGCCCATTTGGATATAGCGAACAGTAGATGGGCATGCAATAGAATGTTGTGCAACGAATGAGATAAAGCCTTGATGCTTAAGATGCTTGATTCTTCATTGTAAAGCATAGCAATCATTGTCATTATGTCCATTGATTCGATGATAATTGCAATATGGATGACCTTGATATTTGACCAGACGATAAGGAGGATAACAATGAGTAGATGGTAAAGTGATCAATTGATGACTAAGGAGCTTAGTAAGAATGTCATTTTGCTTAGCATTGCGATCAAATGTGAGAGGCTCCAGTAATGGTAAGACTTGAGGCTCACTAATATGAGCACATGTAGAAGACATAAAATGAGGATGAGAAGAAGAAATAGCATGAGCCTGAGAAGCGTCCTTAAGATGTTGGATTTCAGATTTAAGAGATGTAATCATAGATTCCATAGCCTGAAATTTGTCTTGAAATAAAGAATACAAAGCTTGAATTGACTCCAACATGAGTTGATGGTATGGAGGATCACGAAGACCGACATGGGAAGTAACTGCGCAAGTGCCTCGTATGGGTTTCCGGACAAGGTCATGGAAGTGAAGACAAGAGGCATAGTGGAGTCAGGGGACTATGGGTGATTTTCTCGGTCTAGTCCGAGAAAGTCTTAGCACGATCAACTACTATGTTCGACAATGAAAGTTGTGTAATAATATCTAATGGAAGTGGTGAAGATATGAATACTAATGTGTGTAAGCTTGTGTTAATATCTAACTAGTTAACATGCTCGTTGGGTTGTGGGACCTGTGGCTCACAACCAAAGACTCGTTGAGGTTGAGGCCCTTATATGGTCATGCATGCAATCAAATCCTATTACCAAGAGTGGTCCAAAAGTCATAGGCTTGATTAGCATGATGTTCGGTATATTTAATTGCTCTATTTTCTCGGCGTATGTTACGTGTGCGTAAAAGCGAAAAGCGTAAACGTAAACTAGTATCGATGTCGATTATTAACTCGCCCGTTGGGTTGCATGGGACCAGGGGATCACAATGTTGTATGTCTTTTCTGTCGAGGACCGTTGATGGCCATGCAAGGTGAATTGATTTGCTTTCAGTAAATAAACTATCTATCAAGGAAAATCTAACCTATATTTTTGTTATTTTCTTAATATTTTAGGACAAAGCAATAAAACAAGCTAATCTATGGAAAGTAAATGTTTTTGTTCTTTTCTAACTTTTCAGAAAATGCATATAATCTAATAAACAAATTAAAAGCAAAGAATTAGCCAAATGTAGCTAACTATTTGTGCAGATGTGTGAATCTAAACCTAAGATATATTCTAATTCAATCAAGACCCTTCCAACCCTACCTCAGAAGTGAAGAACAAATCATAACCCTAACAGAGCTATTGTTCCCCATAGCTTCCCTGACAATGTTGAAGAGAAAACTTCTTATTGATTTGATCTATTTGCAACTATCTATCTAACTAATTGAAATGAATTGTTCCTCTGCTCTATTTGATATGTAATTGACAATTTGATAAACAAAGCAAACAAATACACGATTCCAACCTAGAAGAGCAAGAGCTTTGGCAAATTTGGTAGTAGCAGATCTCTGTCCCCTCGCTTTTTCCTTTCTTTCTCTGAGTGTTCGTGTGAGTCCAATGGATTGGGAATGCAAAAAACAAGAACAAGATGATGGTGCTTGAGAAATGGGAGCTTGGAAGCAATCTGGACGCAATGCAAGTAGAAGAGAGATAACACAAGAGATCTGAGCTTGGCTATGTAATTTCTAGCAAGACTATGACAACAAAAACAAACAAGATACACCAAATTCTCAGACATGCCTTTTGCTTGAATACAAGCATGAAATATATAAGAATGGAGGATAGGAGGTTACTTCATGCACAAGGCAATGAAGAGGCAATTCCAACTAATTAAAACCATTTAAAATAAAAGGAACAAGGAGAACCAAGCAAACAAAGCTATTTTTAGCCAATTTGGCTCACGGATGCGTTCAAAAAGTGAACTAAGGTGAATCATCGCATGCAAAATCACGCATGAAGATTCTGGAAAAAGTGGGCAGAACCGCCATCTTGTGCAGGGCGGTGGTTTTAGGACTACTGACCTGCACAGGGTGGCGATTCGACATCAAGGCCAAAACAAGCACAAAAAGAAGCGAGGAGTTAGCAAAATGCATGGAAAGGTTGAGTAAGGCTATCTAGGCTACAAATGGGCCTTAGAGCTTGAACACCTTCTTGAAAAGGACTTTGAATCATCATTGGGGATTCTTGTAACCATTTTCCTAACAATGCAACATGTGTAATTTTGGGTGCGTATGGTGTCAAAGGTTTTTGAAGAACCTCTTTGCGAAGGTGCATGCATTTGAAGTAAAAAGAGATATGACGAACCTTAGGAGCCATGATATAAAAGATAATGTGCCAAAGAAGGATCTAAATAATTGATCATGAATGGGGTTCACCAACTAATTTAACAAATATAGAAATATTTATAGATATTAAGGTTACGGTAAATGATAAAGCAATGAAGTACATATATGACCTAAGCTATAAACAATTAAAATTAAAAACCCTAAGTGTAAGAGAAGGGATGATATACTTAGTTGATTTCGCAATAATCCCGAAGTTGTGTCGAGCTGGAAAAGCGATGCAATATGAATGTAGACTGTTGCTGACCCCAAAAATTTGTATAAGTATGAGAAATGTTGGGACCGGGAGCTGGATCGGGTCGGGCGCCTGAGCACCGTAGACTACTTCAAGGGCGCATGCGATTGTAAAACTATCGAAACTGGATTTTACAGGTCATAAAATGTTCATTGGATGTCGTCTTTAGTCACATGTATGTTGTTGGTTGATCGTCGAATTCGTTTGAAATATACAAAGAGAAAGAACACCTACAAAACCCCAAAACACATCAAATCCTAAAAAGAAAAAGATGCAATGAGGAGTCAGATTGACCTCGACGGTCACCTAACTAAGTGAAGTTACGATCCGAGCACTGCACTACATTTCAGACTCCATGTAGTTTTGTGTGTGTGTGTGAGAAATCGTGCCCTAGGTGGCTCTTGTGCAAGATGCACTTGATAGCGAGTAATAACTAGATGTAGAAGATGTAAGTAGATGTGTGCATGGAAAAATGAACTTCCCCTCCTATGAAGTGTATGCAGAAGAATGTAGTCCTTGTCCCTTGAATGGATGCTAGATGGATGCTTTGATGCTCTTGAAATACCTTCGAGATGCAATCTTAGGCGAAAGTAATAAATGCTTAGAACTTGGTCTTTATTATGGTCACATAGCTTTATATTTATATGATTCCCTTTCTTGAATTTCATAACTAACCACTAAAAGCCCGACCACCAAGGAAACAAGATGCCCAAAAGACATAAAAGACCCAACATTTGCGAGTAAGATATAAAGAGGTCGGGGTGCCAGACGGGATGGGGGCGCACAGGCGCTGGCGTCAAGGCTAGGCGTTGGTGCCCAGGACTTCGAAAAGCTGAAGTAACGAAGGTCCGACTAGGCGTTGGGGTGTGTAAGACAAGGATGAAAACCAAAAAGAAAGCAAAGAGGCCAAAGATAGTGATTAGTTAATACTTTTCTCTAGCTTATGAATCATATGAATAGTAGTATGTGACTAGGACCTAGTAATGTACCCAAAGTGCGTGTTTTAGTGTTTACAACACCTAGCTCTCTTATTTGCACACAACCTACTTCATGATCTATTCGTCCTCGTGGGTCCATTAGCCCATCTCATCACCTCTAAGTCCCCCGTTCGAGCAACCCCTTCACATAGGTGTTCGCCACCTCCTTCACCACATAAGTTTCCTTCACATGCAAATCGTCACTCTCATACACCACCAATCTCAAAGCATGTTCACATGCTTTTATTGCCTCATATATCAAGTGGAGGACCCTTTCCCTTCACTATCATCGGTAGCTTACTCTCCATCGCACACTTGGGGGGCATCAAGCTTTCTCCACCGTCCTCGTATTATCACTAGTTGTCTATCATTTCTACTATCACGCTTTGTGCTTCATACTTCCTATTTATAAGCACTCTTATACACATTGATACACACCTTGTATCATCATTACCCTATGACACACTCTAGTTCCACGGTTCATACTTGATTCTACGAGGGTCTAAATCGTAAATGAACCTCCCCACATTCACTCTTTACGATCTATGTTGCATGATATATCTTTTTAGCACACATTTTCAAACCATTTCTTGATGATGCACTTTTGTTCTATGGTTCATTCTTGATTGTTGAGGGGTCTTCTATAAATGCACCTCATCTCATTTACATCTACTAGGGGCATGTTGCTCCTACCATCTTCACACATTACATACCATTCCATCACACCCATTCACTGTATTTGCATATCTTGGTTGCACTTACTCTTGCTTGCTTATACTACTTATATGTTGCACTTTGCTTATTATGCTAGTCAAATACTTAGTATGTCATTATCTTTATCATATACACATGCACGTTCACTTGGTCTTTAGATGTGAATGCAGATTTCTTCTGATTTTCACACGTTGCAATGATGCTTGGCACTATACCTTTTACCAGTCCCACCGAGGCTCCTGGGGGCATCTACATTTCCTACTCTCACACATTACATGTGTTATTGTTTCATCATTTATTACTTCTACTTTCTAGCACATTAATTTCCATTGATACATACATGCCTTGACATACTTTTTATCTTTCTAACATGCTAACGGGTGCTTCATGTGTAACATTTGCTTTGCAGACTATATGCCACCATGGTTATCCGATACACTTTGCTTGACATTATTTTCCATTATATGCTATTGTTTGCATGCTATGCGCTTTGTCTTTTATGGTTATTGTATATTTTTGGTTGCTTGACCATGATTTTCTTGTGACATTGTGAGAGATGTCCCGTGTATGAAACCCACTTTTTGTGGTCCACTTTGTTTACACACTTGCTTATTTAAATGGTCTTCTATTACATGCATTGCTTGCTATATTTTTACTAACACGTTACTTAGCCATTTTGTTTGCATGTTCCTTGGTTTCTACCACACACATCCCCTCCCCCTAAAGGGGTACAATACAACACAACCTCAAGTCCTCTCTTTTGGGCCACACAATCCTACAATTGTGGCATGCACCCCAAACGAGGGGGTACATTGGGTGAACAAATCACCCTGCAACAACTCAGATCTATAACACATAACAATACAGTACATAAATAACACATGTAACAGTTACAACACTGGCTCAAAATCGGACTCGAGATCAACATCACAAGATAAAACCAACGCTCAACATCGACATTAACATTTGGGTGTTTATGTCCTCCCCTGGGCGCCTATGTCCCAGGGGCACATATAGCAAACTTATCGGATCAACACAATTTACATAAGTCTTCAGAGCATTTCTACATCACGTGCACAATCCTTTATTTACAACATGCATGCAATCTCCTACAATCCATTTTAAACGAAACAAATAAGTATAATCGGAACTAATTCAGGATAACATGAACAATAGGAACAAATCGGGATGTACCATCTACATGGTGCTTGATGAGTCCATAAATTGACTCATCATAACATCTATATAACTATAAATTTTACTCCTAAAAATGTTAATCTATGCATGGGAATGTTCTAAATAGTTATATCTAAAGTAGAAAGTGATGCATTTCCCCTTATTTTGTCTTATGCGAACTAATGACCAATGAAACTTTCACTAACTGCTTTGTTGAGTGATTTGGTGACATATGTAAGCTAATGAGGTGCATTTTCTACCATTTTGAGCAGTTGCAGTCAAGGAGACTGAGTCCACAACCACTACGCCATTTTGAAGGATTGACCCACAATCAACTATAAACGAGGGCCCCTGTTTCCAGCTAGAATTATAGGGTGTCATGGAACTTTTATGAAATTATTATCGGTTAATTTGTTGCCTATATTTGTGGCATGTGTTGTAATCAACTGTGTCTATAAGACACCTCCTTTGAACTGTTACTTAGTAGTTTTTAACAGTATTACAGTAGTTAATAGAAGAAGTTATTTTCAGTTGCACTCTAGAGTATGTGATGAACTTATTTTGATCAATATAATACATGCTATTTTGAGTATATGTTTGTGTTGAGAGCCTCAATCCCGAAGTAGAGCAAGGGCCCACTCGACTGAGGAGATTAAAGGACTGGTATTTCATGCAAGATCTTTATATTTGCTTAGTTTCATTTCAATTATCTTGGTTTGATGATTATCTGAATGCAATCTTGTATTTCTTTGTTTCAACACATTCCTTTCTTCAATCATTTGATTTAAGCAAGTATTTCATTTCAAGTAAACATTTCCTTTAACAAGCATTTCATTTCAACAACTTTGTTTCAGTAGAGTAGATGTAGTTCATATACTTTGTTCTCCATAGATTAGAAGCTTTGACATTCAGTAGTTTAGATCTTTTACTTGCTTTCAGTAGTTAAGTAGTGTAGACAAGAGAACCAATACTAAACAAACCCCACAACCCCCCCCCAAAAAAAAAAAAAAAAAAAAAAAAAAAAAAAAAAGAGACCCACCAAAATACAAGTTGCATATCAACTTCTCTGCATATAGCCTTGAACATAACCATGGTCTATAATGACATCAATGTTTGAATAGGCTGATTAAATGATTGGAAGTTATAACAACCCATCGGTTCTTATTGGGCGAGTCATGTAGAGGAGAGTAACACTAGACCTCTCTCCCCAACACTTGCTCATTGGCGTGGGATCGCCCAAAAAACTCGCATTTGACGTGAGATCGCCCAAAAAATCATTATTAGTGTGAGTTCGCCCAAAAACTCACTCTTTATAGTATTTTCAAGACATTTTTCTATCCTTTTACACTTGGTGCACACTTTCCTTTTTACACACACACTTTTATATATTTATGCATACTTAACACAAATTTTTCATATAAACGAATTTGACTACTTTTGCAGGGTTCATCCTTAATACACAACAAGGAGCAACTTACTTCATCAAACACAAGTACAATGCAACACATACGCTTCACCCCTAGGGTCAATTTCCTTTCCTAGTTTCCACGCTTCAATTTGCATCATTCCACGCTTCACTTGTCCACTCGACATGCTATTCGCAACACGTTCGACAGGATCATAAGCTACACATCTCTTATCTATTTTATGTTATCGAGTATTCACTCAACAACATAAAGTGGGGCAAATGCAGACACAAAATCACGCACTTGGGTACATTTTTAGGTCCTAAAAGCATACTAGCATTTACATGATTAGTAAGCAAGAAAACTAGTGGTTGACAAATACCTTTGGCCTCTTTTCTCTTTTTCTTGCTCTCTTTTTGGTCTTACACACCATACTGATCCAGTCAATATTTTGCTTGTTTATCTTTAATGGCTTTAGACACGAGTGCCCAACCATGACAAAAGCACCTGTGCACTCCCTGTCCCCTTTGGGTGCCTTGACCCTTTTTTATCTTACTCGCTTCTTTTGGGTCTCTTTTATCTTTTGGGCATATTTTTCACTTATGGGTCGACCTTCTAGTTGTCAATTACGAAATTCAAACAAGCGAGTCATATAAATACATAGCTATGTGTTCAAAATGAAGGAATAAGCACTAAACATTACTATCATCACCCAAGCTTGCATCCAAAGGCACCTAAAGTACTCTAAAACATCTATCTAGCATCCATTGAAGGGACAAGGGACTACATATTTTGCATACATTGCATAGGAAGGGGAAGTTCATTCTATTCCATCCACACATGCTATACATTTCTACATTCTAGATCTAGCCCGCTATCAAGTGCAACTTGCACTAGGGCATCCTAGGGCATAATTTCTACACACACTCACAAGAACTACATAGAGTCTGAGATGTAGTGCAACGCTCGGTTGTAAGTTCATTCTCGGGGTGACCGTGAGTCGGTTCGACTACCCATATCAGCATATTTCTTTTTAGATTTGATGTGGTTTGTGGGCTTGTGCAGGTGGACTTTTGTTTCTGCAGTTACAAGTACCATCGATGATCAAAGAGTGATCAATAATAAGTAACGATGACATTCTTGCGACACAATAAAAACCAGATTTTGAGTATCACGGGTGCTCGATGCAGCGAGCTCCAATGCCCGATGTCCTTGCCCCATGGTAGATGCCCCCGTCTAGCCTTGTTCACGAGCTCCTGTATTTATAAAGACATGAACTACGACGCTGTTTACCTCTTGTTCAACATGTTTCCCAGTTCATATCGGTCCCAGTAGAGCGTAAATCAACTAAGTCCTCTTATCTCATCCTCTTGCTTAGGGTTTCATATTTACATCTTAGTTCATTTGTGTCATTTATGTATTTTAGCATTCATAACAATAAGTGACTCTACAATACCCTTATATTTAATTAATTTCAAATTAAATTAAATCACATGCGACTAAGTTTCAAACTTCTTGCAATTTTCGGCAAATTGCGGCTTTGATCGCTTTGACTAAGTAAGGTATATCATTCATTTTATGCATTGTTTTGCCATTTTTTTGTCATTGATTTTATTTATTGAAAGAACCCATGATTGCCCTTCTCATTATCAATGACAATATAAGCCCATTTATTTAAGTAGTATTGATTTGGAGATTTATTTGGTTTAATAGTCCACGATGTTAGACGACTTGTTTTTGGTTCGTAGATGATCTATAACATAATAGAGTAACTCGTACTCGTAATATGCAAGAGGCATTTAACCGTGCTTCAAATATGATGCATACATACCCTACTCTAGAAGGATTTGAACTTGCGACCTTTCTTTTAAGAGCACAAGTTCTTTGCCATTATATTAACTCAAGTGGAGACTAAAAGGAAATTCATGGACCGTAAAAAACAATAACACCTAATTTGAACCAACAATTAGTAAGTTCACAAATATTCTAAAATCATAATAAATTATGAACTAGTAAACGCTATGATCTAATTTTAAGGTGGAGATGGGGATGAGGATGGGATGAACATGTGCCATACGCCAAACCCGATGTGAAATAAAACCCCGGGTTAAAATCGAACTTTGGTATGAGTTAAGTAAGCTGGGCATTACTGCATAATGCCAAATGCTTTATTTGCCCTTACATTTACGTTCCCTACAAATCTCTGCGACGTTGGAGCTTTGAATCCCTTCATTTTCATTTTAATGTGAGTTCTGTCATATATCCTTTCAAAATATGTGTTAAATCACTGGAAAATGGGGTATGATCTGTTAGCGTTTGTTTGATTAATTGTGAAACCCCCACTGCGGTATTTTGCTTTCTTTTTCTGTTACGATAGGAGGCGTTAGACTTTTCTGACATAACCTTGTATCTTGCTAAGTATTCGTATTTGCAGAAAATCTGGTTAAAATATGCGCGTTTTTGAATCATTGTTCTGATTTAATCTGTCTGTCCTTATGCGGGTTGAAACTTTGATAAATTGCATCAATAAAGTTACTGCAATGCTTTTATGTGTGTTGCTTATGCATTGAATGAGGTTTTATTTTGCACCGGTCTTTTAAGCCGCTTTAAATTGTTAGAGAAGTTTCTTTCTCTTGCATCATATTTCCAATTCCGTTACCACCTTTTCTTTTCGAAGTATATCGTTCTTTACAATTTGTTCATATACATTAAGCGACGAAATTCAAGCAGCGATTTCTTTAACAGAATGCTGGGTTGATAAAATATGAAAAAACTTAAAATTAATTTAATTGGATATACGGAGTGGGCGGGGCTTGCGCATATATGACAGGTTGTATTCAGTTTGTTAATTTATTTTTTAAATTAAAATCTATTTGATGATAAGTAAGGAGGGATCATAAATGCAAAAGCCCGCATCAGGCGTGGACTGAAGTTGTTCATGTTTGTAAAATATTTGTTGTTCCAAATTTGTTGTGGGGTTGAAATACATGACTTGATGTATACGGGAGAAATTCATCACTTAAAAAAGATGATTGTGGATATGAAATTGGGGTTAAGCATTACTTGATGGAAGGAAGGTCAAAATGGTAGGACGGCCTCCACATCGTGCAAGGCAAGCCCTTGTTTTATTTGATGTGTAAAGCACCCTATTTGATTTTATGTAAATTCAAGATGGGAACGCCACTCCTTGTTTTCAACTTGATGCATTAGTTTAGTCAGTCTCCTCGAACAACTTGATTCTGTTTTGTTTATTCTGGATAATCTGCATATATGCTTGTAATGTTGACATTTTGGGTCTCCTCTTCTTAATGCATTGTCATTACAAGTATGAAACACAGATTATCCAGAAGCAACCAACACATGAGATGGAGGTTTGCATACTCCTTGACCAGGTAACTCTTATTTTTGCGCACGATATTTTTGCTCGTGTCTGAACTCCGGAGAGCGTGTCTGAACCCTTTAATTTGAAAAAAGCCAACAAACTTTTATTCTACCTTGTGTTTTTGCCCTTATTCTGCTTGTGGCCTTTCTACGATCTCTCAGGGGCTAGCATGCTAAGATGACCCAGAAAGTTGACTACTTTGTTCAGCCATATCAGCAATGTTGGGACTCGAGAATGATTCTAGTACTCACAAGTCTCAACTACAAAGTTACGAGTTTTGCCCAGTTTTGAGATTATTTGGACAGCTGTTATTAAGGGCTAGAATGACATAATTATCCCCTCAAAACTTTGGATTTCTCTAGCCCTACAAATTTCTCACTGTGGCAGATGACATCACAAGCATACACTGGGAAAGTTGAACAGTTTGAAGTTCAAACATTAATAGAGGTTGATTCACTGGGGGGAAACTTGAAAAATGAAGGTGCAGAAGCTGAGGAATTCTTCTCCAAAGGATATGCCAGAATTAATCTGGAATGGTTCTCATTCGAAATGGATATCGTTGACAGTTTGATATCTGAAGCATTTATGAAAGAATATAAGATCTCAATGAATGATAGAGAATGTCTCAGAATCAGACATGCGAATTTTTAAAAAAGTACGGTCTGCAGTTTTTTTCATTTCTTGTATGGTTTATTTGTAAGTTCAAGATGCAAGTTACTTGTGAAGTTATAGTTAGGGATTAATTTTGTTCATTCTGCAAGTAACAAACTCCTATTTTGTGGATGGAGAGGGATAACTCTATTGAACGTCTTTAAGAAAATCACTGCAAAGGCCACAGCAGATTCTATCAAGTTTGGAGCAAGAAGGATACTATGTAAAGAACATATTCAGTTTCAGAAGAATGGATATACTGATGCAGGAGTATACGGAGTCAAAAGTCTTATCTTCAGTTCTTGCATCAATGGATGAGTGTCACGGAGAAAATAAGAAAAAAATCAATATTATATGTGCACGTAGAAACTATTAGCCGTAGAGCATGGAGAGGCGTACTATTAATTGTGCATTCGGAGTTTAAGCTAGAAAAGATAGTTTTATTTCGGGAACAATCAATGTATCTTTCGTAAGAGAAGAAATTAGTTTCCTAGGAAGCAAGTAACGCAGCTTTGTTCTTAGAATAGTTTATTTCTTAGAAAGCAAGTAAAGCAACTCTGTTCTTAGAATAGTATTTCTTAAAAACTGAGTAAAGTATGTTAAACCCCCTCTGTTTGAAAAGGATCAAATGTAAGTGATTATAAAATGAGCGGGATAATAAAATTTCAGAATTCTATTTTCGAAGGAATATATATATTTTTGTCTTCATTGTTTTAGGTTAATCTTTGTATGCACTTTGAGCTGTGGTATGAGATGACGGCCAAAGGATTTCTACTACAGGAATATAGATGAAGAAGGGCCAAAAATCAAGGATTTGATGCAGGCAAGTTACTCCGTAGACTGGAAGCTCTTGAGGTTAGGATGAGCGATGATGAGTTCGAGGATGAACAAGAGAATGCATGTGCGTAGGATGGGGCAGCAAATCCCATTTTAAGATTGATTGAGGCAATCTCCAAACAAGCAAGAAAAAACAAGGAAAATATTTTAAAGTTCAAAGGAGGGTTGAACCCAAAATTCTTTATAGATTGGCTACAAGTTTTGGAGAGATATTTTGATCTAGTCACATGATGCTCTTTGGCGAGATATTGTACAACAATCTAGAAGATAATAGGGAAAGGAGAAGATTAGATTGTGCCCTAAGATGTTGAAATATCTTAGACAAAAACTTTTCTCGTAGATTATTAGCAATAGGCATTCAAGCAACTTAAAAATGTAAGGAAAAATGAGGTGTATGTGCAAGAGTACATCAAACAATTTGTGACATTGCAAATTCAGAAAAATATGCAAGAAGACCAAAAGAAGGCAGTGTATATGAAATGATTTATTTTGCTAGACTGGTCGATGCATCAATCTTCTTGAATGTACATCCTAAGGAGTACACTCGGGATTGGGGTGGGCTGACTTGTAGCATGTCACAAGAGATTGTTGTGGCATTTCCCTAACTTACTACCTCCTTACACCACCTTGTGCCACATTATACCACTTGCATCACCTACACATTAGCTAAAGTTACCCTTCCTTCTCCTCATTGACCATCTTCTTTCCTCTTTCTCCATTTGCTTGTACATAGCCAATGTCACAGGCCCCATCGATAACGTTTTGCAGATCCTTGTTTTAGTTGACATTATTAGCTAAAATTGAGTTGTGACCTATATAATGTAAGTCTGTACTTATAGGGTTCCCATTTATCATTTCCCAATATATCATTGAACAATCCATTTTTCTTGCACATGCAAATCAATTTATGAAGAAGAATAGGACTTTGGGCAGAAGAGTTTACGTTGAGGAAGACAAGTTGAAGCATTGGGCCATTGAAGATACCAAGAATATGAGCTGAACCAACACGTTCTACCTTAGTTTTTGGAGTCCCTAACTTGAGGTTTACTTAGGTCTTCTACTAATCCATCTTGGCTTCACCCACAACAATCTCTCACAAGGTGCTATAAGCCAAAGGGGGAGAATAATGCGCTGACAAGTTGACCCCAAGTATTCCCTAACCCTAACATCTTTCTTCTATTCTTTAGTTAATGATTGTTCTTTGTATCATGTATTAAATAGGACAGTGTAGCATATTTTTCTCTTTACATTATTTTCATTTCCTATTATAGCTCTTGCTTTTGCCTAGTGGCACCTCCTTATACAACCCTTGCACTTAATAGCTCTTGCTCACTACCTAATGACACTCTTTTACCTATAGCTCTTGCTTTTACCTAGTGGCACCCCAATTATAGTAAGGCCCTACACCTTATATCCTTAGTGATTAGGTATAGATTCATCTTATAGTTCCATTACCACCTCATATGCACACAACCCTTCTCTATAGCCCAAGACCGCTTTGTAGACTGCCAATTCGTGTGTGTTGGCCCTAGAATGGTCTTCTACTTTATCCTATTTTAAAGGCTCCTTCATAGGTCAGTCTTGGCCTACATACGAGACAATAACTCAGTATTTAAATGGACTAAGGTTCCAAATCCAAGATGAAGTATCCTTTGTGAAGGTGCACTTTGTGGATGAAGCATATCGATATACTTGAAAGGCATAAGAAAAATTAAATTGGGGAAAAGGTAAGGGAATTAAATGGCATGACAACATATCTTCAAAGGAAAGGGAGAGCTTTTTAAAAGCTAATAAATGTGAAGCTAATGAGGATGGAAGGGGCATGTAAAAGGAAGAGTTAAAGAAAAATATCATAATTCTATTGTTCACTCTGGGTTCAACAAATCATATTTTTCACCTTAGAATTTTTGTGGATTTTTGCTTTGTTTTTGGTGAAAATTGTTGTGCACTCTTTGACTGCGCTATCAAAGTGGTATCAAAGCGGGCTAAGTTCCTATGTTGTGAAGGTAAGTTTATATATCACAAAAGAAAATTCCTGTTGTTTGGGTTGTAGTTCTCCAGTTTGGGAAAGTCCTAAGTAGAGCAATTCAAGATGAGTGAATTGTTAGCAAAACCAAAGTGGATCGCTAAAATAGGTATTTCATTGAAGAAGGGTGCATTATTGCACATAGCCAAAAAATAGTGTTTGCGAGAGTTGCATATGAAAATATGGCCAAGTGTTGTAGAAATTATATTTTTTGGAGGAGAAACTACACAGTGATAGAAGGCATGAGGACACTCGAGCAATAGAATAGGTTGAAGGCATGAAAAGAATTCATGAAAACTTCCATAAATGAGCATAGAAGTGAAAGCAAGAAAAGAGAAGACATTGGAAGGTAGAGAGGTTGTGAAGTTGAAATCATGGGTAGAATTGTCTCTTAACAAATAATAACTCGAGACAAAAGATAATTTTTGTACTATTGCATTGATGTTGTCTATTAAATGCATTACGGCTGTTGTAAAAGTTGATGTTATAAAGCCAAAAGTTTGACTTTTGAGTATGCTGCAGGCAAGGGGAGATGGTCCATTATTTCCCAAAAGCATGGAACTGTAACACACTTTAGGCTTGACTTCAAATAAAATGTAAAAATATCCACATGCTGTAGCATGTTATTATTGAGCCTAAAATGTAAAAGAAAAGATTTTCCTAATCTACACTCAAATATGTTGTGTGAATTCTTTTCCCTTCAGCAAAGTGTGTCACAGTTCCATACTTTTACTAATTGATGCATATGTTGTTAGGGAGCCCAATTAAGAGCAGCCTTAGACAACCTAGCCCTTTAGGATTAATGCATGGAAACACTACAAGATATATAATAGAACACAATAGGAACAACACACTCATACATAGACTGATCGCCAATGATACAATGTTAACGATCTTCAAAGAGATACATACAATTAGAACCAAGCAACTTTCACTTGAGGATTTGTGTTGTCCTAGAATGTACATAAATTGTTACACCAACAATTACCAATTCCTATCTGTCCTCGGCTCTACTACTTACTCGAGGCACATAGGTTTATTTATATAGGCATGCAAGCTACCCAAAAGCATTATCAAACTTAGCTACACACTACCCATTAAAACTCTTAAAATCATGTGATATTACAAATATAAGGTCCAACGGACCCATACAAGGCAAGTCTACTTGATCCAAACTTTTTTGCAAGATCGCAATCTTCATGCCAAGAACTTGTGTGGAAACCCATGTAGCCTCACCACCTCCTCAAGAATAGATCCGCAATGTGCGTCGTGTCACTTGTCTTCGAAATTCTATCCATTATAACATAGATGGAATTAACCTCTCTTTGCGTCTTAGGTAAACCCATGCTTATATCCTCCCAAGGTCTCTTTGGGATGGGAAAAGATTGGTACAACCTTCCCCCTTGACCAATCGACATACTCTACACTCTTGCACAAATTTACATAATTCGATATAATCTTGGCCAAAAATAACTCTCAGCCAATTGCTCCAGTCTCATCCACTCCAAAGTGTCCTTCCAATCCTCCACTGTGCTTTTCTTTCACCATATTCTTCCACATTGATCCTCTGGGAATGCACAACTATCTGCCTTTGAACAATAGGCCTTCTTGCACAAAATACTCCAATCAAGGTGCTGTGTTAACTCTCACTGGTTCTCTACATACCTTATATGCTTTGATGAAATCTTCATCCCTTGCATACAAACCCTTCATGGATTCAAAGCCCAAAACTTCTACTCTCATTTTTGTCATATTGCACCTACTCAATGCATTGACAACCTTGTTAGACTTGCCACTCTTATGCTGCAACACAAATGTATAGCCTTGTAGATATTCTACCCACTTCATATGCCTTTGATTCAATCTTATTCGAGTATTTATGAATTGTAGGGCACAATGATTAGTATACAAAACAAATTCTTTTTGCAATAAGTAATGCATCCACTTCTTGAGCGCTTGTATAATTGCATATAACTCTTGATCATACACACTATACTTCCTCTTTGCGTCATTCAACTTCTCATGGAAGTATATGACTGGTCTTCCTTCTTGACTCAACACTGTGCCAATAGTTGTACCACGAACATCATAATCCACTTGAAATACCTTCAGAAAATCTAGTAATGCCAATAGTGGTTGTTCAATCACCTTCTTCTTCAACTCTTGAAAACTTTGTTCTGCAGTTGGGCTTCAGACAAAATCCTTCTTATCCCCACGCATGGCCTCTATGACAGGCACACATATGCCGCTGAAATTCGTAATGAACTTGTGGTAAGAACTTGCTAAGCTGTGAAAGCTCTGTGCTTCAAAAGCATTCCTCGGTGATGGCCATTCTAGTATTACTCACGCTGTTCTGAATCCATCTTTAGACTTGCATGAGAAATCACAAAACCCAAATACACAAGCTCTTCTTGCATGAAACTACACTTTTTCAAATTGATCAACAATTTCTCTTCTTACGAATCTACAACGCTTCTAACTCTATTCCACTTCTTCATTCCACTCCTGCATAGAATTCAAAGTGTATTCTTGCCAATTTCAAATGATCTTTTTGCATCCCGTTAAATATCAAAATGCCATCTAGGTACACAATTGTGAACTTCCCTAGAAATGGCTTCATGACTTCATTCATCAATCTCATAAAGGTACTTGGTGCATTGCTCACCTCAAACGTCATCACAAACCATTCATACGGTGCTTACATTTTTAACGCAGGCTTCCATTCATCCCCTTGTCATACACAGATTTGATGATTTCTGCTCTTTAAATCAATCTTGGTTAAGTACCTTGCTCCACTCAAACAATCCACAAGGTCATTCATATGCGGCAATTAAAACCTATACTTAATTGTGATCTTGTTGATTGCCTTGTAAGTTCTGTACACATGCACCACTCTCCATCCTCCTTAGGTGCTAGAATTGTTGGGATTGCGCATAGATTCAAATTTTTTTAATCAACCCCTTATCCAACAACTCTTGAACTTGTTTTTGTATCTCCACATTCTCTTGTGACATCATGTGGCATATCACCTTGTTTGGCAAATTTGACCATGGAATTAAATCCACGGGGTGACTTATATCTCTTATGGGTGGTAATCCATTTGGTAGACTACTTTGATACTATTTCTGCAAACTCTTCCAACACATCTTTCACCTCACACGAAAGTGATTCAATATTCTTTCATGACCGTACTTGTGCACTCCTCTTGCACGGTTTTCACTATTAACACAAAATATGCATCACTTTACTTCACTTCACTCAAGAATTGCTTTCCTAATAAGACCGACGTCTTCAAACTCTATTCCACTCATTCTCCTCTTGTATATAATTCAAAGTGTATTCTTGCCCATCCTTCACTACCTTGTAGGTGTTTGTGTGACCATCGTGTTGTGCCTTCCTTGATCAAACTCACAACCTCCCAAACAACACATGGAAAGCATCCATGGGCATTATATCGCACGTGACTTTGTCTTCATATCTCCCCACTAGGCGTAACCGAACATTGTTGTCATCTTTAGGAGTTGGTGTTCTTGCTATAAACATGAAATTTTGTAGGGATTAGAATGCACGATGCTCTTCAACCCCAACTTGTCTACCATCTCCTGTGCTACCAAGTTGGCATTCACTACGCTTATCCATTATCAACCTATAAACCTTGCCTCCCAACTTGCATGCGGTTCTAAATAGATTCTTTCTTTGTCGGGCCAATTTTGTTGGCTTGACAAAATGCATTTTATCATCGAGTGAATCTCCCATATGTGGGTCTTCTCTCGAAATCTGGCGACACATCTCTTTCTTACTCTTGTGCAATATGTGCACTCCATTATTTCATTTTTCCTCACCATCTTTTTTTGTGCATGTGGGCACTCGGAAGCTCTACGCCCCTTCTTTTTGTACCTATAACATGTCGTTGAATCCATGGTTTTCTCCATGTCGAAAGGATCCTTTTCCCTAGAAGAATTTCTTGTTCCTCTTTGCAAGCGCCATCATTGCGCAAAGTGTTAGCCTTGCCTTCTTGCTTAGAATTTCCTTTGTCACCACCTTGTCGATGGCCTTGCATAAACTTTCCCTTGCCTTGTGCTCCACTTTGTTGTTTGTGCGACAAATCCTGTTATGACCCTAGTGCATACTTATAGGCTTCCTCCATGGATCATGCTTGATCATCCCGAACTCATCGTGAATTGAGAGACACAACCCATTCATGTAATCCGAGTTCTTTTCCGCACCATTCTCTACGTGATTGTCTCCAATGTCGACTCTATAAAATTCCTCAATGCATTTCTTCACACAAGCTCTCTTTGTTGTAGATTTGTAACTTCTTGAACAAATTGATTTGGTAATTTGCGGCAAGAATTTAGCCTTCACATTGCCACCAATCTTTCCCAAGTTTTGATCTTGTTTGCCTCTCCGCACTCACTCTCCTGTACATGCTCCTGCCAAAGAGATTCATGTCTCTTCAAATTGGTGTAGGCGAACTTGAATATTTTGGGATCTTCCATGTCTTCATATTTAAAATATTTCTCGAGCTTCGTTCTCCAATTAATGATTTCCTTAGGCTCTAGACTTCGGAATAACTTCGGGTATCCAATCTAGGCTTACTCCCCATTCTTCCAATAGTTTGTGCGAGTCTCTCTTTTGGCCCATTGGCTTGCACTTCTCCATCTTCTTTCGCGGTGGCGCCCTTGGTTTTGCGGGTGTTCTTTGCATCATCACTAACATCTTCTACCATGATGCCTCTACATTGGCGGTCTCCATAGCCTCCAAATGGGCTTGCGAACCTCTCATCAACACAACCAAGTCATCAAGACTTGAGCCTTGATCTACTTGACCTATCTCATTATTTCTTCCCCTTTTTGCGGTAGTGCTTCCTTGAAATCAAGAGATCTATAATATTAGCAATCGTCACACCTTCTACCCAACTATAGCCTTGTTGGAAGATGTCTACAACCCATTTTCTATCCACACTTACAAATGTGGAAAGTCGATGTTCGTGTGTGCGACTCTCATGCCTACCTAACAATTACCTTGTTGGAAGATGTCCGTGATGATTTTCTACTCACACTCGCAAATGCAAAAACCACCAATGTCCACCATGCCTCACTTGCAGGAAGAAAACCTTGCTCGATACCAAAATGACGTAGATGTGGTTAGGGAGTCCAATTAAGAGTAGCCTTAGACCATGCAACCCTTCAAAATTAACGCGTAGAGACAATCAAGATATATAATGGAATACAATATTTGTTTTATTCATTCACAAGAGGAAAACCACTCTCGTACATAGGCTAGTTACCAATGATACAACCTCAAAAAATCTCCAAAAGATACATACAAACTAAACTAGCCGAGTTCTCACTTAGAGAATCTGCACAATCTTAGAATGTCCAACAATTGCTACACCGACAATAAAGAATTCCTATATGTCCTTGACTTTACTACTTACTCTAAGGCACATAGGTTTGTTTATATAGGCATGCAAGCCACCCAAAAGCATTATCAAACTTAGCTATCACTACCCATTTAGACTCTTAAAATCATGGGATGTTGCAAATATAGGATCCAATGAACCCTTGCAAAGCAAGTCGGTTTGCTCGGACTTCCCGCGGGATCACAATCTTCATTTGCAGCATTCCACGACATCGGTTGGCCATCGCGGCATGACTCAGACCTTTGCGGCATCGGCAGACCATCGTGGCATGTTTCAAACCTTCGTGGCATTAGTAGACCATCACGACATGACTTAGACTGTCGTGGCATTATGCAAACACAACAATCTACTTTAATTGGTTTTGGTTGATACAAGATTGCTGTGGACTTGCATGTGCTTGCATCACTAATCACAAAGAACATGCAATTGAATGTATGCATGGAGATGTTAAAGCTGAAGAGGACAAATGAAAAGTGGTTAAAGATAATATTCCATTGAAGATTGATCAAGAAGAACACAAACTTATCAAGAGTTTGCATGCATCGAAATAATGAGGCTGAGGTTGAATTAAAAGTTGCTACAAATATTTTTTCCATGGAACATGAAGACAATTGTGAGGAATAAGTGGGGAAGTTGATTATTTGCATGGAGATGGGAGAAGAATTTCCAACGAGTGGAAATATGCACAAAATAGAATTCATACCATCAGTCCATTTGTCAAACATGGTTGATTACTAGATGATGTCATCATCATGGAAGAGGAAGTGGAAGCAAAACTTGTTCTCATTTATATGGTAGTGAGAATACTACTAGTATTTTTTTGTAAGATGAGATGTTTGTAATTGTGGAGGAAAAAATGATCACATAAAAAGAAAATTGTTGTAGAAAATGTTATTTCTAATTATGATATTGTAAATAAGACGAAGAGTGAGATAAGGTAGAGAGATTGGATATGGAAATGGAATTATAAGCATCTAAATTAATGGAGGAAGTGAAAGGAATATATACTTAACTTTTCTTTAAACCAAGAGGTTCATGTTGTGCCCATTTATCGTCACTTATAGTTTTGCGCAAACTTAATGAAGCTCAACAATTGAGTAAGTAGCTCAAGTGCTTACGTATGGCGCAAAGAGAGATCATTGAGCTCCTCATTATGAGAGATGCAATGCAATCAACATTGCATGCACGTGATACAATCAAACCTTAACATTTACCATGATCTAAACCCTAACAAACTTAAAATGCAACAATCCTATGAACACAAAATCCAATACATGATTCAACCATAGTCTACAATGTCTCATAGATTCATTCATTCATATACACACATATTACAAATATATTACAATCATCCAACATTAACATCATGGTAAACTCACGGACCTATAAAACTACAACCTTTGTGTTTTCTAATGTGTTTGTGTGTCAAATATCTTTCCTCTTTCAAATCTAAAGGCCAAGTGGGGTATTTATTGTATTCCTACACCACCCTTTCCTTGACAACCATATCCAAAGAGACATCTTCTAGAAGTTTCTAGAAGATCCCTTGATCATCCCATGTGCATCTCCAAAGGATCGATTTCTAATTATCCTCTATCAAAGTGGCATGATAGTCCTCCATTTGTTAGCTATGCATGTGTTTCCTTCTTGCCTTTGCCTCGTGCATGAGTCTATTTGTATAGTCTTCTCGTTCTTTGTGTGACTTGTAACATTTTTCGCTTGCGCACTACATACACATAATTCCATACCAAAACAAAACCCAAGCTTGTCCATTGGTGTGCCCAACCTTAGGGTCAACAGTCTCCCATAATACCTTGTCTATTCCCAGCACAAGATGGTGCTTCTGTAATGCTGGTTGCTTTCTCCCCTTCATGCATAGTCAAGATCTCAACTACTTGTTTGCGGTTCTTGTTCAAAATTATTTCAACGCTCATCTAATGTGGTGGTTCTTGGTTTCATCCGTGTACATCTCCAACGAAGCCTTGATAAGTTCTTGTTATCCCAAAATACCCCCAGGTCATTTTGGCATTAACAAGGTTTATTTTGGACTTAGGAATTTTTTGGAAAATGCTATGGGACACTAACTTAGTGTATTGCGGACTTGAGGAACTTAGTGTTCTGCGGGTTCTCCTAACTTGCAAAACAAAGGAGTTAAAACTTGGGCATATTTGCGACTTGAGAGGGCCGTGAAATAAAGACCCCAATGTTCCGCGGAGTGCGGAACAAAGGAGTTGAGCTCGGTATTGCGTAATGAGAGGCAAGAAACAAGGCGCGGACATTAAACCCTCGGGATGTTGTAGAATGCTGCACAACAAGCAACAAGGCTTCATGCGAATTTGGAAAGTTAGTAAAGGCCGCAGCGACTTAGTAAACTCGCCAAACATGCAAAACTCCGCCAAATACCAAAAGGTGCCGTGGAGCGATAAAAAACATTCAAATATTCAAAAAAGCTTGCGAAGAAAGGGGAAATGCAGGGGTAAAGCCGCAAAATACACGAATTGGTTTTTGCCCATAACTCTCAAAGACAACCAACAAAATTGAGTAAAATCGGTCTTTGTTGGAAAGGTCTCATCGACGACTACATTCTAGGATCAACAATTTCAGAATTTGATGCAATTTGGGGGACCTAAATGCCAAACTCGGGTGAGAGTAGAAAGGACGATCATGAACACGCAAAGTTATCAAATCATTCCTCAACCACCAGAATGCGAGGAATCACGCTCCTCCATTTGCAAGTCGGATAACGTGTGGAAATGATCTTTCAGAGGTGCCCATGTGCTTTGTAGGTGAATTGATGAGTTTTGGTCGGTGGTTGAATAGAGAAAGCCGTGCCCTTTTCTCTTGCCCTCTCCTTTTCTCCCATTCTCTATATATTGTAAAAATATCTCATTTTGAAAGGAGGATGTTCTAAAAATGTGAACAAACCATGTCAAAATGGTCTCCTAAACAAATTTGAGTTGTAGACCTCCATTTGCACTTGGAAAATGGGTTTTGTGCCTTCTTCTTCGAGATGTAATGGTCTAAGCATACTTGATAATAAAACCTTGTGTTTGTGGTTCTCTTACGCCCTATGCTTGTGCTTTATTTGTAACACCCATGTAATGATCAACCCAATTAAGGGATTTTTTAAAAACATACCCTTAATGTACAATTAATGCTACAAATGGTTAACATTAATTTTTAAGCTTCTTGCTAACTAATCCAACATATTTAAATTATTCATAATCCATTTGATAATATAAAATAACCATGTGCGCAAATGTAAGGGCATATCCGATCTCCACGATCGCCCTTAAGTCACTCTATCCAAGTGTGTATACTTTGTATATTTGGTTTAACCTTTTATAGGTTATGAGAACTATGTGTATCTCCTAAGTGCCTACCTGGAAGACATTCATGAAGCTTCCATCCGATGTCAGACACACGATAATTTAGGGGATTGGTGATTAGCCAATGTAGTCAACTAATACATTACTTCGGCCAAAGTTTCAAGCATTGCTTTGCAAGCTTAGTTTCGATACTGCACACTAGCCTATGAAACTTGTCTTTCGTCACCACACAACCATCTCAATATAATTATTTGGATTTCGTGTTGTTTTAAGAAGGTGAACTAGTTAGGAAGAGGCAGAGTCCACTACTGGCTCATTTCCCTAAATAAAAAGGGTCCCATCTGTACCATCTTAGGATTCCATGGGAAACATAATGACCACTTAATGATTACCCATCATTACGTCCTCATTACCCTTTCGGTAGCCATCCTAAGTTGGCACGAAGCTAAGATTCTTTTAGCAAGTCGTTTATAAAGTATATTTTCAGAATACTAATAGGTTTCCAAAAGAGGTCATAGTAACTCCACGAGTTACTAACTTACATTAGTTCCTCTTGTCGTACTCTTAACAACTTAGTAATTGTCGTTAGGTGTAGGTTAATCATTCGTTTTGCATATCGAGTCATTTAAGTTCATTTACTCGTCATGATTAATCCATTATTACTATAAAGTACTTTAAACATCTTTATTTTGTTTTCTATGTTTCCTTTAGGTTTAACTATCGATATTCCTTCTACTTTGATTATTCTATCTGAGTTAATGTAATAAGAAATAATCACATATCTTAAGAAACAATCAACTTAATTATTAATTCAACTTTGTAAATAAAATATCTACATTTTCAGTTCAAGTAAGACAAGTCATATGACCAAATTACAAATAAGGGACAAATATGCCAATCATCATTAATATTGATTTATAATGATCAACGCGAATAATACATTGGGCCATAATGCCCTTTTAAAGATGCGATGATATTTCAATCGCTTACACAAAATCCTTTCGTATTTACTTCCAAATAAACTCAAGACATAAAAACAACCATAGATTCTAATTGAAGCGATTACTTCAAGTATATAGACATTTCTGCAAAACCTGTAGGAGAGATAGATATGGGTCAATTCATAAGAATTGGCATGAGTTTGCATACTCTTATTCTATGATGTAATTATAATGAAATAATAGAATAAGAGATGGAATAAGATCTATCTTTAATCAATGAGATATAATGCAAAACTCCATAGTTTATAATATGAAATCTGCCTTATAAACATATCATAATGAAACTTCAGAATTATATAAAAACATTATGTCCACTTTGTATCAATTGGCCTATTATAATATACAATTGGCCTATTATAATATACAATTGGTCTATTATAATTTAGACCTTTAGACAATAATGGATCATATACTACATCACAAAACATCAATTACAAATGTAATAACTCACAATATTTTCTAACTTCCCACTATTATGACAACTAGAAAGTTCATAATACTGAGACGAGTCAATAACAACTACAAAACAACTCATATTCAACAGTTAAACTTCATAAGATTGCAACAATCATTCATAGCCCAACTAGAACCTATATTAACTAAAACTAATGAAGTAGTTCTATTTTAGAGACCCTTTTCAAGTTATTCACATATTTTATATTAATGTTGTTTCCAAGAACATATCCAACCCCATGTAAGGATTCATTTAATTGTAACAAGAGAACCAAAATGTCTAGTCCCAAGAAGAGAGAAAGAGAGAGTCCATCGATAGTAACCAAATAATCAACTATTTAACATATATCAAAGATAAGCAATAAAGCAAATATAAACATTTATACCCTTTCTAAGAGTTTTCCCCTACTAACTCTGAACAGTCATGCTCAAAATTGGGTCATTATACATATATACCACCCTACTAACTCTGAAATAGTCATGCTCAAAATCGGGTCATACATATATACCAACAACAATAACCCAACACAATCAAAGTGAATTAACTCCATTACATCCATGAGGGAGAGGGTTCCATGAAACAATCCATACATTATAAAACCAGTTTTCCCCAAACCGAATCTGGTTTTAAACAAAACACAAAACTCATTTAATCCATGCACTCTGCAGGGTATTTCCTCCACTGTTTACTCATATCAAACAAAAGAATGAAATCAATAATGCTCAAGGAAGGAGCCATAACCAAATGATAACAACAATGCTCAAAGGAGAGCTATAACCATATGATAACAACAATGCTCCAAGAAGAGCTATAAAAACTAAATAAAACAACAATGCTCTAAGAAAGAGTTATTTAACTTAACCAATTTGTTTTCACTTCCTACAATCTCCCATTATATTTTTCCAGATTTCACACAATAATCCCAACCAAATGGATTTAGAATAGTAACAACAATGCTCTAAAAGAGTTGGGGCAAACTTCCTTTTATTTTCCAAATCATAATAACCAAAATCCAAAAATGTATTAGAGAAGGAACAATAACAACAATGCTCTAGGAGAGGTAAAAATGATCAAAATCGTTTTTATTTCACAATCTCCTTGTTTTATTTTCCAGATCTCTCATTGTAAACCAAAACCAAAACATATTCTTTTTTAGATTTCTCATAGTAACCCAAAAGCAAAACGTATTCCTTTTTCCAGATTTCACGTAATGACCAAAACCAAAAACGTATTCATTTCCAGATTCCTCATAATATCCAAAAAACAAAACATATTCATTTCCAGATTTCACAAAATAAACCAAATCCAAAAACGTGTTCTAGAGAAGGAATGATAACAACAATGCTCCAAAAAGGAGCTGTAACTAACTTTAATTCTTTTTCAGATTTCTCATATCAAAACCAAGGATATATGTAGTTACAAGATCTCAAATAATAATAAAAAACCCAAAACGTATTCAACTATTTCCTTATTCATTTTCCAGATTTTGTAGTCCAAAACCTAAAAAGAATGTATTCAGATTTCAAATAATAGACCAAAACCAAAATCACATTTAGCTATATCATCAAAATAACAAAGAGTAAGAGTAGAAAAACCCATGCTTGAGTATTTTGCCTCTCACTTCTCTGCAATCTTCCAAGTTGAAACTCCAAACAATACGTTTTCTTTCAACAACATATTTATCCAATAAAAATGTCATGATAACCAAAGATAACAACAATAACTCACATGCAACAATCACCAAACAAACTTTCCCCAAAAACTCCATGCACAACCCACAACCGATCTCCCAAAATCAAAACAATGCGTCTACATGCATGACCTAGCTTCTCAAGGAAGCTAACGGTTTCCAAGGAGTCACCAACAATAAATTCGCACCAGCTTCTTAAATGCCATGGCACGTCGTGACTTTACAACCACCCTATAAAACCATAGACCCCAATGACATCTGTTACCAATATGCAACATAGGTTTAAAACTTAAATTTGATAAACTTTGCAAAACACATATCTTGCATGGTGGGTCGAATATCCACCTCACACCATTCCAATTAACATTGCCACTTAACATCCAAACCAAACTTAACTCCATAACACATAGCTTAGGTGGTCTTAATGACCGATTTATATGCCATTAAAGCCAAACATATATACACATATATATATACATATATATATACATATCTATATACATATATATTATATTTATAAATTTATTATTAATTCTTTAGATCATCATCAAACATATATATATATATATATTATTAATTTTTAAAATTATCAACAAACACTTCATTACTTGACAAGTAAGAATGTAAATGGAGCGATTTTTAATAATGAATTAAATTTGGGATATTACATTATTTGCATTTTGCCTCTCCATTCTTGTTGTTGTATTGTTGTGCATATGTTTCCCCTTTGCAAGTTCATTTGGTTGTGTTTCATGTGAGAATAGATGGTAAAATGCAGTTTTGGGTCTGCGTCACTTAAGTCTGGCCTCTCCCTTCTACATTTCCTCCTCCCTCCTCCCTTACAGAATGTCTGCCCCCTTTCTTTGGTGCTATCACCACTTTTAGCTTGAGATTTCTATTTATGCATTTTTCTAACCCTCTCTCTCTCCTGGTCCCTTGGAATGTTTAGGTTAGGAGTAGATAGTTGTGTTTGAATTTCAGGAGTAGTTTTAGCACTAGATTTAGGCGGAGAGCCAACCTTCTCTCGGAGGTTGATCTCGCTTCGCATGTCGCACACTTGCAAGATCATCACATGTTACCTAAAGTTCTCGAATATTCACTTAAGAATATTCAAGGCGCAACTTTTGGCGTTAATAGTTCTACCTCTTGCATATTCTCATCATATTTCTTCGTCATGGCTTAAAAGTCTCTTCTTCATTGTAGGTGTGTCTCACGCATGACTTACTCCATTATTTTTCTTTGGAGTTGTTCAAAAGTTAACTCCAACCCAATGTACTTTTGTGTCATCCCCGCCTTAAATGCAAAAGCTTCATCAAACATTTTCTCCTTCTATGTTTTGTTCTTTTCTCCGTAAATGCTATTAAGTCTTTGTGTGTGGCCTAAACCCCTTTGATCGAGCACCCACAAATTCTAGTGCATGTTGAAACCTTTTAAACACTTGGCTTGCCAAATTTTCCTTTTTCTTGAGAGAGTGAATCGAATTGGTTAGTTCTTTTACGCGATCTTAGAAAGCAATTTTTCTCACCAATTTCTTCATGTGGAGCTCTTCCTACATTGTATTATCGAGTCTCGTGCAGCAGGTGCCTTATTGCTACGACAACTTCTCAATCGACTCTACCCGTTCGGTACTCAAGCCTTCCCATAATAGCGCTGTTTCCTTTTCAAGTAACTCTACTAGATTAACTATCTTTCTATCTCCTTAGCTTGTTCATAGGCGATTGTGAGCTTCTCTCTTTCCCATTAGAGGGTCTTCATTACTTCTTCCACGTCCTTATTGTTGACGATGTTGCATTGCGAAATCTCTATGACCTTACTAAGGCTAGACCAACCTATTATAATAAACATACACGTGGATTGCAAAACTTATAACTTGTCTCTATTTCGCAACTTGTGTCCTCATCCCGCTTTCGAGGTTGACCTTTAACTTTGACCGAGAATCTCAAATCCACGATCTTCATAGAGTTGCTTTAAAATAGTTTTCAAATGGTTGTGCTTAATCTTAAAAGCATTTTCATGGCTCAACATCTTTCATGATTTCGCAAATGTTGTAGATGAAGTGTTTATACTTTACAAGCATGGGAGATGGTGCCTTTTGGCTCAAGGGTCCACTGTCTCTCGAACCATCCGGACCTTTGCCAATTCTCGTGTTGGATCATCTTATTGTGGTTCCCTACCCACGGCTTGTTATTTCTCTTGCACATCATTGCCTTCTCTTTTGGAACCTCCTTAGTAGGGTTTGCGCATGCCTTGTTGTCCACTCTTAGTCTTTCTTCTTTAATTGTGCGCAGAACTTCGTCCACAACTCTTGGACCCTCTTTCTTTGTTTACGGCCCATCCTTTTTTTCCCTTGGCGCTTGTGTGTCCCTTGTGTCCATGGAGTTGTGGGACTTATCATTTTATCCATGTGAGGGCCTCCTAGCTTAACGGTCTTACTTTTCTATGCTTGGGCTTTACAAGCTTGCACCGGGAGTGACCTCTTCTAGTTGTCCTTTGCCTCCGACATTCTCCATTTTATCTCCTGTCCTAATTGTCCTTATGCTTTAATGAAATCCCGGTTGTCGAAATTTCCTACACATGCATTGCGCAACAATGGTATCTACAACACCTTGTACAAGTGGCTTCCTTAATGTTTGACTTAATAGAAAAGTGAGGACTATTTCTTGCCTACAATTGTGCATCAATGCTGCATGACATAAGAACACATGATGAAATGTGCTCCACCTACTTAGGTAATCAAAGCTTCAAATCCTGCACACGTCTTTGTTGAAAATGAATTGTCATCTTTGGAAGCTTTTCCATCTGGCCCTTAGTCAAAATAGCCACTTTGGTGCTTGGGAAATGCAAAAATCCATTTCTTTGTCAAACTCTGCACTAAACGCGTGTCTTTCTTCTGTGTGCTATGCTGTACCATCCCATTTCTTATTGAATTCATGCGCTTTGTTCTCACTTTTTGGTTGCTTTTGCTGTGTAACATGATACACTTCTCTAACCCACCTTCCACATGCATGGCTGGTTATATCCGATATCAAGAACCCACTTTCCCAGCTCAAGACACCATCATATAATGGATTCATGAACTTTTACCTTGCGGAATGATATTATAGATGATTGTGATATCTCCCTCCACATCAACACTTCCTGCATATGCATGTCCATGCTCACCATCAAGGGAATGATAACTCTTTGTTCCGCATTCTCAAAACTAATGTAGCCTGCTTGAAGCACATATTTGCCCAAATGTAATTACAACATAGCCTTCCTATCAAAGCTGGATAGTTATTGTGTTCTACCAGCTCTATCACTTTAAGATTGGTTGTAAAGCTAGCTCCCTTGATGTCTAATTCTACTCCTCACAAGACTCGATTGTCCTTGAGTGAGTCTTGTTGGCCACAAGCAACACATTTGCTGAAGGTAGTAATGCTGGAGTTCCCATATTTTTCCATGCATCCTTCGTCAAAATTAACTCCCCTACCAATATTAATCAAGATATCTCCTCACAAGACTCTGATTGTCCTTGAATGAGTCTTGTTGGCCACAAGCAATACATTTGCTGAAGGTAGTAATGCTGGAGTTCCCATATTTTTCCATGCATCCTTTGTCAAAATTAACTCCCCTACCAATATTAATCAAGATATTGCTTATAGGCTAATCATTGTTAGCATCAATAGTCAACTATTGATCGTATGTGGCATTTTTGGCAAGACATATTTCCTTCGACTATTTTGGGGCTGATTCCTACATGTTTCCCATATATTGCTTAAACATGTTTTGATTATTTTACACCAAGAGATATAAAATAATTGAAAACTAGACCTAATTCAGATTATTAAATAAATACAATAGTATACAAATGTAAACCTGAATTATGGCGAATTTGATTGTTCTAGAGAGAGAAGGTAGAGAGAGAAAGTAGAAAGAGAATGCAAGAAAATACAAAATGGAAAGACCCAACTTGATTCTCGATCAAGGATGAGGGTATAGTGAACATAGGGGCCCGGATTTGGCATAGGGACCCAAATGTGGTTCAAAAAGATGTCGTTAATAACTTTGGTGAATGAGACAATTTGAATCAGTCCTTGGACTCCACCGATGGATGGAGACAATATTGCTAGATGGTGGTGATTGAAGCAAATGGTAGTGTTTGGGAGTGTTTGGTAGGTTAGCATCTTTTTGGAGATATTCGCTTGTGTCTACACTTTAAGTTTAGGGTACCAGAGCACTGCGATCTAACGCAATGAATCCTATATGATCTCCCTTTTGTCCAATCCTTAACAATGCATAATAAAATGCCCTAGGAACTATTGGGTCAGTATTGACCTTAAGAAAGCCGCAATCAACGCATGTGAGCGTTGCACTACTTACCAAGACTCCAAGGAGGGATCAAGCCATACATAGTTCTCCCAACCACCTTATCAAAGAGGAGTTACAACATCTTCTCTTTGCTATATTCATCTTATCCATTGACCACCCATAGTGGGTTACTAATATCGTACCCATAAATAAAGCCTCTGGAAAGTTACACATCTGCACAGACTTTCGAGACCTCAATCTCACTTGTCTCAAAGATGACTTTCCTCTTCCTAACATTGATCAACTTGTTGACCTCACCGCTGGCCATGAAATGCTTTCCCTTATGGATGGATTCTTTGGTTATAATCAAATTCTCATTCTTCCGATGATCAACACAAACTACACCTTAGGGGACTTTTTGTTACCGTGTTATGCCCTTCATACTTAAAAACGCAGGGCCACTTATCAACGTCAATGACATATATCTTTTATGAACTCATTCATAAAACTGTAGAAGACTATGTTGATGACCTCCTATGCAAATCCAAACAACGTAGGGACCATCTCGCTGTCCTTGATATCATTTTTACTCGGATCATCCAATACTTCCTTCACCTTAACCCTGCTAAGTGTGTATTTGGTGTTCTCATTGGCAAGCTCCTAGGGTTCATCGTTTCTATCAGGGGCATTGAATTAGACCCTGCCAAGATCAAAGCCATCATTGAGATGCCTCCTCCATCAAACCTCAAATAACCCATCGCAGCCTTCAAGGTAGACTTTAATCAATTATTGTTTCATCTCTCAACTTTCAGATCGTTGTCAACATTTCCACCATCTCCTCTAAAAGGATGTAAATTTCAAATGGGATCACAATTGTCAAAAGGCCTTTGAAGACCTCAAACAATATCTCTTATCGCATCCTGTGCTTACACCTCCACACGAGGGGGAGCCCTTCTATTTATACATATCCGCTACTAACCATGCCCTAGGTGCTATGATAGCACATCGAGATGAGCAAGGTCGTGAACAAGCTGTCTACTACATAAGCCGTACTCTTCATGACTATGAAATCCATTACACCGAAGCAAAAGTTGTGTTGTGCCTTGTACTTCGTGACTTCCAAACTTTGCCATTATCTACTTAATCATAAAACTTACTTTGTCACCAGTTTCAATCCCCTTAAAACTATGCATTCCAAACCTATCATAGTGATCGTATCACCCGATGGCCGATGCTTATGACTGAGTTTGACGTAGAATTCATCCCACAAAAATCTATGAAAGGACAAGCCATCACCGACCAGCTTGCAAAAGCTCCTCTGCCTGACCATCAATTACCTCACGAATAATTCCCTGACAAATCTAACCATTGATCAAGGATACACTCCTATCAAAATGACACTTTTCTTTGACGGATCTAAGTGTCAACAGGGGGACGTGTCGGTATCATTATCATACCTCCCTAGGGGACTCACATCCCTCTATCCTTTAAATTAAACTTCAATGCACTAATAACATGGCTGAATACAAATCTTTCATAGATACTCTCTTTTGACTACCTCTCAAGAATGAAAGACTGTGTATACCACCATCAAGCGAAGAAAGAACTTCATTTGCAATTATTGTCTTTACTGACAAAATCTATACTATGTATTTTTTATTTAGAATGAAGAAAATTATTTTAATTCTATCATATTACAACATAAAGTATCAACTTATGTAACATGGTTGATATTTTTCAAGGCACAACTCCAACTATGCTCATCAATGTCCCTACACCTCTTTGGCACACCAGTACACCTTCTAACGTGCTTAGTGATAGTTATTCTTTAGATTTCCCAAACGTCCCAGGCCTCTCCGTACTGGCCCGATAAGTACCTAGTACGGTAGTGCGAAAAATTTGCCAAGACGCTATGGGTACGTACCCACGAGATACATTGTATCGGGTATGGATTTCCATACGTTTACATACCCAAGACTTGTGGGTACGTACCCACAACGTACCCTTAAAAAAACGCTTTTTGACATCAAACTTTAAAAAATTAAAAAATAAAACATTTTAACTTAAAACTAAAGTAACCTAAACCTAATTTAACCCTAAAAGACCCCAAAACCTATTTATACACCCAACCCCTCTTGTTTATTCACACACTCATATTTTGCTATTTTGCTAATTTTGAGCTTGAAGGAGAGAAAGAGAGCTTGAAGGAGAGAAAGAGAGAGCTTGAAGGAGAGAGAGGAGAAGGATCAACTACAAGTCTACAAACAAGGAGGATTATTGGTGTACCCAAAAATTTCACTTGGAAATCTTGGGATACCCCTTTAAAATTTTGGTCTTTTTGACTTGTGTTGATTTGCTCAGGATTCCTTCAGGAGATTGCAAGAGGTTGCTTGGTCCAAAAAGGTGCAATAATGGATTGTATGAAAATAAGAAAAATATTGCCACCAATGCGTAGAGCTTGAGAAAATATGCACTTTTAGAAAAAACAACACCTAAAACGGAGCCACGGAGTGAAAGTTATGGCACTTGCAAGTTTTTGTTGCTACATCTTCCCAGACCCTTTCCAAAAATGGAAAATTTTATTCTATGCTTGTGTTTTCTTCACCGAAAATCCAAAAATGGAAAAAAAAGCTTCTTAGACCAAAACGTAAAAATGCAAGCTGCCGACACTTTCCAAGCCAAATCGTGGTTTTCCAACATCTTGTCTTATTTTGCAAATAATCCAGTCTGGCTAAAATCCACGCATTTTCCTAAGGAGCTAGTGCAAAATCATTAAAGTGAAAATCATGGTTTTCCAGTGTCTTGTCTTCTTTTGTGAATAATCCTCAACTAGCGGAAATCCACGAAATTCTTAAAAGGGGCAATATCACTTAAGTGTTTGTCGTGAAAAAGAGCAGCCCAGTCTTCTAAAATCCACGCACTTTTTGAAGAAGCATCATTAAAGCCAAATTGTGGATTTCCATGTCTTTGTCTTCCACTTGAAATAAAGCAGCTTTCCTTCTAATTTCCACGCACTTTTCCTTTAAGTGATTATCGTGAAACGTCAGCCAGTTGTCTTCTATTTTAAAAGCATCCTCCACCTTGCAATTTCACACAATCCTCAGTATGCAAAATTCACGCAAGTGTTAAAGGGAAATTAAAAAAGCCAAGTCGTGGTTTTTACTTGTTTGGCCTTCTTTTGCAAATAAGACATGCCTGGTAAAATCAACGCAGCCACTATAAATGCATGTAATCCCTCAGTTGAGCCCACTTCTCTTTGCTTGCATCCGAGTAATTCCCAGAATTTATGGCTGCCAATATAAAAATATAAAAGGAGGATGAGTTGAATGTTTGTCTGAATTCTTTCCGGACAATTCACTTGTGCACATACTTGTGAAAATTAAGTTGAGGTTAATGACAAATACATTGGAGATATCTTCAGAATCAGGGGAAGCAATTGCAACTTCTGCACAAATAGATCCAGCTCTCACAACTGCAAAAGCTTCAGGCAAGGGTGGAAAAGGGAAGTCTCAGACAAAAGCAGATTCAGGCAAGGTGAAGTGTGATTACAAAGGTTATTCGGAAAATCATGCATAGTGTCTAGGCTTGCTGAAGTTAATAAGGCATACGTGGGGCACGTCTATCAACAAATTAATTGACAGATCAAGGGCAAGAATGAAGTGTTGCAGCTGGAATTATTTCTTTCTTCTTCTCCTTATTTTCTCGGACAAAAATTGTAAAACTTAAGTAATTGGTTAAAAACCATTACTTCAAGTTTAAAATTAAGAATAGGTGGCAGACATGCAAGGCATTGATTTAGTCTTTAGTTGTAAATCATGCATGTCATGCAAAGAGAAATTCCAAGAGGAAGATTGCCAACTGTTCCCTTTTTATAGCTTCCACATGTGGGAATTCATCTGAAGTTTCCTATCTGTATTTTCCCTCTATGCACTATAAATAGAGGAAGAGCCTACGGGTTAAAACATCACAACTTGTTTTAGCAAGAGCTTTTGTAATTAGAGCATTCTTGAGTTTTCAGACTTTGTGCTGGAACCCTTGGTGTGATTGCTGCAAAGCTTGGGATTGAATAAAAGGTGGATTTTCCGAGAACTTTGTGTCTATGGTGCTTTGTTGATCACTTTTATTTAAGGTTTTAGATAAACTTTGTGTTATCTCAGATCTAGGTTAGAAGTCATTTCTTTCCCGTTCTGTTGAATGTTATGATTTATCTATTTATTTAATTTGTGTGGATGAGACCAACTCTGTTAACTATTGGTTGATTCAACACATCTTCCTTTCTTCTTTCCTTACTTTTGTTTTTCCCCCTTCTACAAATATTCCAATCACAATTGCTTACTTGCTGCCAAATTGCTAATTGTGGTTCACAAGTTGTAGTAATTAAAGTAAAACCCCTGAAAGTAGTTATTAGGATTCACCCCTACAAAATAGATAAACATCTTACACGGAGCTTCACCGTTAAATGAAGGAGATTTATCTCATGACTGCCTAGGTTTTACGCTATGCATAAAATCTAGCCAACAATTATTTTCAAGTATTTTTCATGCATTCAAACATTTAAAAAAATATTTTGATCAATGTTTTGTATGTGATCAATGATCATGATTCATGATCTATTTTATTTTACTTTTTTTAAAATACTAATTAATTTTTTCGTATTTAAAGTTTAGTATTGAAGTTCTATTTAATTAAACGTCTACCCTCTATTTATGTTCTCACTTCGCACCATTTATGGCAAACTTGGTGATTAGAATCAAAGATTGACATGTAGGGCTAACTGTTTAATTTTTTTAATTAGTTGTGTATTTGTTTTTTTAATTTTAAAGTTTTAAATTAAATTCATTAAAAACTTACCCTATGTGTATGCTCTCACCTCGCACCATTTATGGCGAACTTGGTGATCAAAATAAGAGATTGACGTGTAGGCCCTAGGGTTTAACCGGTTTTTTTAAAATTATTAATGTGTTCGTTTACGGTTTTTTTATTCTAAAGTTTTAAATTGAATTCATTAAAAACTTAAACGTCTACCCTTTGTGTATGCTCTCACCTTGCACCATTTATGGCAAACTTGGTGATCAAAATCAGAGATTGACGTGTATGGGTTAACAAATTAATTGTATAATTTGTATTTTTTGTTTTTAACTAAATTATTTAGCAATGTTTTCTTATTGAATGGTAAAACAAATTAAATCTACAGTCATTACATCCAATTCAGCTTTAGGGGGCATGGAGGAGCAAGCAATGAGGGAGGAACACAAAGAAGTGTTCTGAATGGCCCGATAGTGAAAATGGATCCTCATTCTCCTTTATGGAGGCATGTGGAAGTGCTAGAGCTCATTGCGGTGGTGGTGTCCGTGTTTGGACGTGCCCCCATTGTGGCACCACATTTAAATCCTTGTATACCCGTTTGAAAGCTCATCTAACTGCAGTATCGAGGACGGGCATTAGAGCATGTAAGAAGGTGGAGAAGAATACAATAGCTATGTACTTAAAAGAGCAAGAGGATGCAAACTTTGAAATAACAAGAGCTCGCTCTAGAACCATTTCTTTGTAGCAGAGGACTATGGGAAAACCACCAACACCATCATTCCATCCTTTCATTGAGAGTAATGCTGAAATTGTTCCAGTTGATTCTCCTTTTGATGAAGATACCCCATCAAGAAAGAGAACAAAAGGGCCTTTAGAAAAAGCATTCAACATTGAGAAGAGAGAAATTGCAGATGAATTGGTGGCTTGGTGTATTTATGCATATGGGTTACCATTCAATGTCTTGAGGTCACCATATTGACAATAGATGGTGAGAGGCATTAATGAGGCACCACAGGGGTATACAAGCCCCAACTATAATAAGGTTTGCACTTCTCTTTTGGCAAAAGAAGTGCAACACATACAAACATCTTTACAGCCGATTAGAGATTCCTGGAAGGATTCAGGAGTGTCTATTATCTCAGATGGATGGAAAGACTCCCGAAACAGACCTCTCATCAACATTATTGCAGTAAGCCCTAAAGGGGCAATGTTTCTGAAGGTTGTTGATTGTGAGGGGGAAATAAAAGATGCCCAATTCATTGCAAACATTCTAATTGAGGCTATTGAGTCAGTGGGCCCTCAGAACGTTGTCCAAGTCATCACGACAATGCAAAAATTGCAAGGCAACAGGGTTGATAGTAGAGGGTAGGTATGAGCACATATTTTGGACACCATGTGCAATACACTCCCTGAATGATGATCTTTGCTAGAAGATTGGGAAAATCACATGGATTGAGAAAATCTACATGGAGGCAAACGAGATTCAAATGTTTGTCACCAACCATCACATGTCTCAAGCCATTTTCAGAAGATTCTCAAAGTTGGAGTTGTTGAAGGTAAGGGAACAACTCATGAGTCATAAGTTTTTCTTTTTAAGTTTTTCATTTTAATATTTAATTTTAAATCAATTTCAATTTGTGTTGTTATTGAATTGTTTCTATTCCTTTTAATAGGTTACTGAGACTAGGTTTGTCTCTCACACACTCGTTTTAAGACGACTTGTGAAGGTGAAACATGCTTTGAGTAACATGGTGATTGACAATGTTTGGACTGTTTGAAGGCAAGCAAATACAGAGAGAGCCCAAAGGATAAAGGCATGGATCCTTGATGATGATTGGTGGGCAAAAGTTGAATATTTGTTGAGTTTCACGGAGCCTATTCTAAGTATGATCAAATTTGTAGACAAAGATAGTGCTTGCATTGGAGAAATATATGATGGCATTGACTCCATGCTTGAGAAAATCAAAGATATCATACAAGCCAAAGAGCAGGACCTTGAGGAAATTTTTATAATGAAGTTAAAAGCGTGGTCATGAAAAGGTGGAACAAAATGACCACCCCATTGCATCTCCTTGCTTATGCCTTAAATCCCAAATATTACAACAATGAAATAGTTGGGTTACCTGGTAGGAAGGACCATATGATGACCAAGAGGTTGCAAATGGGACAAGGGCAGCATTCAGGAGGTTGTTTCCTGATCCAGCTATATCTAGTGCAGTCCGCAATGAGATGGGGATGTTTGTATTTGGAGAAGGTAGCATGGGAGAGGTAGAGGCTCTTTGTGACAAAGCCACCTTGAATCCAATCAAGTGGTGGATTGTACATGGCCATGATGCCAAGTACCTATGACCTATTGTGATCAAATTGCTCTCACAGGTATGAAGTTTGTAACTTGTTATTTGATATTTTAATTACCAATTAAGAATTAAAATTTAAAATGATAGCACTCTTTTTGTATATTAATAATACTTTGTTTTTGTGAAATTGGAGTACTTACGACTTCATCCACTCAGCCAAATGCACCATGTTGGCATCCAAGAAGGCTGAGGATCTAGTATATGTACATTCCAACTTGCGCCTCTTAACGCATAAGACGGAAGAGTATACTAGAGGTCCTAACAAGCTTTGGGACATCCAACCTGAAACCACGGACTTTGAAGCTTTTCTGCTTGTTTGTCCAATGTTTCACTACTTGGCATTGATGACGAACTTCCAGGGAGCCCTTCACAAGGGTTCGAAAGTGGAGCTAGTGGGAGTGGAGCTGCAAGTGCCATCCATGAAGATGATTTTGAGGATCATCTAGATGATATGTTCTAGGCTTTTAGGCCTAGGAAATTGAAAGTGAAGCAAGTTGAGAACTTGAATGTATTATATTATTAACTATTATGTTTTGAACATTATTGATCAATACAAACTCAAGTCTCAATTTTCAAGTATTGGAAATTTGTTTTCATGTTCTATGAATGATTGTATGAGTATAAAATATCAATAAGTATGCAAATGCTTCTTTATATATATATATATATATATATAAATATATAAAATGTACTCAATAGAGTACCGTACTTGAAGTTTTTAAAATTCGCCATATCAGCGTAACATACCAGTATCCGTACCGATACTTGTACCAAAACAGTCTACGTTATTCCCGAGTGAGGTTGAAGATAGTGTAATCCTAAATAGTTATGGGGTATATAAAAAGACACACACACGCATATGTACGTATGTATACACATGCCCCCTCTTTAACAGTGCGGGGATCTAGCCTGGAGGATTTGAATCTGATTATACTTTTCCCCATTTAGTACTGCATGGATCTAGTATGCTGGAGTTGAACCTGATTATACTTTTCTCCATTTAACACTACACTATTGCAAGGATCTAGCCTGTAGGAATGGAACCTATATCTTCTCCATGATAGGCAGACCCTTCTATCACCAAGCCATAGATATGTGGTCAAAGGATATAAAAATAATAACAAATCAAGAGAGATAATTACTAAAGAAGTCTTTATTATTCATCACCTACTAGTGCTACCTTTTAGGTGGTGTTCAAATTGACTCTTTGAATCTCCATATGGTAGTTAATCTGATTATATTTTTCTCCATTTCACACTGCATCAATGCAGGGGGCCTAGTGAGTGGGAATTGAACACATGTCCTCTCCATGGGAGGCGAACCCTCTTTCTAGGCCATAGATTTACAATCAAAACCTAAAGGATATAAAATAATAACAAACTAATTAAGAGAATTATCAAAGAAAAGTCTCCTTTATACACTATCCAATAGTGGCACCTTTAAGAGGGTGTTAAAATATTAAATTTATCAGTGTGTGAATTGAAAGGGATAATGGTGTTTTAAGTCTGATAATTAAAAATGCATGATTACATTAAAGAAAAATGGCCATTTAAAATGAATATGTATAAAAGATTTGCTTAAATAGTGAAATGTAAATACTATCTAGCAACATGTATTTTTGAAGGTATTATTATTCCTTCATAATGATTCTAAAAGAGGTTTAACATGGAAAGGCAACTAATTTTGTAAGGATATTTATAATTCCTTCAAGCAAATTATTTAGTTATTAATTAGTTATTAAATTACCTTGGAAAGACTTATTGGGCTTATCCAAGAGCATAAGAAATAATGACAAGTCCCAATGTTAGAAATCTTATAGTTATTTATTTCACTAGGGAATGAAGATGTAGAAGCTTGGTGGAACACATAAAAAGATTTCCGAGGCTCCAAGATGGCAAAACCTTCGATATGTTTGTATTTTAAATGAGGATGGGACAAACTTGAAGGCATTGCTCAAGACAATTGTCTCAATAAAGTGACAAGTCTCAGGTTCAAAGAATGAGATGACAAGATCTTAAGTTTAAAGGATCAAAATCATGAACTGTCAATGCAACTTAAAATTTTAACTAAACTAAAATTCACAAGAAGAGATTGCAAGGTTATGATAATTTTTATCCAACAAAGACAAAAATTGGGTCTTTGAAAAATCATAACCAAGCTTTACTTATCTCAAATATTTCAAGGATCGGAAGTCACAATTTGATACTACATTGCAATATATCGGTAAAGAAACTTTATAAAATTGAGTATGTGAAAGAGTCTTTTGTGACTGATGTAGTAGTCAGATGCTATACTAAAATGATGATTGTCATAAGAAATTATTCTTGAAAGGCTTCTTATAGGCGAACCATATCATCATCCTAATCATGCAGGTCATCGTTTTTGACAATCCGTTTATTGGCACCCACATCATTAGGAAAGACAACAAAATTTTGACTCTTGAATAACAATCTCTCGTGTCAAATTATCAACACCATATATGGGTTCACAATTGAAGCAGTTTCACTCAAGACAATTTTCAAAGGTGAAGCCTCCAAGGGTCAATTTTGGATGGATTAATCTTGACCCTTTGTTCAAGAAATCGCGATTAATCGCCTAAAAATCGCGATTTATCGTTTTATGCACTGCAAACAATTTACTGCCTACAAAAATCGCGATTTTTGACATATTGGTAAATCGACGATTTACGGCGAGTAAAACCCAGGAAAAACGTGGAAAATCGTGCGAGTTAGGTATAAAAGTAAAAACAACCAAACAAAAAAATGTGGCCATTTGGAAGCATTTTGTGGCTATTTTCTCTTGCGCGATTCGTGTTTTGACCTACGACCAAGGTTCGTATTTCGTTTTTATTTATTTTCGAAATTTTTTATTGGCCATTTTCTCCGACCTTCGACCAGGGTTTCCGAGTTTGTTTATGTTACAGTCGATGTGTGTATAATTCATGTTGCTGTAGCTTGTGTGTATACATACCAAAAACGACCAGAATATCACAGACCCACAGTCGCTGTGTGCACTGTGTATACGTTTTCAAGAATACATTCGGTTTACAGTCGTTGTGGCCATATTCTTGAAAACCGTATAGTTAATAGTTACAATTTTATAGATTATTAACAATTTTAATGTATAGTTAAATATTAACTATTATTAACATTTATGATCTTTAAATATTATTAACAATATATGATCTTTAAATATTATTAACAATTTATGATCTTTAAATATTATTATAAAGTATTTTTAGCCAGGTAATTATAAACTATACATTAAAATTGTTAGTTATAATAGTTAATATTTAAAATTAAATGAATATTTAATATTTACAAATTCATAAATGCGTTGTAAGTATTTTTAGCCGGTAACTATTATGTGCCTCTATGTATAGTTAATAGTTAATAGTTACTATTTCTAGTAGTCACTATAGTTACTATTTATAGAAGTTTATTTTATGAATTTAAATGTTTTTTAAAGTAGCAATAAAGTTGCCGATTAATGCCGATAAATTGCTGATTCCCGATTTCCGAGTCAAAATTTGGTCTGCCGATTAATTTCCGACAACGATTTTTTGAACTATGATCCTGACCATGATATAATGCTTCTGTACACCTTGGAACTCCTATGTTCATATCATCATGTGCTTGAAGTAGAGCCTTTCAAGCAGCCCCAACAAGTTATTTACCATTAATATATAATTATTAATCATTGTATCCTTATGAAGTGCAGTTTCCCTTCATTTAGTCACTTAATTATATTCTATGTAATTTCAACACCCATTATCTTCAATTCCTTCATCCATCTTTTCTAATGGTCAATATGCTTGTTTGTCAAGTTCATGCATTCTTATTTAATGTATACACCTCGTAGGTATACTACATTTATTTATGTTAACATGTGCATAGTTCAAGGAAAATTTGTTTATCATGGTGTTCTTGATATCCACTATTGTTCTACTCTATGGCTTTCCTTTCAATGGCTTTGATGGTATTGGGTGCACCAATGTCATGGACTTCATTCTACTCGGATCAATTTAAAAATAAGAATTCTAGGTGTTTAAGGGCCAGCCTTCTAATTACTTTGTCCTCAGTCTAAACAGAACAAAGTTTCATGGTTATGAAATTTTTCATTAAACAATGTTCATGGCCCAACTTTGTGTGGACCTTCTGAACAATGCTAGCATATTATTTTGTAATTATGCACCGTTCTAGAATTTTAAAACAAATTAACAGTGAATGAATTGGAACCAAATATAGGCCAACTGTAAAATTTCAGTAATTAGAAGCTATGTAATTGTCTATGGCATTCCTTATCATCAATTATTTACAAAACCAGATGGCTTTCTGTTCAATAAGGTTTGAAACTTTGATGTCCCCTCTAAACAACCCCATGGTTTACACTAGAGTATTGCTAAAGTCATTGTCTATACTAATGCAAGAAAAGCAAATCTAAATGTAGAGCTGTCCAACTGGCTACTTAAGCTGATAAATTTTACTTTCTTGAATCCGTTCTGTGTATGTATCTATTTTGCAATTTGATTGTCCTGGAATTAGCTTACAGAATGATGTTTTGGGCTTTATATTTTTCATAAGGGCTTATTATTTAACAACAAAATTTTCAAACTTGCATAAAATTTGTCTGTTTGTCATCTTTCAATCTGCAATCATACTGAAAACTTGAGAATTATAAAAATGGGTCAGAAATAAGATCATTCATAATTTATCTCTTCCCAAAATGGACTATATTGCACCTATGAATTTTAAGCTCATAAACTTGGTCGTTGTATTATAATCTTTGAGCGAATGGCTACTCATACTATAGAGTTGATACTAACATAATCTTGGATTTCCGAGCTCCTTTTATTCCAAAGTGCCATTTGTGAACAAGATTTATTAGTGCGCCTTTGCTTAAGCGTTCACAATCAATAGTAAATTTTTTCATTTATTGCGATAGTACCAGGCTACCAGCAGTGCATAGGGTAGTGATGTTGCAACAACTGAGTTTGATAAAACTGACAGAAAGAATTTGAAGTTGTTTTTTGATGGTAAAAATAGAATACTCTATTATTTACAGGGAAATGTGCACAAAATTTTACTGAAACCATATCTTGTCAGATCAGGGAAGAAAATATTTACCATAATTGGCATCGGTAGGCCTTTAGTGCAAAATGGGTCAAGGATAACAAAATCATCTTACTTAGAACTTTCCTGCTGCATGCAGTATCCTCAATGTATAGGCTAAGCTCCATAGGCATTCAAAATCAGCCTTACAGACTTGGACATTTAACAAACCAGATACTAATGTTAGCAGACTAGTATAACCAGCGAAAAGGACATACGACAACCAACTCTGGCATGAACTGGATACATCACTATAAGAAAGTGGCTTTGAGGTCTCTAGCTTGTCTGAATCAAATGTCTGGAGGATGTTCCTGCTCCACTGAATTAATGCCATCATACACCAGAGTCAATGCCAGAAATATAAAGTGAGGTGCCAGGGTGAAATTGGACTCTTTCACATCATTCATTCAGCCCATTACCTTTTCTAAAAATATAGCACGAGTTTCCAGAGTTGCCACCATTACATTATCATGACTGTCATGAAAGCTCTGAAATTGGAAAGTTTGACCTTCTTCAAGGGTCATGTACTCAATACCAGACCTTTTTATTTCTGACCGGACCTTGCAATTCTTGAATTTGACATCAGATTGTTTGTGTTCTGCTTACCTTCTTCCATACTTCGCATTTATTCATCTAATTCTACCCATAATGCTGTTAAATCCTGAATCGATGTAAGTATTTATTGGTTCCTCACTTTCTCCCTTGCAACTATCAAATTCGTTGGGGTATCTTCTTGCTCTGTTGATTGCACTCTATTCCTGCTCTTCTTATCCAGATTTTGAAGCTTCATTTAAACTAGTTTGGCTTTCAAGGGTTCTCAGTCTTTGATGATGACAGGTACCTTGCTCCTTTGGCCCTCCATTTATCTCCCTACCAGCTTGTGACTTGCAATTACAAGCTTTCCCTGAGATGAAAAGAAACGGACATCTGGCGATCACAACCTTACAGCAACATTAAGTAAATGTTTCCATGATGAAAGTGAGAGCTTTGATGAGTTCCAGTCCAATCACTGTAGGTGTTGCTGTAAGAACAAAATTGGGTTGATCATTACAACCCAAAACTAGTTTCTTCACCATCTAATAAGTTACGGGATTCCATTTAAGATATAACAACAGAGGCTTTCTGCAGAGAAGGATTTTGCGAATGAGGTGCAACTTATAGGCTACAAAGGGTATGAAACTCAAGCGCTAGCTGGGTTGTCAACAGGAATTTACATCTTTTTTTGTTCTCGAGCAGTAGGCATTAGACCCTGAATCTGGCATTATGGATAGAAATATGAAGACTGCAAATTCGAAAAAAGGAACCGCGAATTTATGTTCTGCATAATTTGTGAATAAGTATTGAAGGATAAGTGGTAACTGATCTTTTTGGGAAACTTTTGCGAACATGTGTAAGGCGAAAAGCCATCTTCATGGAAATCCATCCAGTTCTAAAATGCCCATTTCATAAATCTTGTAACTATTAGTAAGTTTTAGGTACCTTTACTTTGTGTTCATAATTATTTTTACCGTGTTACTCTTGTTAATTGCTCAGTTATAGTCACATTTGCTTGAAAACTAAGAATTAGAGTTAAAATATGTACTAGAATAGAAAAAACTTGCCCAAATGTATAGCCATTTGATGAAACTAGTTACACAAGTGCACTGCATACCTTGTGTACAAATATACTAGGATCAGGCTTATGGATGGACGCACTAGTTATGCTGCTATTGCTTTATTTGTTTAGAAGTGCTCATGGGAAGGTTGGTGGTAGAAATGCAAATATTCTGTGGTGTCTGGCACTTGATATAAAGTTAATATATGAAGTTTGACCAGTGATGTTCATTAAAAGGATTTTTCTGAGAATTTAGTTACTATACCTTCTTTCTTGTGCTCAGTCTCTGTAAACCTCAAGAGGTGAGCTTTTGTGATTATTGAGACGGTTAATGCAAGTGGAATTAGTATTTGATGAGGCTTCCATATTGTATGTTGACAGCTAAAATGCAAGGTGTTGTTCGAGCTGTCCAGATCTATGGAAGTACCTTGAGGAATGCGATTCTACATCGTGTTTGTGTTGTTGAACCGTCTATGAGATCTAATATCATAGCTCGTCATGAGTCTGTCTCGCCAAGCTTGGAAGAACATGGTTTTGAAAGTGCTACAATTTCAGACATTTTGAAAGCAAAGGGAAAAAGTGCAGATGGCTCTTGGTTGTGGTGCGGTACCGATGACACAGTTTATGATGCCGTGAAGTCGGTAAGCATCAGTGTCGAACTACTTAGCTATGTTATTTTCTTAGCGTAATTTAAAGGTATTTTTCGATACCTCATTGGAGGCTACGGTTTTATTCTTGATTATACAAGAAATGAGTGCTTCCGGATAGGATCCCAATTTTTGTTGAGAAAATGAAGTACAAATTGTGCAGATGACTCAGCACAATGTAGGAGCGCTGTTGGTGGTAAAGCCAGGTGCGGAGAAGTCAATTGCAGGAATTATTACAGAAAGAGGTGGGACTTTTCATTGTTAGCAGTTTACATTCTCAGCAATCACAGACCTGTTTCTGGGTATGAGGGAATGCAAAACATAAAATTTCATGTGGTTACACTTCATAACTAGTGATGTGAAAAGATTCTGTAGTTAGATCCGTACCACTTCCTTTTAATTTGTCTTTCAATGTATCTCCTGCTTTTGACTAATGAAGATAGTCCTCGCTTTGAGCATGTGAGGTTTCAGGTCCACGGGCTTCGTTTTTTAAGCATCCTGACTAATGCTAGCATGGTTATTGAATTTCCTACTTTTTTGTTATAGGCACATACAGTACAATGAAAATGGTCCATCAACCATATGGGGAAATGTATGACCTGCCAAGTTTTATCAAGCTGACCAGCTCTCTTGTGGAAAAGTCAAACCATATGTACTTAACCATGGATTGACATGCCAAAATGAAGAATCAACATGGAAAAACTACACCTGGAAAAACATGACATCTAAAAGACCAGACATTTGGTCGCTGAGAGTGTTCCTATATTTGAACACGTCACAATTTAATTGTGTGAGCTTTGAATAGTCAATTTGAATTTCGCCAAGTTAGCCCTGCCAGACAGAGTCAAGCCAAGTTTGTCCACCCTTTGTCAAGTCGTATGACATTCTGGCTAATGCTAGCATGGTTATTGAATTTCCTAGTTTTTGTTATAAGCACATAAAATACAGTGAAAATAGGCCATTGACCATATTGGGAAAAACATATGAGCGACAAAGTGTTATCAAGCTTTCCAGTTACTTTGTGGAAAAGGCAAATCATCTGTACTAAACCATGAATTGACATGCCAAAATGAAGAGTAAACATGGAAAAACTGCACTCGGCAAAACATGACCTCTAAAGGTATAAAACACTCAGTCTCAGAATTTTTATATATTTTAATATATCATAATTAAAGTTATTAAACTGAGTTGAGCTTTGTTTAGTCAATTTGAATTTTTCAAAGTTTGAGTAATTGAGCCAAGTTTGAACAAGTCTTGTCATGTCATATTGCAGGGGTCTGAGTAATTGAGCTTTCTGATTTTTGGCGAGTCCTGTTAATGTTTTGTATTGCCTACTGGTGCTTCATTTTGTGATGAAGCGTGTTAATTAATGCAATTTTGGGTAGAAATGCTTGTTAATTCTTGTCAGAACATAGTGACTTAATGTTTTTGGTCCTATGACCTATCATAGTTGCACACTATGTTTTTATGTGACATCAAAGACAGGATGCTGTATTCCTATTCTTATTGTAGTAGTACATCATCCTATGCTTATGGTAGTTCATAAGTGACACATTTTTGCTATTGAGAAAAATACATTAACATGGAAAATACATTATACATATATCAGCGACCTTACTATTTGTGATGAAAAACTCCACATGCTTTTTATATTTTTTATATGACCTTGTGTTGGTTTTTGGTGAATGCTATATAGAGTCTTAAATAACATCTGCAAGATAAGATTTTTGTTTTTTTCTTTAATTTGATATCTTAAATTTAAAATTGTAAACGAGTTTTCAATTGTGGGCAGTAGCATATCTTGATGTAAGTGATTAGATGTAACTTCCAATTGCAAGGATATTGCATTTTACCTCCTTTTAAGGCCATACATTACAATCATGTCTTGTACATATCATCAAGTCACATGAATTGTTAGATGGCTTGGAACAACACAACCTATTCTATTATCCTCTTATGGTAAGCAACTTTATGAATTTTAAAGTTTTGGACCCTGTTTAAGGTACATTTCAATTTAGCATATACAAGTGCATTAGTAGTCAGATTTTCCTGACGGTGCCAGATATTAATGCTAACACATCATGTTGGTTTTGTAATATTGTGGTCCAATGCCAATAGCCTGTGGAACAATTGTCCTCAAGAATATGTGGACCAAAAGAACTTAACTAAGATTGTGGTCCAATACCCATAGCCTATGGAGCTGTTGTCCCGACAGTCCTTAAGAATATGTGGACCAAAAGAACTTAATTAAGGATTTGATTGCTACATTTACACGTAGATGTGTTTGTCATAGTACTCATATACATTTTATTGTGTTTTTACACTAAATGCCAATTTTCAACTTGGAATGACCTGAGCAAAGAATTTAATCATTTAGAGTACCACTTTCACAAACTCTTATCCTTGGATTAATCATCAAATCCATTTTTATATTTTCACTTTACATGGCGCAATCTGATGAGCTCGTCGTAGATAGCACTTGGGAGACATAAGGAAGTGGAGGAAAGTGGAAAATGACCCAAGGCTCCTGGATTGCGACATGTATTGCAATCTAGGAGCTCTTTGTGGTATATATAGGACACATTAAAGCTATAAACATGAAAAACCCTGAGATAACAAGGAACTAAAACTTGCCTTGTGGCTCTATGCAGCCAATCAGAGCACGCCGAGAGGTTGAATGGGAAAAGGGCAAATTGACTATAGTTGCAAAAATTGATTTTTTTGCCTAAATTTAATTGTGCGGGCTAAGCAGACAAAGCTTCGTTTTTTGCGTATAATTTTTGATTGGGTCCTCCAATTGAAGAACAGTTGGATGCATTAGAAAGCTTGTTTAGAGGGCTTCACGTTGGTATAAATTTGGGAGCAAATTGGGATATGGTTTATGAGCAGTTTAAGATAGAAGTTCATGGCCCATTTGTTTTGCTCTGCCACATGTCATCCTTCTTTTGATTTCTCGCTGTTGCACATGTGTGGAACCTTTTTGATGTTCTCAAATGCTCTTTGCTTTGTATTGGGACCCTTTGATCTGCTGCAGACTGTAATTGGAGTGCCCCATGTCACTTGATCACTCATGGAGCTCCTTGAGTAATCCATGCCTTCTCATTCCTCTTCTGTCATTGGTTCTCCTCAATTCAGAGTTCCCTCCATTTTCAATCCTGGAAAGTTTTGTCAATCATATAAATAGATGAGGTTTTGGCTTCATCAATCATCTTTTGACTTGCCAAATTTGGCTCCATTTTTGAATAGCCATTTTTGGCTGGCATCTTTTTGTCCCCTTCAGCTGCTTAGGTTTGTTGGTTAAAATTTGTCTATGTTTTTACTTTTAGTATAGAGTGAGTAATAATTCTCATAACTCAAGGAGTGTTGTAATTCAAGTCTAGTAGAGGAGCCTGTGTGGTTAATTGAGTCATAAATGAGATAGTGGATTGAGAAGGAAGATGTCACTAGAGTCAGATGTGTAATCACTCGTGTTATTAGATCATCTATTTGGTGGTACCGGCTGAAGTTAGAATGATCACCCTCATTTTATCAAGCTTTGCTTTGTATCTTTCCCTCGAGATCTCCAATTCCATTATATGCATCCTTAGAGGTTTCTTTGCTATAAATTTGGCTTCATACTTGCTAGGTTTGCTATTTATTTGTTAACACTCACGATTTTGTATGTTAACTTGGTGAATGTTTTACATACTGTTATAGCTCTTGGAATGAAAGCAAACATGTTAAGATATGTTTTGATCTTAAGAGAATGTGTTGCTAATTTGGATTCTTGCATACTGTGATTTATTGCATGGGACAGCAAATATTGTACTTGTGTGTTTGCTGATGTGACGACAGATTGTCGTATAATTGCTTGCTCTTGTGCTGATTGACAGCATACCCTGAATCAATTCCATTGATTCAAGTATGCTGAGGTCCTCTTGTGTTTTCTATGATTAATTCACACTTGAATTGGACTAGGATTATTATGAGCGTGCAGCGCCTGATTACAGGTGTGAATAGCTAGCACGAAAATGCCAACGATAGGGGTTCGATTCTTGAACCCTGTACTGTCGAATTCGGGACCTCGTGGGGCGAGAAACGCCTGGACACGGGTGGCCTTGGCATGTAATCGAAGGACGGAACGTCCTGCTCTGCGTTAACGTGGATGTTAGTAAGGGGCTGGAAGGAAGTTGTTAGTGTTAGTGGTTAGTGTGAATTAAACCTAAACTAACCCTAAGACCTAACATACATCCTACATTACTATCCTAAGTGGATTTTTAAATTACAAAAAAAAAAAAAGAAAGGAAAATAAATCTAAATTCTAAAAACCTAAGGTTTAACTAAGACCTAGGTCGAATGAATTATGTAACCTAAACTAATCCTAAACTAAGGGGTACGCAGACCCTTGGGAAGAAAAGGGATAAGGATGGGAAAGAGGCATTCATTGGTATTAAATGAACTGTCCCTTCGTGGACGGCGCCAGTTTTGGCGGGGCAGGTAGGAAATAGAGGTATCTATTTGGAGTTTTGGCTAAATTCAGTTTGCATGGAAATTTTGAAATTTAAAACTCGCCAACCCAAGTGGCGGTGGCGTGGAAAATAAGGAAAAAGGGCGAGCCTTTATTGCATTAATGGTTTTTGGTCCTCGCGACCAGCTTGCCTTGGAAACAGCATGAGGAAAAAATTGGTTTTCATTTTTGTTGGTTCGAGCCTTTTGTGAAGTTGCTCTGCATTTGGTTTCTTTGGTCTGGTTCAGTCGAACCAGCTCTTGCATTTGACATTTTCTTGGAAGTTTTGAGGCTGTTGATAAGCCTGAAGAAAGGAAGGGAGTGCTGGGAATATTGTGTTGCCGTTGTGGAAGAAAAACGCGGCAAACAACGTTTTCTTCGAGCTCTGGAGAAGATATCTCAGGCACGTTAAGCCCTTCTCTTTAAAATCTTTGCTTGATTTAAATGTTTCATTAAAACAACCCTGCTCTTGGGTTGGGATTGCATGATTGTTATTGAGTTGATTTGGAAATGGATTTTGTTGGTTCTTGCTTCTTTTCTTTGGAAAATGATAAGAAGATTTGATTTTGGTTGCTCGGCCTTGATTTGCCTTTGCTCGATTCATGTTGAAAATGATTTACAGTATTAGTTGTTGACTGTATAAATGGTTTGAGATGGATATTCCCTTGACTGTTCGTGTTGCTCGAAGCCGGAAAAGGCTGTGCAATCGCTCCATAAAGTGGAATTGTTCCTTTAAGTATAATCTTTTCTTGCTGTCATTCTTTAGGGAATGTTAAGAAAATTGTTCCTCTGTTGCTGTGTTTAACTGTATTGTTCTTCTCGAATGGAATTACCTCCATAAGGTGCTGATTATGGGTGTTATATGAAAATATTAATTGATTATTCTTGTGGAATGGAAAGTAAACGGTACAGGTTACTTGAGCTGTTTTTGGCATTGGAACTATACGTCCTTTTGTTGACGGACTAAAAATAAAGAAGCATTAGTGTTTGAAATTGTTTCTTATTGAAAGTTTCAAGGATATAGATCATTTCCCTTCTCCAGTTTTGGGATTTTATTGAAGATGGTATTTGGGTTTTCTACGAGTATCTGGTTTCGCTTGAATGAAGTATTTACGGTATTTCCATTGTTGTGTCTTTACTTGTTTAAGAAATAAGCGAATACGTTTTGGTACCCGTGAGAATAGAGAAAAAGCAGCTATTTTTCCTTCTGAGGTTGTTGCTGGATTATGTTTTCTCTTTGCTGTGAGAATGGGTTGGTCTTATGGTGATCTAATGATGCTGTTCGGTCTCCCTGTTCGGACTGTACACGCAAATACAAATTGATTTGTATTCAGTGCAGTGAATGATTATATTTCTTTATTCGGTGATGGAAAGTTGATTCCATGGTGTCTTGTAGATGAGGTTTGACCTTCTGTCTGAATTGTCTTGTGAATGTGAACTCGACTTGGATTTCTGTCCTTAATAAATAGAAATTGTGGGAATTAGCTTGTTTTTCTGAGTCTATTTGACTGTACCATGCTTAGGTAATTAACCCCTTAAACGGGTTTGACCTTATAGAGGTACTGATATATGAATGTTATAATTGGAGTTCTGTCCCTCCTTAAGAAAATGGAAAATGCTGTTTTGGAATTAACGGTTGATCGAGATAGAACTCGAATTGAGTATTCATTGTTGAAGCATGTTGGATTGATATTGTACAGGCTATGTGAGTTGCTATTCAATAAGGACAACTGTTCTGCTATTTTTATAATTTGAGTTGTCATGCTAAGAAAAACATGATTTGAGTGTTTTACTTCCTGCTGAATACAATGACTGTTTCTTAATGAAATCATAGAGAATGAATTCTTCTCTTTTGCTATTTGGACTCTGAAAGTGACATTGGAATTATAGTGCATATGACTTGATCTTGCTGTAGGTAACAGCAATGTACCACTTGTTATTAAGAACTATATGCGTTCAGAGGTATAAAAGATCATATGATTATATATGCTTGCGTGGTTGCATAATTGTTGTTGGCTAGCTATACAGTGTAAGAAGTAGGGAATCTGCTAGTTTAGCAAATACATAGTATGCATATTGATGCGGCTTGCCCAACGATGAATATAATGTCTTACTAACCTGTTGGTATTCATATGAACTGGAATAAAATGAAATTATTCTTGCTGCCGGAAAGTGAATTCCGAGTGGATTTTGTAAGTTTCACTCTGAACTGTTATCTTGAATTGATTTTCGTTGGATTTCACTGTGAGGACAGTCATGTGGAAAGAAATAGAGATATGAATTAATGTTTTAGAAAAATGATCTTTCTTCTTTCATCCAGTTAGAAATCTGGAATTCGTGAATGAAGAATTTTATAGTGCTTAGATGGGAGCTACTATATGCATTGCTGTTCGCTTTCTTGTTTGTACTTGAATGCTTTAAATTTAACATGCTTCATGAACGGAAAGGAACGTAATGGATTTATATTCAGTTAGTTTCATCCTTTGCATTTGTTATTAATGAAAGGCGTGGAAAGGATAACTGTATGCTATATAGGCAGCAAACTACTTGTTTTCTTAACGTTACAAATATTGTAAATTGATACTTGCAATGATTATGTGGAAACGGGACAGCAGTCCTTTGGCTGCTTGTGATGATATTTTTCTGATAGTTCAGTTGTTATGCTGACCTCTCCGTTGTGCCTATTTTGAGTTTGATGTTTTGCTGTCGTTTCATAAAAGCAGGGTTCTTTTATTGAAACAGTTAGTTGAAGCATCTTATTTTAAGGATAAGTGCTTAATGTGCTCAGTTCATTGAACTGACCCGTGCAATTCATTTTGCAGATGGAATTTGATTAGAATGAAGACTTGGCTGTTTTCTGATGCCTCTTGATTAAATGTAAATTAAATTGTAACTGTTGCTTTTATTCCTCTTTGAGGAATTGTGAACGAAGAAAATATATTCTTCTGTCCATGAGTTGTATGGATGCTTTGTATAAACTACACCCAATCAGTTGGATTGGCAAATGTACAAATTATGACTTGAAATATTGAATACAGTTACAAGTGTGATATTTTCAATAATTATATCAGTTTGATATTGTTATATAAATTGGGAATAAGATGTTAATTCTTGATTTGGAATTGTTTCATAGTCCTTGGATGGATGCTGAATTGAAACTGATATCTATTCTTACTTAAATACAACTTTTAAGTTGAACAATGCAATTAATTCATACTTGGGTAAAGATGAATTTTGAATTGACATTAAAAAGGATTAAGAAGAATATGATTTTATAATCGGAGGGTATTCAGGATTAGCTTAGGAGCTAAGGAATACCAATTTAAATTGGGAGTATTCGAACTTCGTTTTCGAACCTCATTAATGATCCCGTTTGATAAAATTCAGAATAAAGGATATAAGACACATATATCCATAACCAATGGACCTTAACTATGTAACGTTAAGGAGAATAATGAATACATTTCTCGAAGTTTAGACCTCGTTTGAATGACGTCTAATAAGTTAATATTCTGAAATTAGTTGCAGTTGGAAACATCTTGGCTAAGTTTAATAGGTTAAACTTATTATGTTCGTCGGTACGGACTGCTTAATCCAATGATTAAGAAATAAACCAAGTAAGGAAATGTAGCCCTTCGATACGAAGGAGATGATACTTGGCAAACTAATGGACAGTTTAGTCCCTCTTAGTATATACAACTGCAACGGAAACGAGGATCAAGGGATCAGCGTGGATGCTGAAAATTGCTTAAACTATTAACTCGTGGCTAAGTCACTTGGGCAGGATGTGTATTCTCGATGGGAGGATTCTGCAGGACATTGGCATACGCCGGCCTACAAAGCAGGTGTCTTCATGAAGACGGGGTCTTCATGACGACACAATGTTGCAGCTGACATATAGCAATGCCCTCCCGAATTAAAACATTTGGAATACATAGGCTGAAGGTGTAGATCTTAGCTGGGGTGGAGATAGGGTATGATCTGGTATACGGAGTGACTCCGGAATACTAAAGATAATCAGACACACGGAGTCGTGGGGTAACGACACCGTATGTCTGCGTATCTTTAGTTACCAGGAGTGCCTTCCTATACCCGTTCATATTACTAGCTGGAATCGAAAGTTAAAACGGAACTTAAACGATGAGGACTGGTAGGAACCAGGAAAGACCATTCTAGATAACAGGTGAAGTGAAGTGAAGGACGTATTCCGTAGATGTGTATCACATTCAGGAATATGATCATGCAAAGCATGTGAAAATCTTTGGCCAAAGTATCGCAATTGCTGGTTGCGTTGTCCTTATCACTTAATTTAAGATGCAGGATGTCAGATGAATATCAGTAACAGATATTCAGATAGGCTTCTTAAATGGATCACTTCGATAACCGGGGAAGGTTATGAGAACAAGTATATAAAATATACTATGCATAAACAAACATGAAGGATCGGTTGTTGCCGAGTCATGTACATGAAGGATCGGTTGTTGCCGAGTCATGAAATGAAGGATCGTTGAAACTCCGAGCCATGAAAATGGAAGGATCGGTAGTTCATCGAGTCATTTACAGCAGCATATAGAATCTGTTATAAGATTGAATGGCATTGAATGTGTGTTCCATATTGTAAATATGTGAACAGGGAACATTCGTTTTAAAAAGAAATTGTATGATCCAAACTGTTGTTTGGGCAGAGAACAATTATTAAATCTTGAACGTGTGTTTGAATTTTATAATTCATAACAGAGAACGTTATATTTTTTAAAAAAAAAAAAAAAATATTTCCCTTGTTCTGGTGCTTTAAAATGGGATCCTCGGGGTGCAGATTTGGGCATCATCGTTAGGGATTGCATAAATTTGAGTATTTCATCTTGTGTGTTCCTTTTTTGTTCCATTTCAGATTTGTGCTCTCTTTATTTCAGTCATTGTTTTCATTACTCATTTATAAAGAGCTCAAATCATGTTGTAATCAGATTTGTGATCCATAATGCATCTCTGATTCTCATTCTTTATTCTTAAGTGGCGACTCCTTGTAGACCAATATGCATTATTTGCATTTGCATCGAAGATTTTTTTTTTTGGTTTTTAGTTTCATTATGGATTTTGGCAAAAGCATTCAAAATTGGTTCACTTTCATTTTGCTTGGCGACTCCGTGAGGATTGCGCCCAGAGCTTTTGGGTGGATTCAAGTCAATGGTTTTCAGACATATTGATTGCAACAGGTGAATGTTTTCAGAGGTCAGATTTGTGGTGACACAGAATGACAGCCACTATTCCTCTTGCTAGCGATCCAGATAACTCTTATTCTCACTCAAATGTTGATCAGTATGTGGGATCTATGAGTTCAGTGTGTGTAGATCAGCCTTGCAGTAGTAAAATGAATTCTTCTCATGTTAAGAATATGCCTCTTTCTCAGCCTTCTTTCGTTGCTCATAGATATTATATGTTTCTCTGATTTTCATGGTCCTTTTCCTAAATTGATTAGAATATTGTTACTCAAGTTTGATGGTAGCTATAAAGAAGGGGAAATAAATTTAGAAACATTTGTCAATTTAATTGATGATTATGGGATTGACAATGAAGGTGTGGCTTCTAAGATTGTTTATTCAAAGTCTCAATGGGGATGCCTATGACTGGTTTCATGATTTGACTGATAAAATTATTGATCCTTGGGATAAATTTAGGCATCTCTTTTTTGAGCAGTATGGGGACAAGGCTAACCCCGCTTCCATTATGCCTTATTTTTACAACATTGAAAAGAATTTGGGTGAAAACATTCAAAATTTTAATCTCAGGTTTAGGAAGGCATGGAATAAGATTCTTGAGCACATAAGACCAAGTGAAGCTTATGCTCTTGTTGTGTATTGTGATACATTCAGTGGTGAATTGAATTGTTATTTAAGAGATAAGTGGCCATTGACAGTCACCCATGCTTGCACTTTGGCTTTGAAGTTTGAAAGCATTTCCCCTGCCTTTGATTTGTCTGTTGATACATATAAATTAGAGCTGGATGTTTGTGAAGAGAGCCTTGATTTTGTGTTTTTAAACACTTGTGAAAACTCAAAAACATCTGTAAAAGGATAACCACCAGCCGATGTTGATTCTAGTGATGGTGATGAAGATTGCCTTGCTGATACATATCCCCATGTTGATGGTGTTGTGCACAATTCTTCTGCTACATTTTTACATGCGTTGGAGCTTGATTTTTGATGTGATAATTATTTTGTTGAGTTTCAAACACATGATAGGTGTAATGTCCCTTTCTAGGGCTGAACTGAAAAACAATGAAATAGCACAAAACCAAACTGAAAATATTCTGATTTTTATATCAGCCAACTGAAAAATAGAACAGTAGTGAACAATAGTCTGATTTTTAGAACAGCAAAGAAAAATCATTAATTCTGTAATGTCCCCAAATGGACACTTTTCCACCCCAAATGGATTTTAGGCAAATCCCAATCCAATGCAGCAATTTATAAAAGATATTCCAAAATTTATGAATGCAGATCAGATTTTTATATAGAAAATGTGACTAGGCATGGAGATGCAAACCCACCAAATCTGAATTAAAACCTCTGAATCTTTAATGGAAACAAATCAACAAATTTTGCAAAGATGGAATCATGAAAGAAATACCAGATTTGGGCTTCAAAACAGGCTGAATTTATTTATCATGATTTTGCAAACAACTGCCCTTAGGCACAACTGGAAATACCACTTCTTCAACTCCAAAATTATGAAAAATAGCTGATTTGATTTCTAAAAATCAGGAATATGATCAGCAACTAAAACAGCTCCAAAGTACCATATATCAGCTCCTTAGATGGTTGCTCCACATAGAAATGGTTGGAAATGGAGAAGAGGCACAATGACAACTTTCCTCCCACAAACCCTTGATCAAAATCTGCAACTTCAGCCTTCAATACAATTGGAAAACAACTGGAAAATCAATTAACTCCTTGATATGCAATGGAAACCCCTGTATGGAGAATCCTCTCAACTAGAAGAAGAGTTTTTGTTCCTCTTCTAGACCCCTTAGAGGGTTTTCGTCCTCAAGAGATTGTTTCTAAGGGTTTTCGTCCTTAGAAAATATTTTGTAAAGCTCTAGGCTTAGACAAAAATCAGATTTGTATAAAATAGAAAAACATGCCTTCTACAAGCAAGTCGACTTGCTTTTATAGATGAACTTGGCCAAATAGCCACCCTCATCTTCCAATCAGATTTCATCTCCCTCATTTAATGCTTTTTTCCACCTTTTTCATCCTCCAAAGGGGTCACATTTTCTCCTAGGGGAGAATAATAAACATAAAGTGATATTTCTTTTTTTCTTATTTTACTTTATCACTTTATATTTTTCTTTTCTATTTTTAATTTGACTTTATCATTAATAAATTAATATAAAATGCTTATAATATTATTTTATATTGCACTTTAATAATTAATTTATTATGATAAATTTCCCTTTCTATCACCCTTAAGCCGTTGGGAAATAAAATTGGGCTAAAAGTCTTCAATTGAATTATATTAGGAAGTGGGACATTTCAAATTCATCAATATATCACCATTCACATCATCCAAAGTATGTAGAGGCACTTTAGGAATATTTTAGAACAATTATCAACCAAGAAATCAACCTCTAAACACAACTGAAAATTAAATAAATGACAGTTGAAGTACAACTCACATTAAGGGCTAGAAATGATGATTCCAAACCCCCACAAAATACCAAAATGTAGATTCCGGCCTTATAAAATATGAGGAACAAGAATATCAACTCCAAATACTGAAATGTGCCTTAAAAGCACATAATTCCTCCTCCACACAAGTTGCCACCCTAGGAGAGGGTGCAAATGAATGTAGAAGACCTTGAAAACCTTTTCTCCTTTAAACCCTAGCTACAAACCAACAAAATCAACTTCTTTGAAGCCCTTAGAACCACCAATTGGAGTTTTCGTTCTCTAACTTGAACAATGAAGGGTTTCGTCCTCCACGTGTTTCGCACTAAAGGATTTTTGCCTATGCTTCACGGGGACACGTCCCTGTCCTTTTAGGTTCGTCCTCTTATCGGGACGTTTGAAACTCGAGGACGGTAGGAAACGCCCCTATCCATCCCTAATATGTCAAAAAAAATCGAGGACGTCCCGAAAACTCCAAATTTTGAGCAAGGGACGGCAGGGAACGTCTAGACGTCCCCGGTACATCCTGGGGACTTCTACAAGTCCTCTGATTGTACTGGGGACTTCGGGGTGTCCCCTACATCCCAACAATGTTTTAACTCTTTTTAAAAAATCGGAAACGTCCCCTACCCATCCCCAATCTGTCAAAAAAATCGGGGATGTACTGAAAACTCCAAATTTTGAGCGGGGACGGTAGGGGACGTCTAGACGTCTTCGGTACATCCGGGACTTCTACAAGTCTTCTGACCATGCACTGGGACTTCGGGCGTCCCTCGCGTCCCAACAATGTTTTAACTCTTTAAAAAAAAAAAAAAACACAAAGTTAATTAAAAAAGGAATGTGGGGGCCCACAAGGACCCCACATTCATTCCTAACTAACCTAAACCTAAAACAACCTCTCTTACAATCAAAACAAAAAAAGAAGCTCATTTTTGTTATTTCTAAAGCAAACTCGGTTCAGTAAGGAGTGCTACCTTAAAACTTTTCATTATATTGCAATTAAACATGTCTAGAACTTGAATTTTTGTATGAAATTCTTAATTCAATGATAATCAAATGAAGTCTCTCGTCCATAATATATTGTGTATATATAAGTGTATAATGCATATATGAGGCATACATACTAACACAGATCGTAGTTCTCATTTGCACGTTCCTGCAAAACAAACACATTACTCTCTTAAGTGCAATAGCCCTGAATGCACATAATCTAGTGATAAGTAACTAAGTGCAATTTAGAAGAGAAAGAAAATGAGAGATTCAAAGGGATGCAACTACTTTCAAGTATTGAAAGGGCTTACCCGCCAATTTTAGATATACTTGAAATCGAACATTCTTGATAATTCTAAATTCGATGTTCACGCGAAGATATGGAAAAAGGAAGGAATAATTATAAAAGGTACAACCATCGCAAAAAAAAACATAATTCTAATGTCATCCTAAAATAATAATAATAACAGGCACAACCATCCATATTTCATATTTTAGGACATCCACATTCATATTTTAGGACATCCACATTCCTTCCTTTTAGCTCCAATTTTATGTATTAAGGTTCTATAATGTGTGTGATGAATGTTTTATGATTTATCCATGTTATTATATAAATATTTTAAATTTCCTATATTTTTTAATAGCCGTCCCCTAAAAAAAAGGGCTCCAAAAAAATTCATCCCTAAACATGTCCCCGTCCCTTACTGTCCTGTCCCGAAAACTTGGTGGAACATAGATTTTCGCTCTCTAGTGGAATGGAATAGAGAAATCAACCGCAAAACCAAGTAGTGTAAAATTATAATAAAGATGCATGCCCAAAATGAGCCCAAACGATCCCTTATTTATCTTCTTGGTGGTGCCAAACACCATGAGGGAGTTCACCCTATGTTTGACCTCAATATGTTGTTGCTTTTCTTTTTTGTCTTTGGCCTTTTACTCCTCGAGGAGCGACACGTCTCGGAAGGAACGTATATCTATATCTGACGAGGAGTGCCCCCTCTATCTATATTGGACGAGGAGTGCCCCCTCTATCTATATCGAGATACTTTAGTATGCAGTGACCATATACAGTAGGGCCTTTCCTTTCTATATTGAGATTGAGATAGGGGCCCGCCTCGACCTAGCGTAGTCCGCCCCCCCTCCCCACCTCTATAGAAGATGATCCTTTATCGTGTCCAAGCCGTCGCGTTGCCTGCGTTCGGCGACACCTGAGACCTATATCTCTATGATCCTTTGTCGGCCCCACCACGAACCCAATGGTCGACCCCCTCTCTATTATATCTCATCTCCCATATCTATATGGGGGCACTTGATGTCGAGGGAAGAGTGGGTTGGAGAGGGCCCTATATAGAGAATTGGGCCCCGAGAGATGGAGATGGGGACCAAGGCCCTATCTCTATATGGCATTTATGCGCCCCTATAGAGAGAATAGCTTAGTTGGGGAGCCTATTAGGAGGCCGAGGGGGTATAGACTAGATAGGCCCCACCCATCCCCTACCTTGAACTATCCCAAGAGCATGAGAGAGGGTAGCTCCGAGTCTATCCGTTAGGGGTGTTGAAGAGTGGAGAGAGGGTTGCTTGATTGTATACGTGATTTGAGCGGGAGCATCCTTGGTCGAGGACTATACAAGTGCCCATCTCTCATCTATATAGAGGGGAGGGCCGCCCTAGTTCTATATGGCAAGTGCCCATCGGGCCCATACCCCAATCCAGTAGCCCATACCCCGAACTAGAGATAGATATGCCCAAAGTGGCAAGGTTAATTTATATAGATAATCCTCCTCGGGTCGATCGATCGATGAGGCGGAGATGACCATCTATCTATCTATCTTGGATGATGGATGATCCCGCCCATAATGGTATGGTATACCGGAAGGGACTATTGTATATAGGTCTCATCTCTCCCTCTCTAAACCCAACCGACCTAGCTTATGAGAGAAACCATGAAAGAAAAGGTAAATGCTCACAAAAAGACTAAAAACATAAACAAATACTTCCCTTGTTCACCTTCTTCCGACCCACGAGAAGTGGAATGGGCTAGAAGTCTTCAAAATGAATTAGTTCAAAAAGGGGACATTACAGTCCTCCTTTCCGAAATTGCTTGCCCTCAAGCAATTGCAAGCTCTCATGCCAAAGTGCCATCATACCAAGGTGAAGGAACATGTTGTAGTATTCCCATAATCTAGATCTCGTGCTTATCAAATGAAAGAGCTTTTGCCCAAACAAACTCAAACACCCGCTGCCCCTTTCTTCATTGAAGTCCCCTTCATCTTCAACTTCAAAAACAACAGTAACAACTTCTTCCTTTGCATACTCAGCTGTATAAAAAACCTTCCAAACTGCTGTAATCTCAGTCATAAAGCAAGAAATTAATAAATAATCAGCAACTTGACAAGCTAATCCATGTCCCAATGTGGCATCCTCATTCTTCATTCCATCCTTGTCAACTAAGGTGGAAGAACACTCCATATTCCCAAATACAAATGCAATTGAAATTAGGTGGGGGCTGCTATAAATGATGACAACATCAATGATGGTAGTTTGGCTCATGGCTGCCATAAAAATACTTCCCTTCTCACTTGGGGTAGATAACACCTCATTCCCCAACTCTTGATTACATTCTTCACTCAACAACAAACTTGGAAAGGCAAGCTTGAGCATCATGCAAAACTGATCCAAACACCTAGAGTTACCTTGCTATAGTGGCCTCCGTGGCTGCCCAAAAGATGGTCTAGGCTGCCCTCTTCCCGTTGTCCTAGGTTGGGCTGTACCTTCCTCAAAGCCTTTATGTTTCATTCCCAATCCAAGTATTGGAGGGACTCTATTTCTATGCAAAATGAAACCTTTTGCATCCACAAACTTGCCATCCTCTATTATGGCATCTTCATCTTCAGCTGCAGTCCCATATTCTTCACCATATGCTTGGATGGATAACAAATTCAGTTGCTCTTTCTTCTTTATTCCTGTGCCTACACAAAGAACAAACACATTAAAAGAAACAAGAGCTCTCAATATCATTTCTTCATGCCTCGTAGGTATGGAAGCTAGCTCTCTTCCATGGCTTGCAATCATCTCATATTCTCCACTCAAGTGATGGATATTCAAAAGTTCACCCAGGCTGTCCCAAACACAGTTGTAACCATGTGTTTTGTCCCCCAAAATCAGAAGGATAGTGGCTGGGATCCTTCTTATGACAGCTGAAACCACATCAATGATGATAGTAGATTGGAAACCCTTCATCCTCATGGCTGGATGCTCATCTCCGGCTGTCAAAAAAATGGATAGGGAGCTGAAACTGTTGCAGACAGTGAATGAAAAAAATACAACTGTCAAACTGAAAGCCCTTCATGAATCTCCTCAAAAACAATGTAGTGGGGCCTACGAATGAGTCATTTTTGACTGAAAATGCTCCGAAGGATTGGAAACTATCCCTTCTCATGACTGTCCTCTTTTGTGTGGCACCAAACAGAATGTTGGACAAGTTGACAGTAGTACAAACATTTATGGCAGCATGTTTTAAAACCCACCAATCAAGACTTTTATTACTTCCAATCATTCCTCCAAATCCCAGCTGAGTTATAATGCTCAAAATAACAAGATAACAACCATCCCGCTCAATTTCAAACACAAAATTCATGAACTTAACTTCTACTTTTATTGGAGCACTCCCTCCAAGAGCCTGCTTATCAATTAGGAATTCAAAATCCTTATAACATGATTGCTGTTTTGAAAATAAAATTGTAGGTTTTACCTCATTATGTGTTGCCCATATGTCTTGCCTTCTTCCAAAAGTTCTTCCCCTCCTCTTGGCTGTAGCAACTTGAGGAATCCCATGTGTCATGCTTGGAAGCACAACCTCTTGGCCATCAAGCTTGAGCCTCAACTCCATGATTTGGTAGTCTTGGGTAAATTTTCCCAAAGAGTGTAGCCATGGCACTCCAAGTACCAAATCCGTATCTTCATTACAATTCACATAGAAATCACCACTTAGAGTGTTCTTCACTTTATCACCGTGTCCACTATGTTGTCCATGATGACCACCCATTATACTATGAAGCATCAAACTTGACATAGGCTCATTCTTTTCAACAAGCTGCCCATGGTGACACAAGTATGGCAGCGACATAGGAAGAGACCAAAAAACTGAAATGTAATTTTCAATATCATACCTTGGGTTGTCCTTCACTTGTTCATCTTCTTTTGCCGAATGAAGCATGGTTGAGATCTCTTCATATTCAACTAGTGAAGCTCTTCCCACCTTGACTTCATCCATATTTTGTTGGCACGTGCATGGAGCCTCTTCGTGGTCCTTGCCAAAGTCATGAACACCCTCAACTTGTCTCTTATGAGCTGCTGTTTTGAAAATTCCAGCAAGCTGATCATTATCATAACTATGCAAATTGAATTCTTCCTTGGTTCAATCTTTGGAATGCTCGGAAGATGGTTAGGGGCCTCTTGGAAAAGATCCTTTTTCCCTTTAGTACCCTTCATCCTCTCATCTTTGTTAGAATAATTCTCATGATAATCAAAACCTTGCAAATACATAGTGTGAGGGTGATGCAATAAATTAAATTGCTTACCATTTGTTGCTGATATGTAAATTCCAATAGACTGAAAACCAACATGAGTATCAGGTGAGGCCTCCTTTTGAAGGGCATGCCTCTCAATAGGGTCATCTCGAATCTCAGCCTCATGAACCTCTTGTAGATCTGATTTTCCTTCACCATCTTGCTGCCACATGCAATCATTGGAAATCAATAAAACATCATTTATTGTCAAAGAATCTTTACCTTCACGCTGCATATTGGTCTTCTTTTGTTCTTGTTTTATGATTTCTTCTTCTTGCCTTATCACCAAGGGAGAATCCTTTTCCTCTTTGGCTAGAACATCTTTCCCATTTTCCTTTGGCACGGTAGATTCCTCCATGGGCTGTTCTCTCTCCTCTTCCTTTCTCCAGGCATGCTGAAGATCCTTTTGTGGTGCCCGAGACTTAGATCCTTGCCTAGATAAAACAAAATGGCAGTCATCCAAAATGAGTAGTACCTAATTAAATATACACAACGTATTAATCCACCACTTCAAAGCACCACCAGTGCATCCAAAAATAAGCAAGTTTTGTCAACCTAGGTCTAAGCTAGTTAGTACTCATAAATAAGTTTTTCAAATAGACTTCTAAGTTTTCAATTATCAGCAATTCAGCAGTATCGGACTATCAGTCATCTCTGTGTCAAATAAATCCGTCATTATCAGTCATCTCCGTGTCAAATAAACCCGCCATTATCTGTCATCTCCGTGTCAAATAAACCCGTCATTATCCGTCATCTTCGTGTCAAATAAATCCGTCATTATCCATCATCTCCGTGTCAAATAAATCCATCATTATCAGAAGTAGTCTCAAACATGGAAGTTGACCTCAGAATATTTTTTCAGAAATATGCATATGTGTCAACAATAAAGCCCAATCCTTCAGTGCAGAAGACTGCTTCAGTAATATCATTTCCAGTGACACCGTCCACAACAAGAATCAATTTCTTGCCTTTGCCTATCTTCTGCAAGAACAAGCAAGCTGTGCACCTGCAATTCCTACAGACATTTTTGTCATGATCAATATAATCAGTTTCTAACATTAGTTTTTACCCCTCCATACATTTGCCTTTACAACATCCTCACTGCTGCTCCTAGAACCACTCCCAATACTTTCAGCCAAGAGCATCAAAATAGCCAATTTTTGGTACCGCCCAGGTGATCTCAACCCTTGGGGAATCTTGCCAGTTTTCCAATGAACTTTGTCCTGTCGTGGTCTCTTTTAAAATATTCAGCTATTTTTAACATTTAAATGACATTTAATTTATATCAGGTTGGCCCTTTTGCAGTGATGTGTGATAGTTCTGTTTGCAAGTTCATAACTAGAAAGCTTAGGCATTTGGCTGTTTGCAATTTCAGTAACTAGAAACCATAGCACCTATAGCGTTTGACTGTTTGCATTGCTCACTATTAGCTGTCTATGACCCGTTAATATTTCTGTCTGTCACTCTTTGAGTGGAATTTCTTTTCTGGCGCACTTAGTGCCAGTTGGACTTTTCAATGGCATCAGCATGGCAATGCAACTAAAATATTTTAGTAACTCAGGGTAGCCTTTACAAAAGTAGTTGAATTATTGCTTTTCATAATATAGAGTTGCTTCCTATTCTCTATGATTTCTTAGATTAATGTTATCTTGCAATCTTCACAGATCTTCTAGATAATTACTTGTTAGAATGATTTTTAATGATTAGTCTGACATAGAAGAACAAAGGCCAGGACAATGGAGGAAAAAAATCAAGGACAAATGACTTTGACCATTTCTTTCAAGAAAACTAAGTAGGAAGAAACAAAATGACATGACCAAACAAATTGATGCGTTGTAGATTCCATATTACCATGCATGCATATCAGGAAACATGGAATTTTTTGGCCCAAGGAACGTACATATTAATGTAGATATTTTGTCTCCCTATATGTTTATAGTTGTGCGATTTTACTTGTGAGAGTGCAAACTAGGATAATGCATTAGTATGCAAGGTAATTTCAGTCTTTTGAGATTTTTTTTTGGAAATGGTGTATTAAACAAGGGATTCTAGGGGCCCTCACCCATGAAATTAGGGCATTAACTGGGCCCAGCTGGTGAGGTTACAATCTGGGGACCTCTTCCCAATTTTTTTGAGGCTGTTGGCTGAAATACTAATCTGGGATTAATGCCTGGAATTACAAACAAGTCCAGGTGGGATGGCATCATGTAGGGTTATCAGGAGCCTTGATGACAGGGCTTTCTGCTAGTTTCCATGTAACACTGAGGCCGGTGAATCCCTCCTGCTCGCTTCCATGTAACACTGAGTTAATCGAGCAGAGTCCTGTTTTCTGGTACACCTGCTGTGATCATTGATTGTGCCTGCTGAGACTTGAACCTGGGTGGATGTTATAACAACCACGCCTTTACTAGTGAACTGCACCCTTAACAACCTTTTGAGAATGTTTTTATTAGTTTACAAGATTCTGAGTTTTACTAATTTGTTTTGGTTCAATTTTGTGTAGATTATCTCAGAAAGATCATTGTACAAGGTCGGTCTTCAAAAACAACCAAAGTCGGGGATATTATGACCGAGGAAGTATGGTATCCTTTTGTCATGCTTTCTGTAGTGTTAAAATATTCTTATTTTTGATGAGACACTGATGTGTATTGATTTTTCTTTTATCATCAAATACAGAATAAGCTTATCACAGTAACACCAGCTACAAAGGTATTGCAGGCAATGCAACTTATGTCAGGTATATCAACAAAATAATGAATGTTTGGTAGGAGGTGAAAGCCTTTTTTCATATTACTAATAGTGAGGACATTGTTGTTTTCTTCACGTCTATCAGATAATCGTATCAGGCACATTCCAGTTCTCGAGGGAAAGAGTATGATTGGAATGGTTTCAATAGGAGATGTTGTTCGAGCAGTGGTGGATGAGCACCGAGAGGAATTGAAGCGCCTAAATGCATATATCCAAGGCGGATACTAGATGATGATGAAAACTTTAATGGTTAGATAGACTATAATTAGTCGGAATTTTTTCTGTCTGGCAATGTCTAATTAGGGATGTTCAGTGTGTTTGTCACATCTATAATACCTAATGAAGGTATGTTAAGGAAGAAACTTTTGAACTAGGGTTTGAACGAATTATAGATGGTGTTTTAAGCTGTTTGTAAGTGTAATTAGAAACTAACTTTTCACTGGAAGATTTGTTCTATGTTGATCTAACGTGTGACATTGAATGCTTAAATCTTATAGTGGCTTTGTTATCCAAATAACACTGACAAATACTACCATGCTCCCGTGTCACTGTTAAATTTTTCATGTGTTTATGTTTTTAAGTATTTAGTTATGTATAGCGTAGTTTGCCAAACTAAACAGAAGCAAATTTATTTGTTAGATATTAGCTCGCATTCCAAAAACATTGGGCTGTTGGAAAATGAATGTGTAATAGAATGTTTCAATACTATGCGTGGAAATTATTATGGAGCCAAAACGATTTTGTTGTGTCTGGAATTGGTTTACTAGAGCAATTCATATCGTTCACATGGGTTGCTTCCTCGCTATTACAATCATATGTTCCATGGATATCTCCCATGGGTGGGGTAGCATTTCCTCCAACAGGCACTCCCTATGATCAGTCTATCACATTAATCTTATTTTTTTTTTGTAATAGAATTCTTCAATACAATGTGTGGGAAATTATTATGTAGCCACAATGATTTTGTTGTGTCCGAATTGGTTTACTAGAGCTGTTTATATTGTTCACATGGGTTGCTTCCTCACTATTACAACCCTATGTTCCACAGATATCTTCCATGGGTGGGGTAGTGTTTCCTCCATAAGCCACTCCCTATGAACAGTCCATCACATTAATCTTATTTTCGTTCTTGTAATAGAATGCTTCAATAGTATGGAGCCGAATGATTTTGTTGTGTCTGGAATGGGTTTATTAGAGCTATTCATATTGTTCACATGGGTTGCTTCCTCAATATTACAACCCTATGTTCCACAGGGTTATCTTCCATGGGTGGGGTAGTGCTTCCTCCAATGGTCACTCCCTATGAGCAGTCCATTGCATTAATCTTATTTTCTTTCTTGTCATAGAATGCTTCAATAAAATGTGTGGGAAATTATCATGGAGCCAAAACAATTTTGCTGTGTATGGAATTGGTTTCTTAGAGCTATTCATATCGTTCACATGGGTTGCTTCCTCACGATTACAACCCTATGATCCATTGGGATATCTCCCATGGGTGGGGCAGTGTTTCCTCCAATGGCCACTCCCTTCTAGTACTTTGCATTAATCTTATTTTCTTTCTTTTCTTTTAAAGATTTTAAAAAATAGACCAGACCTAACTATTCCCATAAGCATTTCTTTATCTCGTTGTGATTTAAATATATATATATATATATATAAACCAATTTTTTTTTGAACATTTCTGAAGGAGAAAAACGTAAAGAAATGGTGGGAAAAATATTTGACACTTATCATCTAAGTAAATTGTTCATATTTGTGACTGATTTGAATGCGGCGAATGTCTCTTTGGCATATAAGGTTCATAATCTCTGACTAATTTGTTTTTAATAAAGGTAAAAAAGCAATGTTTAGGTCATTGGAGACACAATTAGGCATAACCCTTGTGGAAGCCCACAAGGTAATTGTTTTCTATTTATTTTATATTTTCCTATTTATTTTATATATTGTTCTAATTTTGCACTCCTAAGTTGACTTCAAGACCAAATACAATAGTAAAAATTAAACTTGCCAATCTCCATCCCTGTATGGCTGAACCTAAATTGGTTCAAAGTTGTGCCTATACAATAGATTTGAAATCCTGAGGTAGAAGGTGAAGGTAGTTTTCAGCTCATTTTCAAGTGCAACTAATTTGGTGTATGAGATTCCTCCATGTGGAAGCCTACTAGGGGTTTGTGTTTTCCCATTTACCTCTAATATATTGTACATTTTTTTGTTGTGTATTATTGATCGTGCAACTCTAATCCACCTCATAAACGTGTCCCAACAATTGTAGAAGGCAAAATTATTGAGAGAAGTGCATCATTCAATGATGATGACTTTTTAATGCCCTCTAGATGAAATTGGTCTATTGGAACTAACAAAATATGTAGACAAAGCAATCTCTTTGGGTCTTCATTAAAAAGTGTGATGTGAGTTATCTTTGTAAATACCAACCTTTGTAAGCTTTGGACTCTTCTCAACCAAAGTGCCTTTGTAATCATTAAGCTCTTCTCAATCAAATTACCTAAGAAAATAAATATGAATTATAGACACATCAAGATGTTAAATAATTAGCCACAAAATAAAAAAATTTGAAAATTGTGAGATGATTTTTGACACTTGGTTTGTTGGAAAAAATTGATTGTCAATAACCAAGTTTATGTGTGGAGGCATTTAACATGATGGACATTTAGATTCAAAATACCATCACCAAACTTTGTTTTGTTGTTGTGATGTAGTTGTTTACGAACCAAGTTGTGATTGTGGAAACCATCATAAGTGTGTCTAATATCATTATAGTGGGCATGTTAGGAGAAAATGAGTTTCATCTTCTATTTTCATTTGAGATGCATAACTTAATGATTCTCTTTACCAAGATGATAGAGGGCCTGCCTATTGGTTTCACTTTAAAGTTTTTAGGTTTTTTTTTAAATGTTAAATTTTAGCTCTACATCACAAGTGTATTCAAAGTGGATACCCTAAAATTTTAACTTTTATTGGTCTTTTTTTCCAATGTTTTAAACATGGAAACGTATTAGGGACAATTATTTGACAATGATGTGAAGTCTATCTTGTTTTAGTTTTGCAAGCTTGTGTTTATATGGCATATACCATTTCAAGGCCTCATTTTGGATGGAAAACATATTGGCCTCCATGACGAGCATAAGGTAAGTGTAAACACCTAATTTTGGTATGAGACTAGTTTTTGAGTATAATTTTATATTGTTCTATTGTGTTTGTGTTTATTGATTATTGGTCCATATTAGGCTCTTGTTGACACATGTTTCATGTTTTTGATTGACTTTTGTTGTGTTTAATTCTATTCTTCCCTTTTTCATATCCTCTATTTTTCTCTTTTTCTTCCCGCTCTCTCTCTCCTCTTGGGTTTCTCTCTCCGCTTTTTATTGGGTTTTTGGTTTTTTACTAGAATTGTAATATGGTTTGTTTTGTGTTGGCCCTTTAGATCTCTTAGGCATTTTTGACCCTTATTTGCCAATTTTTCTTGCGTGTTGTGCGTTGACATGCATGCCAATAGACTCATCAATTGAATTCAAGAGGTTTATAAATGTATAGGTGCATTAGTGCATTTAGAACAATTCTACATGAAATGATTTATCAACTTGACTGATAGAGAATCATCCTTCACTAAAAATGATTACAAGCATTTAGAGAATAACATTTAACATTACTTGTCGAATTGATTGGATCATTGAAAGAGATAAGGGTTGGACATGCACATTACAAGATATTGTTTGTTGAATTGCATTCGTTGGATTATTGATGTTAGAGGATTTTGCTATTTGGTCCGGAGCTCAACTACAATACATATCCTCCGAGCTTGCCTAGATTATGCTCATCCGGAGCTCATAGTGTAGCTCGGACCAGTAGCTCAGCAGTGCTCGACCTTGAGCTCGCTTGCAACGTAGCTCGTCCGGAGCTCATAGTATGATTGGTTAGGAGCTCGGAGCTACACTTATGATGAATGGTCATGAGCTCAAGTCTCAAGTCATGATTATCTTGTTTAATCGAATATACACCCCGCTTCAAGAGAAGATTCTTGATCACATGGCATGCGTGTAATGTATGGACTTTAGCTACATGTTGTGCGGTGAGGGAAGGCCAACAACCACAAATCGATGGCGAGCATCAAGGATGCTTTGGTTGACCTCTCTTGTATTTTGGCATTAATACTAGACAAGCATATGATCATTAATGAGTACTGCCGACCTCCTCTTTGCTCGCGATTAACACTCGATTCTGGGCCGACCCATGTCTTAGGGATCAAGATAATCGAAGTCATATTAGGTATAAAAGAAGATGAAGTTGAAATAACAAAGAGGGAGAGAAGAGCTAGAAAGAAGAAGAAATCACTAAAGCTCAAAGATTGGATTGGCAAATCGCTAAAAGGAAGAAAGTGCGAATGGCGTAACTCTGCAAGTGAGAAAAGGAGAATTTGTTAATAACAAACTTCGAGTGAAAAACAAGCGAATAAACTTGTGGAGTAATATAGCAAAGAAAGATCAATAAGAAACATAAATTGCCACAAAAAGTAAGCTTGAGGAGTGACAAAAGATAACAACATTAAACACAATTGAAAGAGATTTAATTCATCCATTAAGAAGTGTATTTGGGGATTGGTGTCTCCAGTGAGTTGGTGCTCACAAATTGGCTAAGTTGGTGCTTGACATTGGGGATTGGTGTCTCCAATAGGTTGGTGCCTACAAACATTTTTACAACAGCTTAATTTTGTGACTGGATTTGGACTCTTTTCTATGTAGTTTTCTCCGAAAGGGTTTCCACATAAATTGTGTTTGCAATTGTTAGATCTTGTGATTGTTGTTGTGAGTATTAAAGTTTGTAAATAAGTAAAAGGTTGTATAATACGGATTCACTCCCCTCACCTCCCCCCCGTCAGTATTAGGGTGTGCTCTTCAACATTATACTTGATGCGATGTCTTACAAGAATTGTTTCCTTCAAGGGTTTTGATAATAATATAAGGATAACACTAAGACCCTTCAAACCATCCCTTATTTTTTACTCTTTTGTAATGTGTTGTTGCCACACCAAGGTTTCTATGGAGATTAGTAGTTTTCAAGAGATACAAACTTCAAAAAAGCGAGTTGAGGGTTTTCAGCAGCTCCTTAAGGAACAAATGAACATGGTTGTCAATTCAAATTTTACATTTTGCCACAACTAACATAAATATGCTACGATTATGAAAAAAATACATTTGTAGCAAACATATGGTTCTAGTTAGGTTGCTTCATTTGCACTGCTTTTTTTTGGGGTCTTACTTGCCTCGTTGTCTTGACGTATGTCATGTGTTGTTTGTTTTTGGAATTGCAAAAACCATATATCATTTAAAACCCTCTTATTAATTCCATATGTTCTTAGAATATTCCTTTATGCAACTAGGTTTGAATTCATTTATTATATCTATTTGGATTTAAATCACAACATGGCTAGTTGTATTGCATTGTTAATGTAAAAACTTTCCACATCTCATTTTGGTGAATGGTATTAGCTTGCACCGAACCTTAGGGTTTTATGTTATGGCCTTCTAGGGTTAGATCTTACTTGTTTGGTGATAGATTTGATAGTTTTAGGGACACCATATATCATTTAAAAACCACATGTTGTGAATTCTCCACATTCTTAGAATATTCTTTTATGTAACTAGGTTTGAATTTATTTATTATGTATGTTTAGATTTGAATCGCAATGCTTGTGGTCAATTGTATTGCATCACTAATGTAAATCCACTTTCCACATTTACATTTGGGTGAACCCATATCACTTGCACCCAACCTTAGGGTTTGCACTAGTCTTCTAGGGTTAGATCTTACTTGTTTGGTGATATATTTGATTGTTTGGGCCTCTATTATTATTATTGTATACTTGATTCAAATCATAAGTTTTTGTGCTATATATGTTTTTATGCCATCCAACTAATTAGAGGTGCTAAGATATATTTCCAATCTAGTTGATCTTGTTGATTTTTTTTTGGTTCATCCTAGAATTTGTGTGAAAATAAAATGGATGTTTTGAATGATGTAATGTTTCTTTTGAAGTTAAAGTATCTTCCCAATGACGTTTTTTGAGTAAAAATGTTATGAATGATTATCAAATTGCCATGGAATATGAGAGTAGTAGAAAGAAACAATTGCTTTAGATGACCAAGAAAGGCTTTAATACATTGGAATCATTAGAAAATATCTTTTGAAAAACTCTAGTGAAATAAGATGATTTGATCAATGTGTTAAATGATGTTCATTATTAAACCCTAGGTCAAGAAGTTAACAATAATGCTATTATAATCGGTAAAACTTACAAGGGGAACCTTGGATATTTGAATGCTATTAATGAGGATCAAACATTTAGGGAATCAATTTCTTTGCGTGGTCGTGTAGTCATTTATTCTTCTAAAACTATTTCTCTTCATGCTTCTCAAAAAAATTTGATTGATTCTCCTCAATGTCTTCCAAATTCTCAACATGTTTCTTAAATTACTTCTAGTGATTCAAAAGCCATATAATAGGATCATTCCAATGATAGTTTACTTAATCCTATGGCTTATGAAGTGCTTGCTTATCAAATTTCCATTAGGATTTGCGGCTCCAAAATTTAAATTATACAATGGTAAAAGAGATATTTCTCGCCACCTTTGGTCATTCTATGTCTTTTATCTAGAATTTGCACACAATGATAAATAATTAAGTTATTTCTAATAAATTTGATGCATTATGCCCTTGATTGATTTTATCTTTTACTTTGTGGATCCTTACATGCTTTTACCAAATTAGTTGATTTTCTTGCACATTTTTCAATCAACATTAGCATGGAAGCTACTTTTACATAGATTGGTCAAATGAGACAAGCTACCAAAGAGACTATGAGTGAGTATGAGCTTATATTCAAGACTATCAAACTCTTTTTGCTCAAATCTTTCTTATCATATTAAAATAGTAGTTTTCAATACTTACAAATATTTTAATGAGCTTTCCGACGAGGTTAGAAATGTTAAGATAAATCTTGTAGAGGTCAATGCGCTTAAATATGAGACTAATGCCCTCCATTAGTCGAACAAAATTTCATGCTAAGGAAAACTTTGAAGTAGTGGAAATGCTTTCCAACATAAAATCGAGGCGTAAAAATGTGGTAAATGATGTAAAACAAATGATTAACAAGTTAGTTTTATCTCAACAAAAGGAGTGTACATGATTTATAAGCATAAGTTGAGTCCATAAAAGGTTACAAATATCAATGAATGCAATGTGATCACTTTTCCTCCTATTATAGAATTAGACCCGACAAGGCCATTAACCAAGAACTATGACATTAATGCATATTGTGAGTATCATAAGAGTCTTAAAACATTCTTCAAATCAACACATAACATTGAAAAATAGGACATAAGTCCTCATTGCAAGTCATAAAATTCAAGTGGAAGGGACCATCAACATTTTGATTAAATAATAGTTCAATGAAATCAACATTTGAATTTTTTTGCAAATTCACTTCCAAGTCATGGGATCCAATAAAAGATCACAAAAATGTTCATGTGATGGATAAAAGGGACCCAATACAAACTTTTAGTACGCATCCACTTGATGGATTCATTGGTGCACTTGGTGTTTCCTAAACAAAGAGGGAGCCTCATATTGTGTTTTGGGCTAGTGAAATTTCAAGTGATTGTTCTTGCATTGAACCACTCACCATGCATACAAGCTCTTATCCATACATATCCAAAATAAGCACATACATTTAATATTGATAACGGGTTCAAGTATGAATGTATTCTTGAAAAACTAAGGAGGTACCATGATAATCATAGGATATGATAGAATTACTAGGAAGTCACTTGGTTGTATATGTGATTACACTCTAAATAAATAGACAAATAAAGGGGTTGATGTTACAATATAGTTCTTATTTATTTAAAGACATAAGGGTCGTACATGTTTAATATTTTTATCAATTAATAAAATATGAACACACAAACCAAAATATAGCTACAATATCCATTTGCAAGATATAATGATAAATATGATTGCTCAAAACACAATAGGAGAATTGTACTTAGTTGATTACATAAGCAAAGGTAATAGGAGAGTGTAAAGTGGCTATGCAAAATGGAAATGACTTGGAGGTGCTTTGTTTTTGGAATTGTGACTACAAATTGAGTAACTATTTGACTATACGACCCGTCCTCGAGTGTGGTATCATTTGGTCTTGAGTTGTATGGTTTTGGACTTGGATATTTTGGCGATCTATAAATTTCTAAGAAGTTGCGACACTTTAAGATGACCTTCAAATTATAACCCTAGGCTTCACATGTCTGCAAAAATGTTTATTTGATGCGAAATACCTTCAAACCCTAACCATGGGTAGGATGCCGTTACAAAAGGTCAAAGTTTGGGTTGGAGCGCCCCTATGTCGTCTCGTGTCGACACTACTCTAAGAGGCCGCAAAACACACATAGTTATCCACCTAGCATGTGATATCTATATGGATGTCATTTTTGTAACTTGATCTTTTGTCAAGAGAGACCATGGCTTGCAGACTTAAGTTTGACTTGAAAGGTATATAGAATATAAGCGTGGCTCTTGAATCTAGTTTGGATGGATTCAAGCTTGTGTATGGTATGCTCTTAGTTTGTGGGGATGCTTTGAAGGATTTTAGAAGAGATTGAAGTGATTTTGGCGTGTGTTTTTGCAATGAGTTCTCTTGAGAGTGCTAGGTGAGGTAAATAAGTGAATTGAACTCACATTTATAGGAATTTATAGGTTTATTTTGTGGTAAGGATGACATATGGGATATGAACCAATCAATGAAAAAATATCAAAATGGAAAAGTGATCATTGGGTGGTAGGAGACGAGTCCATTTGTTTGAGGACCAAACCGTGGGACATTTTGGTCCCAACTACATCGCTCCATACAGAGATAGCTAGTGAGACTTTTGAAGATTCTCGTTGAGATTCTTGTAGATATTATACTATTATGGGTTATTACAAATAGTTTAATAAGTGACTGATACATATGAATAGATAATAAAATCATGGAAAGGAGATAAATATAGGTCACTTCAGGTTTAAGGTGGACACGAGTCATGTTTACACGAATCATGTTTAAGGCTTGAAATGTGGACACGAGTCATGTTTAAGGTGCAAAGACAACGTTGCCATTTCCAAATGATAACTTGCCAAATTATGTGTCTACATTTCCCCATTTTAAGTATAAAATTAAAATTACATGCTTAAAGGAAAATATTTTTTAGTGTGCACTTACCCTTTTCCTTTGCTTGAAGTTCAAGATTTCGATTGGGTGTTGGCATGCTTCATGATGAAACCTGCAACACATAGTGTAGTCAATGTTTATAAAAGAAATTGAACTGTAACTCAACTTTGAAAATATATTTGTAAATTTTAAAATTCAATTTGGAAGAAGTAAAGTAAAGAGACAAAAACATGAAAGGAATACACGTATTCGATTTTCCTAGGGAGAATTCCTAAACTTGTCATACTTGGATATTTGGATTATAACTAACCAACTAAAGGATTGAGGGTGAAAGGTTCCCAATTTTTTTGAAGGAGATGACATAGCCATAGAGGAATTGAGTGTCACTTGACCCAATACCAAAAGGTGTCATAAAACTTATGTCTCAAGAACCTTAAAAGGTGGAAGGTTTCCACAAAGTTTTCTAGTTACCCTGATATCTTCCTAAAAAAGTGAGAAGAATTTTGCCACAAGGTTTTTTTGTCACTTTGTTATCTTCTTATCCCATTAACCACACCATTGCAGACAAATATAGGCCCAAGTGTAATATAACACAAATTTGAAATGAGTGATCTCATATCCCCACCTTTTTTGTAACTCTAAGTATGAGATATGTAATGCTAAATATAGAAAAAGAGAAGGCCCATGCCCCCATACCATGTATTCAAGTTGTGTTTGAGTCATGTAGTGTTGAAAATGAATGAATTAATCAAACCTACCACATTCTATATTGAAATGTAATATAATATGCTCGACTGTGTAATTTTTCCCCCGACCTCTTCATTAGGAACATGTACTTACTATATGTGATAATCTATTATTTATTGAAATATACCCCAAGATGAAAACGTCCATCTTGGACCACAACATACGGAAATTTTGTCCATGTTGGATTGTTCTTTACTTGTGTAAAATTTGTTCCTAATATGTGCTTGAATTTGTTCTCGAGTATTTGTACTCTATGTAATTTTGTTTATAAATTCTAAATTATGTTTTTATAGAAATTTGTGTAATACCCCACTCAATGCCCCCTGTATTCATTTTTATGCCCTTTCAAAGAACAAGGAAATCCCATGCGTACTGGCCTATCACCTAGTGGGCGCGAGTGCTCACCCGAGGCATGCGTGGGCGCCGAGCCCTCCTTTATGTGAGTTTTGTGAGAATGCATTAGTTATGACATAAACTTAAGTGAAGAGACTGGAAATGAACCATACATTCATCTTAGAGCTCAGAATGGGCTTCTAGACCAATGTATTTATTTAGATAAGAAAAGCATTACAGAACATAGATCTGAATCATAACAGAAAGGAAATGCATAGGGGTTTACACCCACTCATATGAAATATATATAAAACTGATCCATACAGATATAAGTAAAACTAGAACCACATATATTCATATTAAGTATGTTGATAACCACATTACATTTACTAAGGCAATCACAAATCCATATAATAGTGCAGACCAATGTCATGCATCAGAACTAGACTTAAGCCCTTCATAGTACAAAGAAAATATTCAGACCCATCTCCTTGATACAACATATTCCTATAGGCCCTCTAAACCCAACCCATAGAGCTCTCACAATATCCATGCATAGCTTCACCTCTCTTCAATTCTTAGTCTCTCCATGTGTATCTCTTTCTTCTACCAGGCGCTCATATATATAGCCTCAACAAGCACCACCATGCCTTTTGAGTTGTAGATTGATTGCCAAGTGTCCAAGTGGTCCTCCATGGGAGCATGCTCCTTCAGACGCGAGCTCTCCATCCTTTTCCATGATGACCTTATGGAATCTTCTATCGCAAGGTATATTCCTTTCGTGGCTCCAAGTCACCAGTGCTAACACCTTATCTACTCGCATGCGCGCAGCTTGGGTCATGATTTCCTCGTGTTCTGCCCGATATGCCAAATATGGCCAAGTCCCAAAACCTTTGCTTTGCCTTGCACACGTGCCACTGGTTCTAATAAACCCTCCTAAAACCCTATCCTATGCACTTTTGCCTTGCACATCCTTCTTCAAATAGGCCTTGTGCGCCCACGTGCCTTCTTGTACTTAGCCAATATTTTAGGGGCCCAACATCACCCCACACTACACTGCTTCTCTGCCCTCGGGAACATCTTCTCAATGAATAAAGAATGACTGTCCTTGAATAGTTTGGGGAAAGAATAAAGGAATGAAGAATTTGGGGAAAAATGAAAGAATGGGGAAACTATGATTACTTCTGTAAGAGGAGAGGGAAATCTTTCTTCAATTCTTCCTCCAACTTATCTTAGGTATCGACCTCATTCTGTGCTTGTTGCTGACAGAGGTCGCCGACTAGGTGCTCACCTCTTCAAATCTTAGCCCTTCTCCTTGGGTATTCATTGTTTCCAAATCCCTCCAATTGTTTGCCCAAATCCTCGAGCGCATCCATCCTTCAAGTGATCTGGGGATACAAATCCTTGAGTTAGTTTTTGATTGATCCCCGCAAGGTCTCAATAGCTTCGATTTCTTCTCAACCTCAGCTAGAATTTTGTCACGTTCCGCTCTATTCCCCTTGTTCTTCTCTTGGAACTCCTTGAGCTCCGCTTCATGAGTGGTGACCAGAATGCTCACCACTCTATCTCTATCTGGTGCAATTGTCATAGGTGGCCTCAACAACTTGGGTGGCGAATTTCACATCAGTGAGGAATTTCTTATACTGAGCAACAATTACCACAACCTTCATCTTGTCCTCCTATTTTTGCGCGCCGATGCCTCTTCTCGCATTCCAAGGCTAGTGGTCACCTTTCCATTATGAGGACGCGGTCAAGTCCTCTAGGCACTCCAGGGTGGATCCATACTTACGCTGTGGTGGTGTCGATCTCGGATGATTAAAGATAATGACATCTCTGTGATCATCTCTAATTTCTTGTAAACCTCGCGCACCCTTGCCTTCTCTTCTTTTAACTCACGCCTTAGTTGAGCATTGATTAGTTCCTCCCACTTTAAGTCCTTGGTTCTTTCCTCGAGCTCTTCTTCCTTTTTCTCCAGTTTTTCCTCTAGGAACTTCACCCCGCTGCTCCTCCCGAAGGGCCTCGGCTTCTACTTCAATTGAAACCTTGTTCAACACATTACAAATTTATTTCATCTGATATCCACTGAGTGTTTATCAAGGGGTTGTCTCCTTTTGACTCCGGTACCTTCATTATTGTCCCTTGGCTTACTTCGAACTCGCTCATCAATGTGGGACTCAAATGCCCAAGAAAGCATTTTCCTCGTCCGAGGGTATGCACCTTCCTCATCAAATGATGCCATAGCCAAGAGTTGCTCCATTGGTACGGTGCTTTGAAAGCACACGCGCAACACCTTGTTTGGATCATCAATGTAGCCCATCCTCTGAACTTGTGATGCTTCGTGTTTTCTCCCCGTGCACATGGCCTTAAGAAATCTTGCAGCCAAACTGGGATCCCCTCCCATGCTGCCATATTCCTTTCTACACTCTCCTCCTCTAGCTTCCTTCATCACCAGTCTACGCTGCATTCCATCTCTTGCTCTACCAGTCCTCGATGATTTTTGCTACCTCTTTCTCCGCGGCCTCGTCTACCTGTTCCTTTGTGAGGCTTGGGGTCCTTTGTTCTTTTGTAATTTCTTCGCTTACCCCTTTGTCTTGAGTATCCTCCTCTTCCTTTTCATTCTTCCTCTTGACAAAGATGTACTCATTTTCTTCTTCCTCTCCTTCCTCCTCCAATTCATGTACTTCGAATATGGGAGGGCCTTGAACTGCCTCAAGTTCATCATCATCATCATCATCATCATATCTTTCACCTCTATAGGCCTCCAAGCTCTCTGTACCCTCCAAGTCATCTTCTTCTACCACCCTCTGCTTCTTCATGACAAGATTCTACTTCCTTTTCCTCCTCCTCTGGTGACTTCTCTTGAGTGATGGGTTCTTTGTGCTCGACGCTTCTTCTTCTGGAGTCTTTGCTTTCACTGGGACTTCTTTCTCCACATGTAAGTACTAGGCTTAGCGCTTGTCTCTAACGTACTTACCACTTGTGTAGTCTAAACACTTGGTGCTTTTTGCACCTCTTCTCTTTCCCTCTTCTTTGGCATGGGCTTCTTCCTTCTTGTGGGGTCTTCAAGGATGGATACATCATTTTCCAAGTAAGCACCTTTTTCAAACTTTGGCCTTATGCAAAGGTATATCCTTGTTGCAGCCCTTCCAGCTGATTGGCAATGTTACAAGCTTCATCATTTATATCTCGTGGGAGACATATCTCTCCACGTATGCACGCTTCTTGGGGTAGACTAACTTCCGACGCAACTCTCTGTGGTCTTGATCCAAATCACTAAGGTCGAACCTTAGTATATTGGCCTATTTGAACCTGTTCACCCCTGCTTTGAAGTATTGCGTGATGAAGGAGAAGGGTAGTTTACACCACACCCATGTTTTCATCTGTCAACCTAAATCTACCAATGTAGAAGTGTTGATACACTACAAATTCTACCTCTCCTTTCACGAGCATGGGTAACTACTCTGAATCCTCCATTCTCCTCGAATGCGTCTCTCATGCACTTGTACCACTTCTCTAAGCGCACCTTGTGAGTGGCTATCATGGTATCACAAGTATATTTCGTGAACCTCTTTGCAGGTGAAGGGATCCTCTTCTGGGTACTCCCAAACAAACCTTTCTCGGCCCATCAGGCACTCCAATCTCTGAGAAAACAATTGTGAGGAGGACATTGCCAAATAGTATCTTCTCACCTCTTGCTTACGCTTACTAATGATTTCATCCACGATGAAAGCAGACAAGTTGTAGATGGTCCCCTCAGATATTTTCTCTGCATACGTTCACCATGCCTTGTTCACTTGAGTCCTCTTTCTTGTTAGGAAATAAGAGATAAAATATGCGGAATAATCCCTCACGTAATCGCAATAAGAGAAAACTAATATGCGTAAATTATTACAGATCTCAAATAAAATTGCGTAATAAAATAACACAACACAAAGAGATAAGATTTAACGTGGTTCACCCAATTTGGGCTACGTCCACCAAGAATCACTTGCTCGGATTTTATTACAAGCCACCGCTCTCTCAATACAATACCCAAATCCGCTTGGAGCTATGCTCAACAAACTATACAGCATTCACACCGAATTCAAAACACATCTCTGCATACATTTACTTGTACATCTATCATATGTATAAGACCATATAAATAGACAATCGCTTAGCAGCTTTTACAAAACCATGGGTATCAAAACCATGGGCAAAAAAAATAAACCTATGGGTCAAAAACTCACCCATATGAGAAGAGCACGTTTCAAAACATGTCGGGTGCATTTTTTTCGAGGCCAAAAAAATTTATGCCTAATTTTTTTTTAAACCTGCGCCCATGAACCCCTGCTACCAAGGGTTGTTGCCCCCAAACCCCCTCGGGGCCTAGTCTCGGCCCTAAACCCCGGTGAGGATACATGAAAAGTGTACAAGTACTCTTAGTGTACAATCTTCAACACTTTCACACATGAAAATAGGCTCCACAACCTAACAATCTCCCACTTGGAGACTAGTTTTCCTTTGAGAAAGCTTCTCAACCCTTCACTAGTTTCTGTGAAGACCAACCAAAGCTGAACACAACTTTATTTTTTCCCTTGTGACCACCTTGGTCATCATGTCTGCAGGATTCTGATTGGTATGAATCTTCTCCAACTTCAACTTCTCTTCCTCCAAAGTTGTCCTAATGAAATGGTACCTTAACTGTATATGCTTTGTCCTGGAGTGGAAAGCAAAGTTCTTAGCTAGGTGTATAACACTCTGACTATCACTATGCAGCTTACATTCCTCCTGCTTATGCTCCAACTCCTCAAGCAATTGTTGTAACCAAATCATCTCTTTTCTTGCCTCTATTGCAGCAACATACTCAGCCTCCGTGGTTGACAAAGCCACCAGCTTCTGTAGTCATGAAATCTAGCTCACTGCTGTCCCACCTACAGTGTAAATATAACCTGTCGTGCTCCTCCTGCTTGTCTACATCTCCAGCCATGTTTGAATCTACATAACCACGTAAAGTGGTGTTTGATCCACTATAGCACAAAATTGTCCCCATGGTCCCTCTCAAATATTGAAGGATCCACTTTACTACTTGCCAATGCTCTTTACCTAGATCACTCATAAATCTACTCATAGCTCCCACTGCATGGGCAATATTAGGCCTAGTGCACACCATAGCATACATCAAACTACCAACCGCTGAAGAGTAAGGTACTTTGGACATCTGGTTTCTTTCCTGCTCTGTCTTGGGACACTGCTCCTTTGATAACTTAAAATGGCCTGCCAAAGGAGTCCCAACCGGTTTAGCATCCTGCATTTTAAACCTATCCAATACCTTCTTAATGTACTCTTCCTGAGATAAAGTTAGCTTCCGTTCCTTCCTATCCCGAGTTATCCTCATTCCAAGGATTTGTCTGGCTGCCCCCAAATCCTTCATATCAAAGGATTCGCTTAGCTGTTTCTTAAGTACTTTTATTTCCTGCATGTTTTTACCTGCAACCAACATGTCATCAACATACAAACACAGGATAATATAACTTCCATCTTGAAATTTCTTTGTATACACGCAATGGTCAGAATGACATCTAATATAACCTTGCTCCATCATGAAGCTATCAAACTTCTTATACCATTGACGTGGAGCTTGTTTCAGGCCATACAAGCTCTTCTTTAGTTTGCACACCATCTCCTCTTTACCTTTGACCTCATAGCCCTTTGGTTGTTGCATATATAGTTCCTCCTCCAAATCACCATGGAGAAATGTAGTCTTTACATCAAGCTGTTCTAAGTGCAAGTCTTCTGCTATAACTATTCCTAGAACAGTTCTAATAGAAGTCATTTTTACTACAGGAGAAAATATCTCATCAAAATCTATACCTTGTTTCTGTGCAAACCCCTTGACCACCAACCGGGCCTTATATCTTTTCTTTCCTCCTTCTTCATCTTTAACTCTGTACACCCACTTGTTCTGCAATGCTCTTTTTCCTTCGGTAGCTTTACCAAATCCCATGTCTAGTTCTCCATGAGAGCTTGATGCTCCTCATCCATGGCTTGCTCCCACTTCTTCCTGGCATCTACTTGCATTGCTTCATCAAATCTCTTTGGTTCTCCACTATCAGTGAGTAATAAATAATAAAGAGAAGGAGAAAAACGTTCAGGTTCTCTTCTTACCCTAGAAGACCTCGTCAATATAGGAGTTTGGGGTTCTTGTTGAGGGGGTTCCTGAATTGATTCATGTGTCACTTTCCCATCCGGAAGATCCTCTACCGCTGCATATTATTTCTTGGATTCTTCCCTGTTTTCCTACAACTGCTACTTATACATGACTTTCTCATTAAAGACCACATCCCTAGATCGAATGATTTTCTTGTCCTTAATACTCCAACATTTATATCCAAATTCATCACCACCATAACCAATGAAAATACATTTTTCTAATTTAGCCTCTAGCTTAGTCCTATCATCCTTGTCTATGTGAACAAACACCTCACATCCAAAGACTCTAAGAAATGAATAATCAACTTTCTTACCATACCAAGCCTCCTCGTATGCATCCATCCAAGGCACTTGAGGGTCCTCTGCTTTATCAAGTACACAACAGTGCTCACCGCTTCGCCCAAAAAAGAAAGAGGTAGTCCTGCATGTAACCTCATGCTCCTAACACGTTCCATTATTGTTCTGTTCATCCTTTCTGATACCCCATTCTACTGCAGAGTTCTTGGAATTGTCTTTTGCTTACGAATTCCATTCTTAGAACAATAATCATCAAATTCATTGCTGCAATACTCCCCTCCATTATCTGACTTGAGACATTTTAGGTTAAGACCTGTTTCATTCTCTACCAAGGCTTTCCATTTAACAAAAGTGTCAAATACATCAAATTTGTTTCTAATACAATAAACCCAAACTTTCCTTGTTGCATCATCAATAAAAGTAACATAATAACTTGAACCCCCAAGAGATGATACCTGAGCTACCCCCACACATCAGAATGCACCAGCTCTAACTTACTCTCTTTCTTTGTAGGTCCAACCTTGAGAAACCTTACTCGCTTCTGTTTCCCATATATGCAGTTCTCATAGAAATCCAAACTTGTTCCTGTATATCCAGGAAAATTCTTCTTTATGATGTTCATGCCCTTATGGCTCATATGACCGAGCCTATAGTGCCATAATGTTGTATCTGCATCTAAAGCCACAAGATTACAATAATTAGTACTATCAATGGTTAAATACAAGGTTCCAACCTTCTTACCTCTTTCCACCACAAGAGCACCCTTGGTAACCTTCCAAGAGTCTACTATAAATATCACAGTACAACCATCACTTCCCAATTGCCCTACCGATATCAAATTTCATCTTAATGTAGGCACATTTCTGACATCCTTCAATAGCCAAGTATTCCCATTCTGCATCTTAACTTGAACAAAACCTTTTCCAACTATGCTACAAGGCTCATCATCACCAAGAAAAACATGCCCAAAATCTCCTTGAACATAATCAACAAAATAATGCCTATGTGGAGAAGCATGGAAAGAAGCCCTTGAATCTAAAACCCAAGATTCAACAATATTGTGCAAAGAAAGAATCAAAGCATCCTGACATACATTACCCGTTGCCACATTTTCCTCCTTGTTTTCTTCCTATTGTTTCTTCTTATCCTGAAGCTCCCAACAATCCTTCTTTGCATGCCCAGATTTCCACAATTCCAGCATACAATCTTGTTCTTGGATTTTGACCTTGCCCGATCTTTTGATTTTCCACGGTTTCCTCTATTCTTCTGTCTCCCTCTAGTTTCCACTGTCAAAGCATTCCTTGAAGTAGAAGATTCCCTAGAGATTTTTCTTCGCATTTCCTCGCTTAGAATCACCCCTACAACATCCTCAAACTTCAACTTCGAGTTAGTTGGAACCGAGTTACTTACCACCATTACCAGGCTATTCCAACTCTCAGGTAAAGAGCACAGAATTAATAAAGCCCTAACTTCTTCATCAAATTATATTGTAACCGAAGCTAGCATATTCACAACCATATTGAAATCATTTAAATGATCTCCTACTGAACTATTGTCAGACATCTTCATATTAAACAACTTTTTCATTAAAAATATCTTATTAGAGGCAGAGGGTTTTTTGTACAACTTCCCTAATGCATCCATTAGATCTTTTGTAGTCTTTTCCTTTAAACATTAAATAATACCGAAGATGCAAGACACAAATGGATCGCTTCAAGTGCCTTCCGATCCAATAAATCCCATTCCACATCTCATACTCGAGGGTTTGTTCACCTTCTCGACAACGAGTATAAAGATCCTTCCGATAAAGGTAATCTTCCATCTCGCATCTTCCAAAGACTGAAATTCTGCCTTGAATTTATCAACCCTAGATCTTCCATCATCTACCATAGCTCCCACTCAAGCTAAAAACTTTCCCTGTGATTCAACACTTTAGCAAACCAAACCAGGCTCTGATACCAATTGTTAGGAAATAAGAGATAAAATATGCGGAATAATCCCTCACAGAATCGCAACAGTAGAAAACTAATATGCAGAAATTATTACAGATCTCAAATAAAATTACAGAATAAAATAACACAACACAAAGAGATAGTATTTAACGTGGTTCACCCAATTTGGGCTACGTCCACCAAGAATCACTTGCTCAGATTTTATTACAAGCCACCACTCTCTCAATACAATACCCAGATCCATTTGGGAGCTATGTTCAACAAACTCTGCAGAATTCACACCCAATTCAAAACACATCTCGCAATACATTTACTTGTACATCTATCATATGCATAATACCATATAAATAAACAACCGCTAAGCAATTTTACAAAACCCCGGGTATCAAAACCATGGGCAAAACCAAAAGCGTCCCATAAACCTATGGGTCAAAAAAATCACCCATATGAGAAGAGCATGTTTCCCAATATGTCGGGTGCATTTTGAGGCCAAAAAAATTACGCCTAATTTACCCATTACCCATGGGTTAATAAACCGCCCAAAAACTTTGCGAGGGCCGACACCCCGAACCCCAAAGAGGATACATGAAAAGTGTACAAGACTCTTAGTGTACAGCTTCAACACTTTCACACATGAAAATAGGCTCCACAACCTAACAAGTCCATCTTTCTTGATCATTGAGCTTGGTTACCAAGCATACGACCATCCTCATCACGGGGTTTAGAATCTCTGTGATGTCAAAGTATCATGATCCTTTCTTATATTCATATGTGGCTACTATTTCCTTGATGGCCTCCTTGTCACTTAGGTCATCATCAATGCTATCCCCCTCACAGATAAGGCCTGTGAACTTGGAAATCAACTGGGGAGTTATGTGCATCTTACGCCCCGCGAAATAAAAATGGTCTTCGTGAACACACGCCATTAACCACTGATAGAGGTGCTCAGGTTTGTCGAAGTAGGGTAATTCATAAAGTTGTAGTAACCCTTCCTTCTCCAATTTAACCTTTACTTCATCATTGTATATGGGCATGCCCTCCAGTGTCCTCTTGTTTGTTGGGTGAACCAACTCCAAAGCCATTTCTTTTTGTCATGTTGGTGCGATGATTATAGTCACTCACAGTCATTTTCCACAAATGAGACTCCCATTCTTTTCCTAGCAATACCCCATCCGGTATTGCATCTCTACGTACCACTCTTCATTTGTGCTTGTGATGATAAACTGTTTGCTTCCCCTTTCCCTTTCCCTTATACTTTTTAGGTGAGGTGGTTGCTTTCTTTGGTGCCATTCTTCTTAGTTAGGTTAACACTTCAAACATCTTCTCCTTGCTTTGCTCTACCACTTTATCCAACCCCAAGACTCAATCTTGCAAGAAACCCTCCTAACACCATGCCCTAGCCGCCAAACCCTAACTGGAACAATTCTTCCACAAGATGGCACTTCTCAACAACTTCCTCCATGCCCATGTACTCCTTTCCTACTAGTTTACGGATCTACTCTAGTCACGTCCTCTTAGATTTCTTAAATTTTTCTTCGCACAGATCACTTTTGGATGCCCTAGTTCACAAGAACTCTTTTCACTTTGTAAACACAAGGTAAAATAATGAAGTGCCTAACTTCTTATTTATAGCTTTTCCTTCTTTCTAAGCATTAAATGCTATTTTACCTACCACCATACTTAACACTAAATGTGGCTTTTTCCACCAAGCCAACCTTACACACCTTCACTTATGCGCCCAATCTTGCATGAAACATTCTACAACCTTTTGGTGCACAAACAATCCATCATGACAGAAGACTCTTACGCATGTGTGTCAATAGCGCCAAGGCACTTCTTCTATCCTTCACCTGATTTTTCTCTCACCTACCTCATGTTGTTCTTGCACTTCTTCCTCCTCTCGTGTGGTTTCTTTAAAGTCTTATCCTAACACCAACCTTTTTTCATCCACCTCTTCTTCCATGCACTTCTTCATCCTTGCATGCTTTGTATCCATCAACCGGGCCATTCACCGCAACTTCTACTACCAGTTCAACTTGTATTACGGGCCTATACTTTGCATCACTCCACCCCACACTAAAATAGATGCGTGGTCCTCTTGCATGCACAACCTTCAAAAAGTAATGTGGTTATCGGTGCCTAAGGCATAAAAAAACAATAGAAAAAATGACGAGAAAGGGAAACACAAGAAAGGAAATTACATAAAGGGAAATTCTAAACTAACTGGCAATACTGCCTTATTACAAACACCAAGAAGACTTATTTATAGTAGGGCTTCAACCTACTCCCATTGAAATGGCCTGGAAATCTCATCCCATCCAGTGCTCTCAACTGAGCATGCACACCTAAATTAAGGATGTTTGAGATGATATAGGGCCCCAACCAATGGAATTTCAACTTTTCCGGGATGGTGCAAAAACTTGGAATCATATAACAATACCATCTTCCCAACCTCAAATTGTTTTTTTTGATGTGGCGATCATGCCATGCTTTTTGTTTAGCCTTTTTAGCCTTTTGACTCCACCTAGCCAATGATCATCTCTCATCCAATTTCATCAATTTTTCAATCCTTTCCTCCAGCGCTTGTTCATCGGCCAATCCTCTTACACACACTATACATGAAAGGTAACATGAATTCAATGGGTAGGATAACCTCCATGCCAAACACCAATTGAAATGGTGTGGCTTTATTCAACCTCTTGTAGGTTGTCCTATACACCCATAGAACTACTGTGATACTTTTTCATCCCAATCTTATCTACCAACGTCACAAATTTTGGTCAAGGTATGACTCAATATTTTATTAAATGCCTCGGTAGTTCCATTTTCTTGTGGATGGTAAGGGGTAGTCTTATGATGAGCCACCATGAACTCTACTAATAGAATCCATCAATGGTCTCATTTAGGAAATGCGTACCCCTATCACTAGTTAAGCTCAATGGGCATCCATACCTTGTAATAATATTTTCCCATAGAAACTTGGTTGTTGTAGCCACTGTATAATCCTTGGTAGGTGTTGCTTCTACCCATCTTGTCAAATAATCCATGTAAGTGATTACATAGTGTGATCTTGTCCTATGTGTGGCTGGTGAAATGGGGCCTACAAAATCTATGGCCCACTTTTCAAATGGCTCTGTACTTGGAATAGGGCACAAAGGCATTTCATCCCTCCACCTTAGTTTTCCAAGGTGTTGACAATGATCACATGCCTTACAATACTCTTTGCAATCTTGATATAGGGTTTCCCACCATAACCCAACTTGTAATATCTTGTGTGTAGTGGCATCCCCTACATAGTGTCCACCTGCACTTCCTCCATGTGCCTCCTCCATAATAGCCAGGTGCTCATGTTCTAGCATGCACCGGTGCAAACACTTCATCACATCCTAGCTTGTATAAATCACCACTAACCAACATGTAGGGTGTGGCACATATGGCTAACTACTTCCTCTCTAATGCTTTCATCCCTTTTGGCACCACACCCATTTTGAGAAACACCGCAATATCCTCTAAGTTTGAGGGTGCACGCGCATAACCTAAACAGTTACATGCGTCTTGGCATGGTATCCTCAATGCTTTGCATGTCCTCTCTTGAGTCAATTCTAGACAAGTGATCGGGTCCAGAATTACTCTTTCCTAGCTTGACAACCATTGTGAACTCAAATTCTTGGAATAACAAGACCCATCGACATATGTGCCCTTGTAGAACATGGGCTTGTTTACCAAGTATTTTAATGCCATGTGGTCCATGTAGAATACAAATGGTGTTTCCAGTAGATATTTCCTAAACTTGTGCAACACGTAGATCATGGATAGTGCTTTGCGCTCAGTAGTGGTGTAATTTTGTTCTGCTTGATGTTAACTTTCTACTTGTAAAACACAAGGGATGGTCAATAATCCCTTCACCAGGTTGTGTTAGTACTTGCTCCAATGGTTGTACCAGAGGCATCCACATGAACATGGAAAGGCTTATCCCAAATGGGAAATGGAGTATGGGTGTTGTGACAAGCCTATCCTTCAAAGTGTCAATGCCCTCTGTTGCTACCTCTCCCCAATGAAAGGCACTCTTGTGTCTAAGAAATTCCTCCAAGGGCACGTGAGATCTTGGCATATCCCTTGATGAACTTCCTATAGTAACCCATATGCCCAAGGAATCCATGCATGATGCTTTGGCTAGTAGGCTCCCCTAAACCCACAATGGCTGCAACCTTGGTGGGATCTACTAGTAAGCCTTCCTTACATATGATATGTCCCAATAAGGTTCCAAATGGGGTAGCAAAGACACACTTCTTGATGTTGAGGGATATCCTCAACTATCGACACCTTTCAAACATTAGTCTTAAGTTATCACAATGGTCTTTGACTAGACCATACACAGTCCAATCATCCAAATAGACCTAAAGAAATTTATGGATGAAGTCCTAAAAGGCTTGTACTACAATGCACGAGAACACAATAGGTGCATTCTTCAACCCAAAAGGCATGACCGTATAGGAAAAACTTCCCCATTCAGTGGTGAAAGTTGTCTTTCTCTAGTCTTCCTTTGCAATCCTCACCTAGTGGTACCCTGAGAACCCATCCGTGAAAGAGTAGACTTCACCTCGGCCACTCCCTCTAAGATTTCTTCAGTAAATGGGGTTGGGAAGGGATCAATGACACATACTACATTTAAGTCTCTATAGTCAACACAGATCCTAATCCTCCCATCCTTTTTGATGTTGATGACCATTGGGCTTATCCATTCTGACTCTTCCATAACCTCAATGATACCTAATGCTATCATTTTTTCTATCTCCTCCTTGACCCATACACATAAATTTGGGTTCATCTGATATGGCCTCTTTCGATTGGGTGCACACCTTCCTTCAATTTATCCTCATCTCCCCCAAGGAATGGTGGACACCTTTAAGTTCATGATACCCATGTGGGAATAAATCTTGGAACTCACGTAATAGATCAATGATCTTTGAGACCTCCTTCTCCGACCAATAGTCTCCAATGATAGCTTCCTTGGGTTCTACTTCTTCTGACCCAATGTTAACCTTCTTCATTTTTAGGGGCTCATGGTAGCGCACATCCTTTCATCAGTGCTATCTATAACATCACATGTACCTACAGAGTGGTTAACATCTAGACTTTCCATTTCCTCTCCATCTATGACATAAACCATCTTTCCTTTTTCCTTTTCTATGCATGCACACTCAAACTACATCTCCTTTACTCATCCTCATCAAGCGTGCCTCTAAACTAGGCTCACCTAGAAAATCTAGTAGCCTATGTCTTTCTTCCATGGCACTATCCCCCATCGTAAGGTGCTTGATCACTTGCAATGCCTTATCCACTGATGGCTTTGTGCTCCGATATTCAAAATCTTGGATGAGATCAGTTGTCAGCTCCTACCAATTTCCTATCTGGCGGCATGTTTCTGAGTGGATATACCATGCACACACATAACCTTGTAGTGTGGAATACAACTTATGCACCCATAATGATGGTGGTAAGGCTTTTGTGCATCTCCTATCCAGCCTTCTCACATGCTTGGATATGAAATGAAGTGGTCTCTTTACCATGGTAGTCTTGTATGACCATGGGCACGTTGCTCCTAGAAAACCTTACAGAAAATGTGATTCTTACCTCACGCCACTCTAGAGGTTCTCCCGATGTGTAGCCCACCAGCACATGCTGCAGTCTCGAGTAGGTTATAACTTGAGCATCCCTCTTCTTTCATCCTCATTTTTCCACTGAGCTTCCATGTCCCATAAGAAAATTTTAGGGTATGCCCCTCCAGAGTAACTTGGTAACTTCTTTCCTCCTAGGCACTTGAGTGAGCGTGCCTTGGTCACTCTTGTTACAGACCCCCTCAACTATCACCCAATTAACTCATAGGTCCCATGCACCCAATTGTCACATGCCATGCTTGTTGTATCACTCATGAGATTGGCATCCTCAAATTGGATAACTCCTTCTATAGGGTGAATTATCTCTGGGTCTCTGATGGAGTGCACATAAATTCTATCAAGGACCTCTTCTCCCAAAGGTTCAGTGTAAGGTCACCAATTCCCATCCATCAAAGGGATGATGACCCATTCTTCCTTGTTCTCAAAATTGATATATCCTTTGTTGAACCTTAGGTCAGCATTGTTCTTATAACACCATGGGTGCCCAAGAAATGCTGGAAAATTGTCTACCTCGGTGAGCACCAAGACTTCAAGTCTCCAGTAAACTTGGCCCCTAAATGGTGATCACTGCATCCTTCAATACTCCAATGGGAATTGCCTTAGTTTTTTTTCCATATACAACACATTTGAAGATGGCTATAATGTGGGCCTTCCCATTTGATGCCAGGCATCTAATGTAAGAACATTGACTTCTCTCTCATGTCAATCAATATGTTACTCAACAGCCAACCATCCACAACTACATTTAGTGTGATCTCTTTATCATAGTCAAGGCTATGGGGAGGGAGGTTTACATGCATGCAACACCTACCTTTCACTCTCTCCAGTGCATGTGGTATGGCATCTCTCCCATAGCCATTCTCCTAGCAAGGGAATAATATTCTCTTGCCTTAACATTTTTCACACTTCCTTGACCTCATCCAGGTCCTTCTGAGCCTCAACATTCCTCCTTTTCTCCTGCTACTTGGACTACTCCTTTAGACATTGGATTTCTCCTTGCAAACTCCAAATGACATCCATTGTCTCTTGATACACTTCCTTCTTGGTGGGCAGGGTCTAGATACTTCCCATGCACCACTTCTTCTCTTGAGACTAGAGTCCTTTTCCTTGGTACTTCCTTGGCATGCATGCACCTCTGCTCATGTTGTCACCAAAATAGGTTCTAACCCTGACTCACACACCACTCTAGGCATCCATGTGTGTCACCTTTTCTTTATACTCACCATCCTAGTGCCCTTTTCCTTCCAGTGTTTACTGGCTCATGTGCTCAAACAACTCAGGGCACTCCTCATACTTATGCTTCTTCCACACCATGAGCACTACAATAAATCTGGACACTCACGCCTGTAATGTTCTATAGATCCACAGTTATAGCAGGTTCCTCATGGGAACTCACTTCTTCCTCCTCTCGTGGTTACTATGACCATGAATCCTCCATGAGAACCTCTCCCATGCACCCCTCCATCCATGTGTCCTTCATAACGGTGATCATCTTCCTTGGAACTACTAGACAAGGCTGGTTTGGCACACACCATGATCAATGGCCTCATGGATTTGGTCAATAAGCCTACAATCCTTAGTATCATGGGTCATAGAGGTGTAGATCTTGTAGTAGTAAGACACATTCTTCCGATTATGCACTACAATAAGGGACATCTACTCGCATCATGGTCCCCATGACAAATTTCACAATCTACTTGCTATGGCACGTACTTGACTTCCGGGGAAACTATCCTTGGCATGCCCTCTACTTCACAATCCACACACCAAAGACCACTACGAGTCTCATGTGTTGAGTTTGCAGACAACTTCTCTAACTGCTTGGCCATGGCAATGATTTGAGCCTCCAAAAGGGCTCACACCAGTATCAATGCTCCCAACGCTCAATGTGTAAGGCAGCCTCTAAAGCCTCGCGTGGGTCAGTGAATGTTTTATGTGACAATGCCCTCCTAAATGGAGTGATCAACCCTCCAAAAAACCATTGAGCATGTTGTGAAGGGTGAATGTCATATGATAGTTTTGACAGAGAGTTTTAAACCATGCATCATACTCCTGCACACACTCTCTGCCATTCCTGTTGGATCTCCTTCAAAGTGCTTGATGCTCTTCTACTCAAACTCGGTATATATGGAACTCTGCTAGGAAGGCATTCTTTAATGTGGTGTAGTCTACCACCATTTGATAGGGGTCATACTTCCTATACCAGCTATGTGCATGCCCTTGCAACATTGTTGCAAATTGACTTGCCTTCCACTCTGGGGTAGTGATCCCCTTCACACACCATAGTAATTCACACTTGTGCATGTGTTCTGCAACATCCTCTATACCTTGGTAATATGGAAAGTGTAAAGACATCTCAAAGAACACTTGAGGAGGTGGTGAGGCCCCTTGTCCTCCTAATCTAGATCCTTGGTTCCCTCTTGGTGTTTCCTCTAGTGTTCCCTCCACTAGATCCACTGGATCCACCAGGTCCTATGCCTCCAGATCCACCAGTTCCACCTCCAGATCCTCCTATAACCGAAATGAAATGGGCCTGAAGTGGTCATGCCTAGTGTCCCCAATGTCCCACTAAACTACACGCCAATGGTCTGTGAGATTTCTCCACTACTAGAAGTGTATCCCGCACCACTCCCAGACACGTTTTCCCTAAACCTTGCGTACTTGCACTTTGCCCAAAAATTCCTCCAAACACCAGAATGGTATGTGCAGCCATGGATGTTCCAAATGAAAAATTATATCTCTAGGTGCACCGATCGGTCACTCCCACCAATACCAACTGGTTATCAATACTTCTCCCTTGATTTGGAAAACCAAGCGCTAGGGGTTGGTCACTGGTGGGTTCAGATGCACGCGTCGATGGATCTTCTTTCTCCATGTGATGAAATCTCATCAGAAGCTGAAGGGGCCTCTCTCCCACTTTGCCAAGATGGGGTAGCATAGAATGCTTACTCAGCTCCATGTCCTCCATGTGAACTTCAACACCCTCTCACAAATGTCTACCTCCATAGATCCATCACACTTGCAACCTCGCATTGTCTAGTCATCTCCCTTTCACGAGCTTCACTATACTTGAGTCATCTCTCCTCCCTTTCCTTTTCAGCTACAATGTCTGTTCCATCTTCCTCCACCCTAGCTTCCTCTCCCAATGCTCAAAGTAGCTTAGCCAGCCATGGGGAATGCTTCTAAACTCAAAGTAATGACCAAGATCTTCATAGCTAGAGGAATAACACTCAAAAATGATCCTCTAGGCTCCCTTAAAAACTCAAACTCAACAACTTCTGGGAAAGAATACATCAAAATGGCATATTCTAAAGTGTAACTGGCAACACTCCCTTCCACCAGTGATCAATAACATGTGTCCAAGTCAGATCTACATCCTGTAGCCTCTGATAGTCATCTTGGGTCCACATGCGTGATCTATAGTACCAACTTGATCTAGATGCGTATGTTGAAAGCCATTCATATAGCTCTATTGGGAAGTAGCAAATAATGTCTCATATAACTCATGGTATAGGTTCTCTTCTACCCATCTACGCACATTAAACTCAGGTCTAATGTTGAATCTTTGAGAAAACTCATCCTCGTGCTCTTGAACCACGTTTTAACACTTTCTAAAGTCGGCACTCTATCATCACACATCACAAGGACAAAGATGCATGCCATTTCTCACAACAACTTTGAAAAGAGGTCCCGAAAATGGAACCAAGATGTAGTCATTTTTATGCCCTTTCAAAGAACAAGGAAATCCCATGCACGATCGGCCTATCACCCAGTGGGCGTTGGGTGCTCACCGAGGCACACATGGGTGCCAAGCCCCTCCTTTATGTGAGTTGTGTGAGAATGCATTATTATGATAGAAAAATTAAGTGAAGAGAATGAAATGAACCATACATTCATCTTAGAGCTCAAAATGGGATTCTAGACCAATGTATTCATTCATAGATAAGAAAAGCATTACAGAACATAGATCTGAATCATAACAAAAGGAAATGCACAGGGTTTACACCCACTCATATGAAATATATATAAAACCGATCCATACAGATATAAGTAAAATTGGAACCACATATATTCATATTAAGTATGTTGATAACCACATTACATTTACTTGAGGCAATCACAGATCCATATAATAGTGCAGACCAATGTCATGCATCAAAACTAGACTTAAGCCCTTCATAGTACAAAGAAAAATATTCAGACCCATCCCCTTGATACAACATACTCCTATAGATCCTCTAAACCCAACCCATAGAGCTCTCACAATATTCCATAGCTTTTCCCTCTTCCATCTCTCATGTGTCTCTCTCTCTCTTCTACTTTCTTTTTCTACTAGGCGCTCATATATATAGCCTCAAAAAGCACCACCATGCCTTTCTGAAGTTGTAGATTGATTGCCAAGTGTCCAAGTGGTCCTCCATGGGAGCATGCTCCTTCAGATGTGAGCTCTCCATCCTTTACCATGATGACCTTCTAGAATCTTCTATCACAAGGTATATTCCTTTGTGGGCTCCAAGTTGCCAGGATGACACCTTATCCACTCCGCATGCATAGTCGGGTCATGATTTCCTCATGTTCTACCCGATATGCCAAATATGGCTAAGTCCCAAAACCTTTTCTCTACCTTGTGTGCATACCACTGGTTCTACTAAACCCTCCTAAAACTAGTTTTAAAAACACCATATTCTACAATATATAAAATTGAGAATAATGAGGAAGTGAAAGTAATTGTCACATGTGCAATGTAGAAATGTACTTGTTATCCAAAATACCCCATCTTAGGGCTATTTTTGATAAATTACATTTTTATTTGGACTTAGACAATATAAACTGATCAAAAGTGGAAGAAGTCAATGTTTGGGACACTCCATTCCTCCTTGCCTAGCCACTCATTTCTGTACTTAGCCAAAAACCTCGAAAATTGGGAAAAATATGCTTTGGGTTGGCTAAATCAATCTTTGGAGGAACAAGAGGAAATTTTCCTCTGTTCCTCCTATTCCCTATTTTACAATCTATCCACATTGAGGGAGTTGAGGCATTATTGCGGATGATTGAGATCTTTCATGCATGCATGAAACAATTCCATTGGACCTTTAATTATCTGCATGGCCAACGTGGCTGACTAAGTGATGGGAGGAATAGAGTGGATGAAATATTGTGAGCGGAGAAAATATGATGGGCACCATGGGAATGGGTGGAACTGCTCCACGCTCCACATAAACCCTGATTCTCTGCAAAACACAAACTAGTGGTCAATGTGGTTATGACAGGCCCAAAGGGAACAAACGAAATAGTTCATGTGTTCCCTTAGTTTAGTGATTGGATAATTTATCCACACTTGGAACAAACCACATTAAAGAAGACTGTAACAGCTCGCGTGGAACCCCTTCATGACCTTCCCAAGCATGTGAACTTCTACTAGCCATAAATATTTCCCTATAAGTCCAAATTTCACAAACTTGGTATCGTTGGAAAGGTCTCATCATGTACTACACCAAAGAAAATGAAAATATTATGTTTGGTGAGGTTAGCTGGGTAAAAATAGAAAAAAATATCCCAACATTAAAAGATGTAGTTCTAGGTAGCTCAACCACCAAATTTGATGAGGTATGGTGCCCATTCCTTCTCCTACAAGAAAATTATCATGGGGGAATGGCCTTGACAGGGTACCCATGCCTATTTTCATACATTTAATGCATGTTGTTGGTGGTTGAAAGTGGAAATATGAGTTTCCCTCTCTTTTCCCTCCTCTCTCTTTCCCATCTTCTATATATTATAAAATGATGCTCATTTGTAAAGTTGGACCTCTTGGAATGTTAGAGCATCATTTCAAAGTGTTGCACATGTGTTCTTAAGTTAAAGGCCTTAAATTTGGATCCTTGCAATGGTTTTGTGCCCTTTTCCTTAAATGTAACGGACTATGCATCCTTATAAAGCAATAAAATTCATGTTTTGTGGATATCTTCTAGCCCTAGCTGGTATTTTATTGTATTTCCTTGCCTCTTCATCTACTTGCAGGTATATTGTGCATGTTTATTCTCCTTTGATAGGGTTTTTTCTATTGTGATCCATGGAAATGAGAGTTTAAATGTTGTTTTGGACTATGGCACTCATGTTTTCCCTCTCCTCCTTCATTTTCCTCCCATTTTCACTCATATAAGAGTGTATTTCCCCCTCTTCTTAGTGCTATCACCTCTCTTTAGCTTAGGATTTCCCCTTTTCATGCATCTTTCTCCTCCCCGGTCCCTTGAATTGTTAGATTAGGATTAGATAGTTGCATTTCCTTCCTTATGAGTAGTTTAGCATTAGGAATAGGTAGAGGAACCAACATTCTCTAGAGGTTTGTCTTAAGTAGAAAGTCCCACAACTTGGAGACAATCCCATGTTACCTAAAAAAACTTATTGCTCATCCATTCATTCATGAAAAATCGAGGATACTATTTTTCGTGATAACGCTACCTAGATTAACAAGTCCATTAGGACAGACTTTGGAAAGAATATGTCATCATGTATAATCCAATGTCTATCTTGCATCAAGCTCAAGATACCTCACAAATGCACACGTATAAAGAATATATAAAGAATATACTATCTATTGAACTATATGAAAAACAACATGTGTAATGAAAAGCTAGAAAATCAAGTTATATGTAGGTTTTGATTATTTATTTTGAGAATATGAGAATTTTTTTGTACTTATTTGATTATTTGATTATTTGAATGTTTTTGTATTTTAGCATATTCATATAAAAAGGAAAGAGAAAATAAGAGCTACCATATGACTGTTTTAATAGGGCAAGGATCCAAAGTTTTATTAATAGGAGGCTCATACCTCAAATTTTCATGTAGAACAATTTGGATCAAATACTTTAGTTTATTACATTGATTTGAGGTTTGCATGATCTTGATGAGGCATATTTATATAAACCTTGACACGAGAGGGAGAGACACAAGCTTATACTCAAATTAGTGTTTAATCATGATAAGTGGTTGTGTGAAAACATTAGAAAGTGTGGATATTAAAATTTGGTATCTTGTACTTTTGTAATTTCAAGTTGGATATGCTCCTTCCTAAGAAAAATTCCCACATTCGAATCCAATTAACACATATCTCTAGCTCTTGAGTGACTTGTTTATCTTTACATTCTACTCTATCCTAAATTAAACAAATATTATTAAATCAAAGTAGTAAATTATCCTTGTACATCATGCCACAAATTTATGTTTTGCACCACTATCCTATCTAGGACTATACAAATGGTTAGGATGTGGAATTCAGTCTTAAATGAATTTTATGATCTTGACCATTTGTAATCTCTGATTATATTTTCAATTTGAGTATCTTTATTGTGTCATTTCACCTTCCTAGGGTCAACCTTATTATAATATTTCACCTACGAAAGGATACATAAGTAAGGAAATGTCACTTTATCACTCACATGAAACTCTTACAAGATCCTATGGCAAATATAATTCTAAAAGGAATTAAGGCTCTCCTTAACCTTCCCAAATTAGTTGCATATCAATTAGAGAAGTCTCTACTACATGTATAAATAACTCAATTAGGTAAAAGAGTTTAGCTTCCTCTATTTCCAAGCATGCAAAGGTCATAAAGCCATGTCTTAGAAAGAAAAAGTCACTCCAAACATTGTCAAAGTGTTTCAAGGAGAAAATGGTTAGATCATGTAGCCGAGACAACCATATCACACTACTACTACATTGGGTACATTATATACTATATAGTTGGTAGGATATATTTGTGTCAAGAGACACAAGGGCACCCATAGGGGGTTGAATTAGATCAAACTCAATTTTTACAAGAACCTAGGATATATATATGAAGCTTGATACCATATGAGGTTATGTAGTGCAAAAATTGGATTGGTTTAATAGCTAGAGTTGATTGCTAAGGCTAGTCCAACCTCACCGTACATATGATTTATCCTTGTAGTTTTATGATGCTTTGATGAAGGGTATTGTAGATAACTTGATATATTTGTGTCAAGAGACATGTGATCACCCATAACAGTTGAATTAGATCACACTCACATTTTCACAAGAACCTAAGAGAAATATATGAGGTTTGATCCAATATGAAGGTAAGTAGTGCAACACTTAGATTTTTTTAACAGTTGGAGTTGACTACCAAGGGTATTCCAAGCTCACCACACACATGATTTATCCTTGTATTTTGATAATGTTTTGATGAAGGGTATTGTAAGTTTTAGGGTATCCATTTTGTTGCAAGTGATTACATGTCATCCTCGAAGTTTTGCAAGCAAGAGAAACATAAAAAAGGGAATCTCCAAGAAAGTGAAGCACATAAGAAGTTTAATATTCCAACTACCAAAGTCTCCAAGAGTCTATAATGTAGGTTAGGATTATACGTTATAGGTCTAGACCATACAAAATTTATACAATATTTCCCGCTGCTCGCTTCAGTTCTAGAACTCACAATGAACCATCTTTAGTTTCTAATGTACCTTTTACACCTATATACATATACAAATATTCTATTTTATGATTGGTGCAACTAAATATTATTCTCCTCTTGTGTATTTAAGTTATTGTTTATCATTTATCAATTGTTGCAAGTATTAATACATTATTATGGTTATGAATGGTTAATTGTAAATTGATTAGATCGAGAATAATCCCTTGTTACAAACCCTTACATCCTCTTTATTATTGTGCACTTCCATAATATAAATTTAATCGGGTGTAATTTTTTTGAACTTGACATTTGGATCAAATCTATTGTTGAAAACCTAGTAGACGTACAATTTTCCATTGCTAATTTTGGAGTGTTATAATTTGAAGTATTATGGTTGATTATTATTATTTTTGTCTCTATCTCAAGCCAAAGGGTTCTCTCTATTATTCTAGTAGAAGTTATTATCCCTTTAATTAGGTACATGCTTCTCTTACATGTGAAGATGGGGAATTGTGTGCCGATTATACTTATAATGACCCTAAGTTATCCCACTCTTCCGGGTACGCACCTTATGATGTTACCATATTTAATTATTTCCATTGTGCATATGATATTTTTGTTATTTTTTTCTCAATATTTCCTCATAGTTGTCACTACTATTATCCCAGGCATAACACATATGATAATCAAGCTCTATTAAATTATGACACACAACATTTTACACATTTCTTAAAAGAACATCATGATGATATTGGTACTCTTCTTTATATAACTAGGGATCAACTTAAGAATAATATCATTGTTATCACCAAAAAACAACACCCTCTGATTTTGTCATGAATCAATGAATGAGAAACCAATGTTTTTGGGTAACATGGTATTATCTCTAAGTGTGGAACTTTTCTACTGAGAAAAACCTATGGAGAAGGCTGATTTCCTCTACCTTATCTTACTGCTAAAATACTCCTAGAAAGGGAAATTTGGCTATTTACTTATATCTTAAACTTCTAAGGAACTAGAGAGAGAGAGAGATGGATAAAAATGGAAATCCTAAACTAAAGAGGTGATTGCACCAAGAAAAAGGATGGAAAAAATTCCAATGAATGAAAATGAGAGGAAGAATGGAGAGGAGAGAGGTCAAACATGAGTGACATAGTCCCTAATTACATTTATCAACATCATTTCCACGGAGCACACTAGATCTGAATTCTACAACAAGAACAACATATGCACAATACACATATAATTATAATAGAAGAAAAAGAACACAATATAACACAAGATAAGGTAGAAATAGCCACTAAACATGGATTTATTGCTTAAGATAATGCACAATTCATTACAATGCAAGAAATAAGATAAGAATCACCTCGTAAAATGCCCAAATCTGAGGCCTACAACTCAAAAAAGATTCTAGAATTAATTTTATAGAGTCCCCTTTATTTTGAGAATGTTCCCAAAAAAATATTCTTAAGCACTTACATTTATAGATTTAAGAGAGAAGAGAGAGAGAGAGGAGTTACAGAGTGTGTTTTTAATGGTCCTAACCATCCCAAAGGATAAAATGATTTCTCTGCATAGGATGATGGACATCTGGCATGTTCTCAAGCATGCCAACAAAAATTTTGAGTGAAAACATACTTCTCTCATGATTAAACAATTCCACCTGTAATCATACATGGCCCAAACCATTTTTTCTCTTTTTCATCTATCAAGACCCACCAAAATATGATTCTTATGATGCCAAATTAGAGGACTAGAGGAGATATTTTTAATGAGAACAATTTTGTGTAATTTGGAGTAGGGAATCAAAAGATATCATCATTTGAATATTTTACATGCTTGGGATGAACAAAAATATGAAAAGTGATAACCTTTGATTAGCTTGGGGATTTCTCTCTACCCATATGTGCATTTATTTTAATTCTATCATGTGTTAGTATCTTATTGGTTTGGGTATTGGGCTTTTCTTTCCTTTTCAATTTTATGAAGGTTCACCGTGTCCATTAAGAAATATAGACCAATAAGGAAATTCTATGTTCCTTCATGTTTATACTATCCTTAGCTTTTGTCTACTTCTTTGTTAAATGCAATCCAATGAGAAGGCTCCACATTTCTTCACAATTCACCTTTTCAAATCCCTTTTACTAACCATTGTGAAGCGTGACCTAATAAGAAGGCTCCATGCACTTCATAATGTTAGTCCTTTTGATTAGGCCTTCTGACACCTACGGAGCATTAACCAATGAGATCATTCCATGCCCATTGGGTTGTTAAACTCTTTGATAGTATCATCTGACAAATGAGAAGTATGACCCAATGAAAAAGCTCCATGCAATTCACAATGTTATTTTTTAATTTATCTCCTTTTTCCCACCGAGAAAGATTGACCAATGAGAAAGCTCCACACTTTGTGTTGTCGAACTTTCTTAGTTGCCTTTAACCTTCACATTTTTAGAATGCAAAAGGTTAGCTTTAAAATGGCTCCTTGTAGGTTTAGGCTTCATAGTTGTTAGAATTTGATGGCTTTGCATCACAACCTTTAGATTTGAAAGAATTAGAACCCTTTAGATTTAAGGAAGTTCTTTATGTAGTTTTGTTGACCTTGCCGACTTTCTTGGACACGAAAAATTATAAAACCCATCTTATTTATGGGGTTCACATCTGCCAAGGCCCATAATTATGAAATGATCTAGAATCCCACCACGTGTCCCTTTTTGAATAGTTGATTTTCGCCATGTGGCCCCATTGTGGTGTTGAATTTGAAGGCCATATGAATGTCACATGACTTTTAAATATAACGTGCTAATGAATAAGCTAAGTCTCCCTCGTGTTTTCAAATGCCAATGGTTAACGATTTTGGGAAGGGTAATTTGATGGCCATTTAACCATCCTAAGCTCTTAAAAATGGCTAAGTCCATTTTTAACTTGTTAAAGCCAAAATAACCCAAGGGGGATTTTTGGATAACAATTTGGTGACCTCTCGGGGTAATCTTCCTGCTAGATTAGATCAGTGGCCTTTTGCAATCCATTGGGCATGGAGTCAAGCTTAAAAATTTAAAAACTATTATGAACTTTAATTTTACTACCCCTGAGCCGCAGGAAGCACGAAATGAACTTAACACGATCTTTAGAACTGTTCTAACTATCTCATTCCATAACTAAACTTTCTCAAGCTGATTTGGGGCTAATTGGTGTGCTCTTGAAGCTGATTGCTTGGGAGTTTAAATTCACTTTATACTTGTCCCAAAAAACACTAGATTTTTAACCAAGGAAGAGGCACGTGAACCCTAAACTAATCTTAGGATTTAAATGATTAGACATTTAAAACTTCCCCATATTTGATTTGGCCATGAAATGAATTGTGCATAGCAAAAAACCACAAAACTATATATAAACATGAAAATCACACATGTTTCAAATGGAACATGCAGAGTGTACACTAAGCACTTAGGAAATTGAAAATACTCAACTAAAAGACAATGTGAAAAATCACTTAGAGGAATTAAATTGCCTACTATGTATAAGGGAGGAACTTCACTTTAGTAACAATGCTTTAAATAGATTCCATTAACTAGAATCTACAACTCTTCTCCATCCAATCTTGATAATTGGAAAACATTGTTTGACTTGCACCTTAAATGATATAGGGACCACTCCATATTGCATCAAATTTTGAGTGTTTACCTAGTTTGGATTTGTTTGCATCCCATTTTAGGACTAAGTCCCCTTCCTAGAAGTTTCTAGCCTTGGCATTCTTGTCAAATTTGGCCTTAATTTGAGCTTGGTCTTTCTCCATCATTTACATTTCTTGGTTTCTTATCTCCTCTAGCTCCATGAGCTCTACATACCTGACTTCCATGGCTTCAAATTCAAACAATTCCAACTACTTGATAATCTCCAATGCTGGTAATTCAAGATATATTGGTATCCTTTCTTCTCTTCCATAAACTAAATTGTAGGGTGAGTTTCTAGTTGACCTCTTGGGTGTAATTCTATCAGACCACAAGGCTTATTTCAACCTTGTATGCCAAGTCCTTTGGTTTTCATCCAAAGTTTTCCTTATGATCCTCAACAAGTTTTTGTTTGTGAATTAGTCTACCCATTACCCTGGGGTAATAGTTTGAATATGTGCTGAAATATATTCCATTTTAAAATAGCCCAATGCAAATATTTTTGTTCCCAAAAATCCAAAGCATTATCAAAGATGATTTGGAAGGAACACAAATCTAGCCACAATACCTTCATAAAAATATAAAATGTTGGTCTCATTTGCTTCCTTAAGTGCAACTACCTTTGTCCACTTAGTGAAGTAGTATGTGGCTTTAGGATCCACTTGTGACCCAAAATTGAATTTGGATTGATTACTCCAATGAAGTCCAACCCCATTACATGAATGGTTCATTTACAAATATGGGGTGGAGTGGAAGGGCTACTAATATTTCCTTGCCTAAAAAGAAGGCACACTTCTTGCATTTCTTAACCCATGAATAATAGTCATTGAAGAGATTAGGCCAATAATACCTAGCCTTCATAATCCTAAGAGTTGTTACCTTTGGAGCAAAGTGACCTCCTTCTTCTCCATCATGGAATTCATGCACTACCTTCTCAATCTGATTTTTCTTGATGCATCTTAAGAGAACTCCATTCACATATTTTTTAATAAAATTCCATCAACAAGAACATATGGAATATATTGAAGTCTGAAATACCTTCTCTTAGCTTTTCTCATCCTGAGGGCACTAACTTGTTTGGAGGAAGTGCACCATATCTTGAGTCCAACAATGAATAGGTAAAAAGCATCAACTAGTTGTTCTTGATCATTTTGAAGTACTAAAATGGATTCTTCATTAGTTTTCGACTTGAAACAAGTTTCTCACACAACCCCTTGCCTCTAACCAACTTGGTTACTTTAATATCAATGTCATACTCCATTAATTTGGTTATCCAACCAGACCTCTCTCATTCAAATCTTTTTTCAATAGGAAGTATTTTATACCAACATGTGAAACTAACAGATGAATCTTGTTATTTGACACTAGATGCCTGAATTTCTTCAAAATTATTATAACAACTAACACATGATTTTCAATGAATGAGTATCTTACCTCATAATCTTGAATATTTTGACTAAAAATGCAAAATGTTGCTCCAAATCATATTTTTTTGCTGCATCAATATGGTAGATATTGTCTCAGCACCTCCAAAAGCATATAAGATAAAATCCTTAGAAAAATATGGGTTGATGAGAGTTGGTGCTTGTGTAATAGCTTGCTTTATAGCTTCAAAATGTCCTTTCCTTCATCTTTCCATTTGAAATCCATGTTTTCTTCAACATCAATGTTAAAGGCTTGACAAGATTGGAAAAATTTGGAACAAATCTTTTGACAAAGTTAATTCTCCCCAAGAAGCTTTGAAGTGATTTCTTATGACTAGGTAATGGCAAAGAAAGAATGACCTCAATTATTTTTGGATCAATGGTTAATCCTTCTTAGAGACAATATGGCCAAGGATTTTACCTTCATGATCCAGAAGATGCATTTTTTTGGTTAAGAGAAACTCCAAACTCTCTACATCTTTCAAATACTTTCTTGAGATGAAAAATATGATCAATTTTTTTGGAGAACATATCTTCATCAAGGTAGACAAGAACAATCTTGTTGATCATCCCTCTGAATTCCATATCCATGGCTCTTTGGAATGTTGCTCCAATATTTGATAGACCAAATGGATTTTTATATAAGCAAAGGTTCCCCATTTTGTGGTAAAGGTTTTCTTGAACTGATCTTCCTCCTTTACCATGATTTGATTGTATCCTGAGTATCCATCTAAAAGAGAAAACCTCTCAGAACCTACTACCATTTATAATATTTGTTCCATAGAGGAAATGGGTAATGGTCTTTCAAAGAAGCTTTGTTCAAGTCTCTAAAATCAACACACAACTTGATCTCTCCATTATTTTTCCATACTAGAACTAGGTTGGCAACCCATGATGAGTGTTTGATTGGAAAAATGATGCTTTCCTCTATCAATTTGTTCATCTCCTTTTTCATCAGAGGTTCTATATGTGGATTGATGAAATTCTCTTCTTCTTCTTGATAGGCTTGGTAATTGATCCAAACTCTATGGTATGTTGAGATAAACTAGGGTCAAAACCTCTAATATCTTCATATCTCCATGCAAATATATCAAAAAACTCTTGACAAAGTTCTACAAAATCATGTTTTTCTTGTGAAGTACTTACTTTTCCAATTTGAAGGAACTTGTCTCCACCAACTGCAATAGGTTTTGAGTCTTCACCTTTGACTGTTATATTTTTTTTTTTTTTTGAACTAGTCATTTGGGTTGAAGATGGATTCCAAAGTCACTAAACCCTTGGGAAACTTGTTTGATCTGAGCTAGACAATTTGGGAAACCCATACTTATTTCTCTAACTTATCTCTTGATTTTTGAAGAAAAATCAGCTTCCTCTTGAAGGAAATTGACAATTTGTGATCATTATCAAACACTTTCCAACTTGTGACATTGTTTAGTATAGTAGGCCTTACTACCACCTTGATGTGTGGTTGTAATTTTCTTCTTTTGATATCCTCAACAACATCAAATTTCCCCCAATTTTAGCAAGTTTATCAGCTACTTCATTTTCCTTTCTTAGAATGGCTTGAATGTTGAAGGATTCAAAATATTCCAAAAGATCCCACACTCTATGTTCTTATAGGCCTTAAGTAGATCATTCTTGGTTTTTTGACCCTTGATTTGATTCACCATTATCTCACTATCTCCAAAGGTCTATAATTCCTTGATATTCCTCTTCCTTTCCATTGCAAGCCATGGATAAGAGACTCATACTCTACTACATTATTGGAGAAACTAAATTGAAACCTGAAAGATGAGTAATACTTGATACCTTTGGGAGATATAAGTACCACACCTCCTCTTGTACCTTTTCTACATCTTGATCCATCAAAGAACATCTTCCAAATGCCATCATCTTCTTCATTAATTAGTTTGGTAACACTAGGAAGGGGTGCATTCTCTTCATGTAGACAATAGATACCAAGACCATCCTCCTCCATTTCTTTATATGGATAAAATTTATAACACCTATGTGTCCACTCATCAAGTAGTAGATTCAGAATTCCCCAATCTTGAGTGTATTTTCTCGGTACTTGGACAATCCTCTTGATCAAAGATTGTGCAATTGGCATTGATGGGGCTAGGCACATAAGGCTCTATGTGGTAAGTAGAAATTGGTTGAGATTTGATAGTAGATTTAGCACCATACCTTGTCCTAAAGAGCATATGAGACCAATATGTTGATAAATATCCTCCAATTTTGGCAGTGAAATCTCTAGATAGACATAGGGAAAAAGTGGAGGTAGATCAATTATGGATATATCTTGAAGAACTGAAACATTGAGACATGCATGTAATGTGAGGATTAGACCTCTGATAACTCCAACAATTTCTACTACTATTCCATCCAATTATACCACACCTTTTGAAAGAGGCTCATACTTGAGGCCTAGTTGGTCTGTAATCTGCTTTGGCATGATCGAGCTACTTTCTCCAGAGTCAATCATATAATTATGCACCAAGTTATTCACTATGATTAAAGACACATAGAAGGGTGGAGGTTTCTTGTTTTTCCTTGTTAGAACTCCATTTGTTGCACTGCATTGGAAAGAACCTCATCTTGTTCTTTGGATGACTCATTTGGAATAGACAAATTGGCCATGGCTATTTGTAAGAGATCTCTTTGGCCTAGAATTTCCAATGATTCCCACATAGATATGCTCACATTTATTTTCTTCATTTATCAATTATATTAAAAGGAGTTGAAGGATATTTTTGTTGCACTTTACTCACAACAACTTTCTCTTGTACTTGGGTTGAAATGGAAGGTCTTCTAGGCTGATTTTGCACATTTGGAGCTATATTTGAACTACCACCCCCTTGAGTGTCAAAGAAGGTTGAGAAGGACCTACATTTGTTGATTTTCCTTCCTCAATAGATCTCTTCTTAGATCTAGTGTTTGCATCCACACCTTGTGGAAGATTCTAATTCATTCCACAAAAGTCTTCCACTTGCCAATTCACAAGTGAAGTATCACTTTGAGGTGCCTCTTGAGCTACCATCTACTACTGATTTTCTTCTATTGTTGTTTCTTGAGAAGAAAATGCACTTTTCACCATTAAAGCTTGGTTTAGAATTCCATTGGGGCATGTTTCTTGGTTATGTGTGGGAGATTATAAGGGAAACACAACTCATAATCTTACATAAGATTGTTTTGGATAGGAACCAAAGCTTGAGATGAAGAAGCTACATTGGGTTATATGGTTGAAATGGACTAGTAGAAGGAAATTAGTTTTGATTTTGATTTGTAGCTTGGGTTGAGAGGTTTTTGATTTGGTTGGTATGGTATGAGGCTGATAAGGTCTAGAATTCTAGGCTTGTTGCTTATCTTGATGATACCAACTCATTCCCAAATTTTTAAATTTCTTTATTACCTCTCAGTAACTCAACTAAGGTTTTTGAGGAAGTGGAGGCTTCATTAGAGATTTGATTTCTTAGGGTTGGGATAGGTGATAACTCAGGTGTTTGATTAGAGTTGGGATTCTCAATCTCTGGGAATATAGCATTGAGAGTCTAGGAGAAGTTTTCATCTTGAATTAGAGACTATTCTCAGGCTCTAATGGCAATGTTATAGGAAATTGGTAATGTTCTACCCCCCATAGACTGAATCATGACTAAAATATCACTATTCAAAGCCTTAAATAATAAATAAATGAATGTTTATGGGGTGTAGGTCTTAGAACTTGAGGATTGGTCATCCAATTCCTTTGAAATATTATATTAAAATTAGTCATCTACTCATTAGGTGCTCTCTTCATTATTGTCGGTGCTCCACTAAAGACAAGTGATCTGATTTTTCTTCAAAATAATTACACAAGGATGTGCTAAGATCATCACAACTAGGAATAGATGCAGTCTCAATCTTCTATACCATTGAAGAGCTTTACCCTTGAATGAAGATCTATAGACCTAACTAACCACTACATCATCATGTGTAACTATATGAACAAAGTACACATTTGTGACATCTTGAATATGCTCATTAGTGGGGTCATTTGATTTTCACCAATGAAATATGGAATAATTTTGAGTGTAGCCACTTGTATGTCATGTTGTGAATCAAGAATAAGAGGAATATTACAAGTGAAATTGACAAATGGTAATTTCTCTATGGTGGTGGTTTTCCATAATGATAGTCTCAAAATTCTAGTGGACTAAAAGAAATGCCTACTAGAGGTGGAGTAGAGAGAGTCCTATTTGGTGGATTGAAGGTGACCTTTGAACCACTTGTTCTCCTCTTCTCCTCCCAGGTGATAGTTATAGATACTCAAAATCTCCTTCCTATGTTGTTTTAGACCTTGTTTGGATCCTTCTCATGAAATTGAGACACTCTAACTACTGAAACCAGTAGATATGTTATTTGGAGTTACCATATGTGTTATTGGAGAGCCTCTCAAGGTTGAAATTCACCAAGATACACACCCAAACTTGGAAAAAATGTAAAAATATTAACTTCTAGTCCCACTGGGCGTGTGATAACTATTATCACCAAAAAAAACACCCTTTTATTTTTTCATGAATTAATGAATGAGAAATTAATGTTTTTAGGTAACATGGGATTGTCTCTAAGTGTGGGACCTTGCTATTGAGAAAAACCTCTAGAGAAGGCCAACTTCCTCTACCTTATCTTACTACTAAACTACTCCTATAAAGGGAAATTTTGCTATCTACTTCTATCCTAAACTTCCAAGGAACCAGAGAGAGAGAGATGCATAAAATGGAAATCCTAAACTACAGAGGTGATTACACCAAGAAAAAGGGTGGAAAACATTCCAATGAGTGAAAATGAGAGGAAGAATGGAGAGGAGAGAGGTCATACATGAGTGACACAGTCCCTAACTACATTTATCAACATCATTTCCATGGAGCACAACAAATTTAAATTTTGTAAGAAGAATGAATATGCATGCACAATACACCTACAATTATAATGGAAGGAAAAAAATACAATATAACATAAGCTAGGGTAGAAAGAGCCACAAAACATGGATTTATTTCTTAAGAAAATGCATAATTCATTACAATGTAAGAAATAAGGCAATGATCACTTCACCTGCATAATGCCCAAATATGAGGCCTATAACTCAGAAAAGATTTTAGAACCAATTTTATAGAGTTCCCTTTAATTTTGAGAATGTTCCCCCAAAAACTTACCTAAACACTTACATTTAAAAATTTAAGAGATAAGAGGGAGAGAGAGGAGTAACATAGCATGTTTTTAATGGTCCCAACCATCCCAAAGGATAAAATTACTGTCTGTGTATAGGATTATGGACATCCGGCTTGTTCTCAAGCACATAATCATTAATTTTGAGTGAAAACATGCTGCTCTCATGTTTAAACAATTCTTCCTACGAAATCATACACATACATGAACCATTTTTTCTCTTTTTCATCTATCAAGACCCACCAAAATATGATTCTCATGATGCCAAATTAGAGGGCTTGAGGAGAGCTTTCGAATGAGACCAATTTTGTGCAATTTGGGATTAGCTCGGGGTTAGGCTTTTCTTTTCTTGGCTTTATAAAGGTTTTCCGTATTAAGAAATACAGACCAATAAGGTGACTCCACGTTTCTTCGTGGTCTCGAATGTCCTTAGCTCTTGTCTACTCCTTTGGAAATGTGAGACAATGAGAAGGATCCACATTTCTTTGTAATTCACATTTTTAAATCCCTTTGATTGACCATTGTAAAGTGTGAGCCAATAAGAAGGCTCCACGTACTTCCCAATGTTAGTGCTTTTGATTAGGCCTTCTGAAACATGTGAAGCATTAACCAATGAGATCATTCCATGCCCATCGGGTTGTCAAAATCTTTAATAATATCATATGACAATTGAAAAGTGTGAGATAATGAGAAATATCTACGCATTTCATAATTTTAGTCGTTTCTTTTTCTCCTTTTGCCCACTTTGCGAAAGATTGGCCAATGAGGAAGCTCCACACTCCTCGCATTGTCATAACTTGTTAGTCTTTCTTTTAACCTTTGTATTTTTAGACTGAAAAGATTAGCCAATAAAATGGCTTCACATAGCTTTAGGCTTCATAGTTTTTAGGATTTGATGGTTTCACATTGTAACCTTTAGCTTTGAAGGACTTAGAAACTTTTGGATTTAAGGAAGTTGCCACACACCCTGTTGACCTTGCGACTTACCCGGCCGACGACTCATAAAACTTGACTTATTCGTAAGTTGTGACATCTGCCAAGGCCCATCATTATGAAAAGAGCTATAATCCCACCACGCATCCCTTCTTAAACCATTGGTTTGCCACCACGTGGCCCCGTTGATGCTTGGTGTTGAATTTGATGACCATATGACCGTCACATGACTTTTTGATATAACATGCTAATGAATAAGCTAAGTATCCCATGGGTTTTCAAATGCCAATGGCCAGTGCTTTTGGGAAGGGGAATTTGACTTCCGTTTAACCCTCCAAATCTCTTAAAAATGGATAAGTCTATTTTTAACTCTATTAAAGCCAAAAATAACTTGGGGGATTTTAAGATAACAATCATATATTCCATAACTCGATCCCAATACTTCATCATCTAACTTGAACACAACTATTATTTTTGCATTTAAAATACCTATTTCATTATGGGAACCCAATATTCCAATTTGGAACATTACTATATTTATTCCTATGACCACTACTATTCCTACATCTCCTATCTATGCTCATAATTCCTCAAATGATTCTTATTATAACATATAGGCTCTTAAAATCCCTTGTTCATAATTTGAAATCTCAAAATCTATAATTATAACAATGCACATTTGCTTCTTCTCATGCTATGGATTCTACTTTGTTTCTTCATAACCCACTTGTACTCAAGTGGATTCCTACCATTTTTCTAGTGGAGGTTTCTCTCCCCTAAGATTCTTATTTATGATTGAAAGGGTGACCTTGAAGAACACCTCTATATATTCTATGCTACTTGCTTGGACTATTATTAAAATGACACATTACTTGCCAAGATATTTCATCGAGTCTCAAATATTTTTCCTTATGATGGTTTTACAATCTACCCATGCTATCTATATAGACGTTCACCCCCTTGGCTAATCAAATTATTTTAAAATTTTCTCGTTAACACTTAAGATAAAGTATCTAATGATCAAATGACTAAAATAAGACAATGTTAATATTTTGGTTGAAAATGAATTGTAAGATATTTTCACACAAAGTATTCTTATTCCTTTAAAATAATCAATTATCTTTGGACAAGTTTAAATCATTTGATCATCTATGCCACACTTTGAAAGAACATGTTATCACCAAAAACAACACCCTCTGATTTGCTTGCATGTGAATGAACATGGAAATCAATGTTTTGGGAAACATGGAATTATCTCTAGGTGTGGGACCATGAAACTAAGATAATTCTCTAGAGAAGGCTGGTTCCTCTTCCTAATCTAAGGCTAAAACTACTCCTAATGCTGGAAATACAACTATCTAATCCTATCCTATGATTCCAAGGGACTAGGGAGAGAGGAAAATGCATGAAGTAGAAATATCCTACACTAAGGGGGTGATAACACCAAGAGAAGGGTGGTGTGGACACTTCATAATGAGTGGAAATGGGAGAAAATGAGGTGGAGAGGGAAAATACAAAACCATAGTCCAAAAATCACTCAAAACACCATTTCCATAAAAGCACAACAATATTAGACCTGTAAAGAGAACAATACATGCACAAAATACCTACAAATATGATAGAGAGGTAAGAGGATGCAATAAATAAAGTTAGGGTAGTGATATAACCACAAAACCTAAGTTTATTGATTCAGATTATTGCACAATCTATTAAAATGAAAAAATGAGCCATAAATCCACCATGCAATGTATAAAATGAGGCTAATATCTCATTTACATGAAAACAAAATTTGAGAGCGAGAACATCAACATAACCGAAATGTCCCACCTTTAAAAAATGAGCTCTCATTATAATATAAAGTAGTTTCTTAGAAGCAAAAGGAAAATAAATCCCAAAACTTGACATTCACCCACCAAAAAGTCATTAAATGACTGCAAAATGATGTAAACCCTCAGAAACCCATTCCTCCATGTGATTTTGCTTTTGGAAAAATAAAATGACCATATTGCATTAAATTTGGTGGTTGGGCTGCCAAGAACGTTCATTTCATGATGGAGATATTGGTACATTTTCACAATCATTCCCCCATATAAATTAAGAAATCTAGTTTTTGTGGTGTAGAGGATGTCAAGATATTTCCAAAAAGTCTAATTTTATGAAAATCGAGACATTTGGGTCAAAATTTATGGCCTTTTTACTCTCCTCTTTGTTGCGAGAATTTGAGGTACCACTACTTGCTCATGTTTCACTTCATGGGATTTCAAAATGGATTTGATTTAGGTTTTTAAACAAGAATTACTTTAAATTAATTCCCTATCATATTTCCATAAATATTCTCTCCATTTCCCTTGCATTTTGGGCTTTCAAAAGTTCTTTACTCGCATTTTTTGAAGTTGTTTAATTTGTGGCTTTTTCCTTATTACTCAACTTGGGTTTGCAACCCTCATTACTTCGGACTAGTGTGGGGTCACATCCCCGTAACACTACCTCCATCTTACCCCAGCTTTTATGGGGTTCCCCACTTGCTTTTATTCAGTATTTTTGGGAGCAATTACTTTGAAGTAATTGCTCCGTGTAAACCCGCATAACTCCATTTTCTCACCCTTGTTTTGCGTGGTTTTCAACTTAATCTACCTATAACTTTGAAATATTATTACTTAGAAGTGATGCCCCACTAAAAACCCACATAACTACACCCCAATTTTATTCTTTGAGGGTTTTGCAACCTGCTTTACTTCACTACTTTGTGCTATTACTTGAAGTAATGACACACCAAATCTCAACAAAGTTGTCTTCTTGGTCCCTTAGTTCTGTGGGCTTTTAGAACTACTTAAATTCTTTTCTTATGAGGTAAAGTAACTATAAAATCCCACGTTACTCCATTTTCCTCCTTCTTTGTGGGTTTTTGGGGTGCTTTGCTTAACTTATTTTTAGAAGTAAAGTAGTTGTGAAAACTCGCCAACCTCCGAATTCTACCATTTTTTGCAATTTTGACTAAGTATGGACCTCTGAAGCCCATAGAGAGGGGAATGCTATCAAATGAATGCAAGTGCCAAAAATCATGAAATTTACCTATTTTCTCTACATTCATCCATTGAAGCTCCATGAAGCTTCCCAAGTCCATTTTTTTCAAGTTGTCCATTTTTACTAGGGGTAAAAATGGATAACAATTTGGTGACTCACGAGGACATCTACCTGCTAAATGAGCATCCATTAGGCATGAAGACAACATAATAACCATGAACTGATATATAACTTGAAGAATAACTCTTGAACCACTTGAAACACTACTAAACATGGGGTTGATCCACCGATTGCTGAATTGACCATCCACATCATAAGAAATCTTTTGAATAAGATTTTACATGAGTAGAAAATTGTTTTGAATATGAAAATTCATATTTTTCCTCTACAGTGATTTTTTGAGATTGAATGAATGGATCTAAAGCTATCCCAAATATGATTTTGCTCTTGTATGAAGAACACTAAAATGAATTGATTTCTTGGAAAGTAATGACGCATTACAAAATTTGAGTCACTTGTTGATTATGGAATGCACTTGGAACCGTTTTAAAATCTAATTTTTATATGCTCTACATTTGAAATTTCTTGAAGATAGCAACTTGTTTCTTGAAAATTTGAACCTCTTCTCAAAACCCCTTTTCTTGGAATGATGATGAAATATGCAACAAGTGTTAGGAAATAAGGGATAAAATATGTGGAATAATCCCTCACAGAATCGCAACAGTAGAAACTAATATGCAAAAATTATTACAAATCTCAAATAAAATTGCAGAATAAAATAACACAACACAAAGAGACAGTATTTAACGTGGTTCACCCAATTTGGGCTACGTCCACCAAGAATCACTTGCTTAGATTTTATTACAAGCCATCGCTCTCTCAATACAATACCTAGATCCGTTTGGAGCTATGCTCAACAAACTCTACAGAATTCACACCCGAATTCAAAACACATCTGCAATACATTTGCTTGTCCATCTATCATATGCATAAGACCATATAAATAGACAACTGCTTAAGTAGTTTTACAAAACCGTGGGTATCAAAACCATGGGAAAAACCCATCCCATAAACCTATGGGTCAAAAACTCGCCCATATGAGAAAAGCACGTTTCCCGATATGTCGGGTGCATTTTCGAGGCCAAAAAATTTTACGCCTAATTTTTTTTTTTTCGGGGCTGCGCCCCAAACCCGCTACTGGGGCTGCCACCCCGGACCCCGCTCGGGCCCAACCCGATTCGAACCCCGGAAGGATACATAAAAGTGTACAAGACTCTTAGTGTATAGTCTTCAACACTTTCACACATGAAAATAGCCTCCACAACCTAACAACAAGAATATCCAACAACAATAGAACATGTGCAAGCCACTTAGGGAAATGAAACCTAATCTACCACCAAAACACTATGCTGAAAGAAATTGAAGAAATTAGAAATCTAAGCTAATATGTGCAAAGATGAGATTTTATTTCAATAACAATGCTTAAGATAGATTCCATCGATTGGAATCTGCGGTTCTTCTTCATCCAACTTTGAAAAATGGAATACATTGTTTGTCTTGCACCCCGAGATCATGTAGGGAACACTCCATAGAACATAAATTTTTGAATGCTTACCTAGTTTATCCTCACAGATATCCACTTAAGAACTAAGTCTCCTCTTGGAAGCTTCTAGCCTTGACTTTCTTGTCAAAAGACTTTTTGATCAAAGCTTAATATTTTTCTATGGTTTGCATTGCTTGATCTCTTATCTACTCCAACTTCATGAGTTTAACATATCTAACTTCCATGGATTCAAATTCAGATAACTCTAGCTACTTGAGAAGTTCCAATGCTAGCAATTCAAGAGATATGGGCAACCTAGCTTCTTTTCCATAGACTAGCTTGTAGGGATAGTTTCTAGTTGATCTCTTGGGTGTGATTCTATCATCCCACAAAGATGAATTCATTTTGGTGTACCACATCCTCTAATTCTTTTCTAAAGTCTTTCTTATAATCCTCAAGAGATTGTTGTTCATGGATTCAACTTGTCCATTACCCCATGGGTAATAGTTAGAGGAAGTGCTTAGATGTATCCTTTTCTTTACAACCCACTCAGATATTTTAGTACCAAGGAATGCTAGAGAATTGTCATATATGATAGTTGAAGGGACACCAAACTTGGTTACAATCCCCTTGTAGTAAACCAATATACTAGACTCATTAGCTTCCTTAAGTGCCACTACTTTAGTCCACTTGGTGAAGTAGTCGATTTTGTGAGGATACACTTGTGAATTTGGGTTGATGACCCCAATGAAGTCCAATCCCCACTGTATGAATGGCTGATCGAATGAGATTGGGTGGAGTGGGAGTGCTGTCACAACTTTTTTTCCTATAAAGAATGTAATTTTCTTGCACTTCTTGATCCATGTATAGCAGTCACTGAATAGGGTGGGCCAATAGTAACCAACCTTCATGATCATGAGGGTTTTTACTCTTGGAGAAAAGTGACCTCCAACTTCCCCATCATGGAACTCATGCAACACCCTCTCGATTTGATTAGTGGAAATACATCTCAAGAGATCACTTTGTTTGCATCTTTCATGAAAAAATGCCATCAATGAGAACATATGGAATGGATTGGAGCTTGAAATACCTTATTTTTGGATTTTCTTAAACCATGAGGGAATTGGACTATTAGAATGAATTGCATCAAATATTGAGTCTAGAAAGGAGTGGGCATAGCATCATCTGCTTGTTCTTGATTGTCCTAGAGCACTAGAATAGATCCTTCCTCATACTTTGACTCCACGTGATGAATTGAAGTTGGCTGCTCACAAAAACCTTTACCTCGAAACAATTTTTTCAACTTGATTTATATATCATACTCTATGACCCAGGTAATCCAACCAGATGTTTTCTTGTTTAATTCCTTGTTGAGGAGGAAATCCTTCATTCGACACAAGACACTAGCAAGTGGATTCTTTTGTTTGAAACTAGATGTCTAAATTTCTTTAAGCTCCTTATCACAACAAGGACATGTTTTTGAATTAAAGAGTACCTCACCTTATAGTCCTCTAGTATTTGAATGAAGAATGCAATGGGATGTTTGGATCCTTTTTTTAGTTGTACTAAGATTTCGATATTGTGTTTGAGCCACCAAAAGCATAGAGAATGAAGTACTTTGAGAAGTCTGTATTGATAAGAGTTGGAGCTTTTATATTGCTTGCTTAATGGCATCAAAAATATCTTTACCATTAGCTATCAATTAAATTTCCATGCTCTTCTTTAGCATCATTATCAATGGATTAACAATATTGGAGAAATTTGACAAAAATCTTATGACAAAGTTTATCCTCCCTAATAATATTTGGAGATCTTTTTTCTGACTTGGCAAGGGCAATGCTAAAATGACTTCAAGTCTCTCCAAATTGATAGTCAATCCTTATTTTGAAACAATATGACCTAGGAGCTTACCCTCATGAGCCAGGAATATGCATTTTGTTAGATTCAGAGACACTCCAAACTACCTACATATCTCAAACACCTACATGAGATGGGAGAGGTGATCAATCGTATTCTTATAAAATACTATAATATCATCAAGATAAATAAGAAACATCTTGTTAATCAATCCCTTGAACACCATGTCCATGACTCTTTGAAACGTAGCTCCGATATTGGATAAGCCAAATGACATCTTCTTGTAAGTGTTTTATGGTGAACACTATTTTGAACTGATCCTCCTCTTTCACCATGATTTGGTTATAGCTTGAATAACCATATAGAAGTGAAAATATCTTTGAACCAAATACTACTTGTAAAATTTACTCCTTAGAGGGAAGTGGATAGTGATCCTTGAGAGAATCTCTATTTAAGTCTCTGAAATCCATGCATAACCTGATTTCCCCATTTATTTTTCTAATCGGCACAAGGTTTACCACCCATGATGAGTGCTTGATCGAAAAATGATGTTTTCCTCAATTAGCTTGTTCAACTCTTTCTTCATAAGAGGCTTAATGTGAGGATTTACCAACCTTTGCTTCTACCTAATGGGATTAGATTCTAGATCCAACTCAATGGTATGTTGTGCTAAACTTGGATCAAAGCCTCTTAAATCTTCATAAATCCATGCAAATATATCAGGAAAATCTTGGCAAAGTTGTATGAAATCATGTTTTTCCTGTTGAGTACTCACCTTGCCAATTTGGAGCATTTTTCCTTCACCAACTGAAATGGGCTCTAAATATTTTCCCTTGACTACAATGTTTTCTTTCTCCTTCCTAACTAATTATTGGGATTGAAGATTGATTCAAGAGTCACTAGACCTTTAGGAAGCTTATTTGTTTTAAGTCAAGTACTTGATCCCCATACCGCTTCTCTAATTTGTCCTGATTTCTCAAAGAGAAATCATCCTCTTCTTATAGGAAATTTATTATTTTATGGTCACTTTCAAACACCTATAAACTTGTGTTGTTTTCTGAACAATTGGTCTTACTATAACTTTAATATAAGGTCATGTGCTTTATTCTTCTTGATATCTTCAACAATATCAAACGCGCCCCAATTGTTGTAAGCCTATTTACAACATAATTCTTCTTTCTTGGTATGGAACTTAAGTTAAATGCTTCAAAATATTCTATGAGATCCCATACCCTATTATTATAACTCTCGATAAGATCATTTTTGGTATAATTTTGTCCTCTAACCCGATTTACAACTAGTTCACTATCCCCAAAAGATTGCCAAGTTTTAAATATTTTTATTCCTTTCCCAATGTAGACCATGGATAAGGGACTTTTAATCTGATGTATTATTAGAATAGATGAATTGAAATTTGAAAGAATAATATTATTTGATATATTTGGGAGACACAAAGCACTACCCCTCCTCCCACACCTTGCCTGCTCCTTGAACCATCAAAGAAGATTTACCAAACTCCACTCTTATCTTCATCATCCGGTTTGGTGACATTAGGGAGAGGTGTATTTTCCTCATGCAGATAGTAGATACCCAACTCAAATTCTTCCATTTCTCTATAAGGATCATAACCATGTCTCTTGTGTGCCCATTCATCAAGTGTCAAATCTGAAATACCTCCAATTTTAGTATCTTTTCCCGAGTGGTTGGGAAATATTCTTGATCGAAGACCAAACAATTGAATTTGATTGGACTTAGTACATAAGGCTCAATGTGGAATGCAACAATTGGATAAGACCTGATAGTATCCTTGGCTCCATATGTGGTCTTGAAGACCATGTCGGACCAATCAAATGACAACTATCCCCCAATTTTAGCGGTGAAATCACTAGATAAGTAAGTGGGGGTAGGTCAATAACATATATATATCTTGAGGTACTGTGACATTTGGACATGCATGCAATGTAAGGTTTACTCCTTTTATCACTTTAACAATGCCTACTATAGTCCCATCTAATTGCACCACTCCTTTTGAGATAGGTTCATACTTGAGACCTAGTTGATCTACTATTTTCTTTGGCATCACCGAGCTACTTGCACCTGATTTTATCATGCAATTGTGTACAAGATTGTTCCCAATGATCAAGGATACGTAGAATGGTGGAGGTTTCATGTTTTTACCAAGTTGACCTCCTTATTTTTGCATTACATTAGTGAGCACCTTGTATTGATCCTTAGATGACTGATTTGGGATGAATAAGTTGTCCATGGCTACCTACAATAAATCTCTTTGTCCTGGAATTACCAATGACTCCCACATAGAGATACTTACATTTGTTTTCTTCATTTGATCAATGATATTGAATGGATTTGGACTGTATTTTTGTTTCCCTTTGTTCATCAAAACTTTCTCTTGTACATGAGCTGATACAACAAGTACCTTAGGCTGATTTTGTGAATTTGGGACTGTGTTTGAGCTGTTAACTCCTTGAAGTGTGAGAGAAGGTTGAGAAGGAATTGTATATGATGATTTCCTTTCTCTATATTTATTTTCTTAGATCTTGTGTTTGCTGCTACACCCGAGGAAGAGACTGATTCAACCCACATAAATATTTTTCCTACCAATTCACGAGTGAAGTGTCACTTTGAGGTGTCTCTTGAGTGCTTGTTTGCTGCTGATTTTATTCTTCATTATTTCTTGGGAAGCATAAACACTTTACACCATTAAATATTTATTCAGGCACCATTGAAGCATGCTACTTGGTTATGTGATTGTCCACAAGAGAAACACCGGTTGTAGTCTTGTACTAAATTATTTTGAACAGAACCATACCTTTATATGAAGAGACTGCATTGGGGTTATAAGGTTAGAATGGCCCATCAATGGGAAATTGATTTTGGTTCGATTTACAACTTGAGCAGGAGGTCTATTTGGATGATATGGGGGATTTTTGGGTGGGTATTGAGGCGGTAAGGTCTCAAACTTTGGGCTTACTACCTATTTATCATCACCAAATCATTCCTATATTTTACAATTGTTTCATGAAATCTTGGATCCCATATGAGGTGTTAGAAGAAGTAGAAGCTTCACTAGAACTTTGATTTCTAGGATTAGGGATAGGAGCTAACTCGGGTGTTCAGCTAGAGCTAGGATTTCCTATCTCTGGATAAATAGGCATACGTGGCCTAGGGGCAAGTTTTCCAACTTGAGTTAGGTAGTTGTCATCTCTAATAGCTAGTGCATGATATCTTGGAAAGGTTATACCTCCCATAGATCGTACCATAACAACAATATCAAAATTGAGAGATTTTAAGAAATAGAGAAATTTACCTTCCACAATTTTTCTTAAAAGAACTGGAATTCTGTCCCACATTATTTGAAACTTGAAGTTAAAGTCTACCATTAATTCATTTGGATCCGTCTAGATAGTGGTCAATTTCTCTAACTTAGATAAAATTATCTGCCATTTCTCCAAACTCGATCACAAAGATTTTTGTATAGTGCATTCCAGTTTGACTTGATCCTGTTCTTAGACTCTGAACCATTTTAAGGAATTATCTTTGAATGAGGATACTAGAAGTTTCATAGCCACATCTGTTATCCACAATAACTCCCTTAGTTATTTGGATAACTTATATTTCCATTCTAGCTTTAAGGTTCTATATTGTAGGTTGCACGCACTTCAATTGTTCTTTTAGCACATTTCCTTGGCTCTGTTCCTCACACACCCTTTCACACTCTCCATTTGCTTTGCGCTTCCCACATTTTACTTATCCTTTTTTATTTTCTATTCCATTTCCCCTCACACCCAATCTCTGCACATTCACATTCCCCTAGAAGTTCATGCACCTTTCACATGTACCTCGGACTTGCTTTAAAATTAGCTAAGTCCCCGACTTCCTCGTGTGTCCCCTTCCTTACTATGACACATCATCTTGTAATGATTACACCTCTTCCATATGTTCATCTGGTAGGTGTTCCTTCCATTCCTCACTTGCACATTACTTTTGTGTGCCTCTTACTTTCTTCTTCTATGCTTCCTTCCTTCGTGCGCTGTCATGTTTTTCTTTGCATTAGTTCCTGTGCCACATGGACTATTAGACATTGAGTGAACCACAAAAAACCAACCAAAGCACACCAATAGGGCATTGAATCCTCATAATCAACTAAGGTATGACACATGGCATAAAAGAAAAAATAGCTGATTACATGGATTACACTCTAGATCACCCAAGTTCAAATTTCAACGGGATTGGGTAGGTGAGAGTCTGGAAAATGTCTCTCATGCCATTAATGCTAGATATAATTATTCCAACCACCTGATTTGATTCAAATATCACCCTGATCCTTCTCCCACATGCCAAATAGACACGGAGAAGTGCATTTGACAGTTTGGTAGGTGGATTTGTAGGAATTAATTGCTGGTTGTTGGTTGTTGGTTGTTGAGTTTTCAAAATACATTTTCCCTCCTTTTCCTCCCTCTCTCTATTGGATTCATCTATAAATGTAAGAGAATTTCCCATTGATAAGGGTTGGATACTTTTAGGTTGTATAGGCTTTTCCTTGAATTTTGAGTTGTAAACCTTAAGATATGGTCTTTGCATGTGGATCTCAACCTTAAATGCCATTACAATTGACTGTGAATTTCTGGAAGTAATAGAAGCATTATTTTATGGCTATCTTCGGCCTTAGCTTGTTTTTATTCTTCTTTCTTGCCTCTCCCTTACGTTGAATGTTTTTTGTGCTATCTCATATCACTTGCATCTCTTTTTTTGTTTATGTTTCATGAAAATGATTGTGTGATTACATTCTAGTTGGTGCTACATGTGTCTATCCTTCCTCTGTGTATTCTCCTTCATTTTCACTCAAAGCTGAACATGTTCATACCCCTTTATTTATGGTACTATCACCTCCCTTAGTTTTAGTTTTCCATTTTCACATATCCTTCTATCCGTAATGTAGTTCCCACTTCCCTTTGACACTTTTAGATACTGATCTTGATACTGTTGATCTTATTATGGACACTATTATGTTTTGTTTTAGTATGATGGTTAGATGTTAGATCAGGGATTATTATTGATTTGGATTCAGTTATTATGCATGATGATTACTAGAGACATTTTTTTATATGTGGATGATGATATACTTGTTTGACATGGACATATTATAGATGTTGATTTGGACATGTGACATTGGATATTGTGAGTAGACCTAGTATGGAAGATTATTGATGATGATATAGTTGATTAATTAATTGAAAATGATAATGTTGAATTCTTGATGTTGTTGTGATTCATATGTTTAGATGATCTTGAGATGTTGTTTATATCATTTTGGATGTTTTGATATGGCCACGAGGCCGAAGGAGGTATTTGCGTTTTGTAGGTTAAAATATCACAACAATGTCGGGGGACTGGAGACTAACCATATTAGAATTTTGGGTGAATTCAACAAGGTCACCATGGCAACTATTTTTTTTGTGTGTGTGTGTGTGTGTGTTATGTTAGGGATTCCCATGGGGGATTTCCATTATATGTGACCATGGGGTTGTGTATTTAGTAATGTGGTTTCTTTATTAATGTTTGCATGTGTTTATTTTGTGATGTGTTACCCTTTTCATTAGTTATTATATGTTGTGTTAATGTTGTGGATAATCATGTGTTAAAATAAATAAATCAATATGTCATAAGAATGTAATTAATGAAATTGTTGATCTTAAATGTAATGTTGTAAGAGTGTGTAAGAAATGTGTAAGGGATATGTAAGAGAATGTAAGGTAGATTTTGGAGTGTGAAACACTTCATCCTCTTGGGAATTCGAATTTGTCCTTGGAGGCTATATTTGGAGGCTTGTGGGACAAGTTAAACTTGTCCCACACCTCTTAAAATTATTCACCAACCATACCTATGGTTTGGAGGTTAAATTTAGACCTTTTTAATGCATTTTGAAATGACTAATTGTAAGTTTTAATTGCACTTCTCTTACATGTTTTAAATTCAGTCCTTTTGGGGTATGGGTTATTTTGGAGTGTGTAAGTTAATTTGTCATTTTATTTATTATGTTTAGGTGAATGATGTTGAATTTGATCTTGGGGTTGAGGAAGAATGATGTGGCATCCCACATGGATCCACATCATCCTCTTCTCTTCCCTCTCCTTTAAAATTTGAACTCCTTTCTTGTTGGATGGTTGTTGAAACTTTGCTTATTCCTCTTGGGGTGAATTTTTCTTGCTATTTTGGAGCCTTGCTTGTGAAAGGAGTTTGGAGTCATTTGCATGCTGGTGTGTTGCTGATTTTGGACTGAATTTTGGCATTGGGAAGCTTGTTGATCTTGGGACAAACTCCATTATGGAGAGGTAGGAACTTGAGCCTTTTGAAAATGTTTCTTCTCTTTCTATGCATGTTTAAAATGGTGAATGCTGTTATGTGTGTGTTGGCTGGTTGGGTAGACTACTTAGGACATGGTGTAGGAGAAGGCTATGGGGATTTCAAATGGGGGGATAAGGGAATGCCAATGGCATTAGTTTTATTGTGGAGGGATTTTGGGATTGGGATCCACCATGGAAAAGAAATAGCTTACATTTCTTACTCTTGGGGGCATAAGGGAGAAACTTTGGGGGCATAAGGAGGAATTTGGGGGCATAAGGATATGTGAGATGGTTTATTTTGGCAGGTTGTATTGGTGGATTCCCATTTCCCATTGGGAGGCATAAGTAGTTCCCCATAGATCCTTGCTCTTGTTGGCTTGCTTGATGAAGCCTCAATTTTGTTTGCACTTGTTTAATGTAGTTGTGAACTACATTCTTCTTGAAATGTGTTTTGAATGTGAAAATGCTGCATGTTTGTTGTGGAAGCCTTTGTTGCCATGTGTTGTATTACATCTCTTATTTCAATATGGTTGGGGCTCGGGGCCAATGAGGAAGGATGGCTTCTCCCTTCTCATTGGATATCTTGGTTGGGTGGAGAGCGTTTCCTTTCCCCTTCCTTGTTGTGATCAAGATGAAAAGATGAAGAAACTAGCATGCTGCTATTTTTGAGCAAGAGGAATATACAGTTTGATAGTCCCTTCTTTGAGAAAGTTCATTGTAATCCTTCCCACTTTGGAGTGGATGAATTGTATAGCAATTTGTAATGTGAAGATATTTGTATTGATAATGGAAGATTGAAATTGGAATGTGAAATGTAAAGAAGTTATATTCTACTCTCTGTTTTGAAAGGAAATGTGAAAGGATGTTACATGCATTGCATTTTGTATTTAGAAATCAAATGGAAAAGAGATAAATTGTAAATTTGTTGTTGGAAATCAATAAAGGAATGATCTACCTTCTCATACTTGCATGATTGTGTTGGAATTGAATTGCTGTTGTGAATCAAATATCATTGGAATGAAGAATGCATATGAAGGAAAAGACAATGTTTTATTCTCTTGAAATGAGTTGAATTTAGAAATCAGGCTTTGTATTATTTCTTTTGAATGGTTGAATTGAATCAATTGAATGCATTAGGCTAGAAAGGAAATGAATTCTCACACTTAGAGGATGGAAAAATGTTTAAGAACCTTTAATGTTGATCTCTATTTTAATTTCCAAACCTGGCAATCAAATTTATCAAAGAAATGAGTAGTTCAAACTTGCACCAAGAAATAAGATATGAAACATTGAAATTTAGATGTAACAAGTCCTAAGGAACTCAAATTGACCTTAACACTTAAGAAAGGACCCTCAGAACTTTATAAAAATCCAATTTGAACTTGCACAACCATTTTGCTGTCAAAAGATGGAAAATTATCAATTGTAACTCAATCAACTAAATTGAATCTTGAAACCTCTCTTAAATCCATCCAAGAATAAGTCTCCATGTCTGATTGACATGTTGAGAAAGTAAGAATTCAAAATTGAACGAAATTTTATAAGTTAAAGATTACCAGTTTGCTTTGCAAAACCCTGTAGATTGTTTTCATCAAATTGACCACTTAAAATTCATCAAATTTCAAAATTTATGACTCCTATGTAAAGAGGGCTTCGAGAGCTTTCCAGAAAGTCCTCATTTGCCCAAATCTGAGCTTCCTATCAAAAGTTATGGCCATTTGAAGTTTTACTTCAAATTGGCATTCAAAAATAAAATAAATCTAACTGTTAACTTTAATTTTTGACTTTGGAAAAATTTCCACAAAAGTCTGTGGCCCCGCCATCCCACAACCAATTGGGACTGCCATGTGGCACCTCGGAGGGGCGGACCAGTTTTAAACTTGTCTTTTTAAAAATTTTACCTTGGGAAATTTTTCCACTTTTCCCCACATCCCCACTAGCCCATAGCCAATCACGTGCTGACACGTGGCACGGTGGAGAGACGGACCCCTTTTGAACTTAAACCTTTTAAGTTTTGGACCTCGGAAAAATTTCCAAATTTTTCCCGCATCCCCACTAACCCGCGACCAATTGCATGCCGACACATGTCTAGGTGGAAGCATGGGAGGTTTTTGGACTTAGTGTTCTTTGTTCCCCTTTGGAAAAAAATTCATTTTGCCTCCCGGCCCCACACTAGCGCCCTGCCTTGGAAATTCCTCCTTCACGCACACGTGGGTCTGCGTAAGTTTTTTCAACTTTTCTCCCTTTTGGTGTAATGCCTTAGGTTTTTCACTGCCCCATCTTCTATGCCAATCAACGCATGACACGTGGCATTTCTGGTGTCGGCGTAAGCGTGAACCAATTCCGGTCCCCTTGCAATTTTGGCAAAAGAGACTTAAAGTCTCAACCCGTTTCGTTGACTTGCCATTTCTCCCAACCAACCAGCGGTGACACGTGTCTCCCTCACCGGCTCGCGGGCATGCGAATGCATTTTGTGATTTTGTGCTAAAAAAAAGGAAAAAATGTGCCAAGTTCCTCCCCGCTCTGCTGACCCACGCAAGGGGAAAATTTTCCTCCCTAGGCCCAAATTATCCCTTGGGAAAATTTCTCCCCTAAAGTCCGCCGGCCCATAACTTGAAAAATATAAGGAGTTAGGAGGACTTATTTATATCACCAGAAAGGTGAGAAAATTTCCTATCCAATGGGAATGATTTATGGAAATTTTGGAAGCATTAAGTATGAGAAAACCTAGTTGAAACTCAGAGCCTGTTAGAGAGTGGGTATGGGGGTAAATTTCTTCCTGAACCTAACTAAAACATTTAACCCAAAAATTTGAACCTTGTGAACTTGTTATTAGTTAATGAAGGGAACATATGTAGTAGTACATTGGTCTTGTTTTGGAACATGTTAGTGAAAATCGATGCCTTACAACCTCAGTTGTAGACACTTCAATTAAAAAAAATTATCCCATAATTTTTCTAGCTAACCCTAGGTTGTTTCTTGCGTCTCAAGTGGTTGTTTAAATGGACACTACACCTAACCCCTTGGTATGCTTAGCTTAGGATTTCCTTTTCAACATTAGGAGTAGAAGTAATAGTAGAAGTAGGTAGAAGAACCAACCTTCTTCAATGGTCTCTGCTCAAGTGTGCAAGGTACCACGGACTTGGGATAGTCCCATTGTTTCCTCAATGACTTAGTTCAATCTGATCTGAGATGGGTGCAAGTTTGAGTTCTAACAGCTTCTAAGTACACTGATGGGATAAGCATTGAAATCTTAAATTTCATCATTGATATGTTATGGTGTGTGGCTTAGCAATTTCTAGCCTTTGGAGGCTTATTTTAACACATCTAGTGACTCCCAACAATTCAAGATTTACTGTTTTTAATATTCCTAAGCACCTTTCATGAGAAGAGTGCATATAAGACAAATCACAATAGCTAAAGAATGTTTTGAGTACCTCCAGCTATCTCTCGAGGATAACACATAGTAGAAATTGTGTGCGTGCATCTCTATCTTCAAAGACACCGTGTGCATTCCACTCCTCCTCACAATAGATATGTGCACCCTTTATGTTGAGCACATCCAAGATGTAGCAAACATGTGATCTGTATATGTGATCACCCACGATGATGTAGCAGCTTAGGCTACTTGTAGCATCATTCAAAGGTAAAACACTTCAGTGGTATAGATGTTTGAGACCTACATCTATTTCCACGTTGGATGAAATTGGAATAGCTCTATATAGTTACTATGAAGACAAGTCGATCACCTATCACTGGTGTAACAACTGACTACAACAAAGAGGGCACCCAATGAACAAATGAATAATTTTAATATCATATTCTAGAAGACTTGGGATATAATCCCTCAAGTGGTAAGACCTCAACTCAACATGATTTCCTATACTATTTGAGGGCTTCAAATAGTGACATTTCAATCATGATTCAATCCATGGGTGGTAAAACCTTACCTGCTGCATACAACATTACAATAAGGGTAGAAAATAGTCTCATTTAGGTGGGAAAGTTAGCTCCTAGACCACCTACGCCCTTATTTATAGATATTCCTCATGCAACCCAACCTTCTATTGCCCCTCTTTCGAGTAGAGCACTCAACATGTTGCATCCACATCATACTCTTCCACACAATAGAAGATAGATGAAGAAATGAAGGCCCTACTTAGAAAATTGTCTAATAAAGTTATATATTTAGAGATACAATAGGTGCAAGCCTTCAGGAAGATTTCTAATCGGGGAATATTCAAAACAATCAACCCTAAAAGAATCAATATGTAAATAAAAGATATGGCCAGAACCAACAGAATGATAGATGACATGCCAATGCACATTTTTCCTTGTGAGTGGTCCCTTCGCATAATCTCTCCTAGTACCCAATACAAATCAAGCACTAGTTCCAGATTCGAACAACATGGTATAAGAATTAGAATGGTGCTTTCCTTACAACATGCCTCATAGTTAGTATCATTATGCCAATGTTGTGTGCACTCGGACCTACATGATTCATGCGCTTCTAGTTGTGAACCTTTCATAAGCCCAAGTGAACCCGAGATTCAAGAAAAGATAGAAACCCATTTAGATGTCAAACTTATGTTCTTTAGTGCTACTAATAATTCTATGCAAGTAATCAAGATACGATGACACAAATAGACCTCAAGCCCAAGTTGCTTTGACAATACAAGATACGAGAAGAGAATGATGGAGTTTGGCATGTAAGTCTCACTTCCTACAACACATTATAATCCTCAAAAGTAAAAAATATGTGAATAAGGAATCCAATAGTAAAAGTGCACAAGTTCCTGCACGTGAGGCTCTACACAAAACTCCTCCCGAAGTAGCACACACCAATCCTTTGGTAGGCCAAGTCTCCATGCAAGCTAAGGCCCCCGCCTCTACACTGAACACACAAGAAAGGATGTTGTTGTGCCCCAAATGTACAAGTCAATGGGCCTTATATTCAACATTGTGGATCAAATTAAGAAGAAAAATGTGAATTTCACAATGTGGGATGCCCTGACCATTACATCTCAACATGACCTATTGCACGAGGCTCTAGTGCAACTTCTCCGCACCGATCTAGCTGTCCAAAAACCACTCACTCTGTCAATATCTGTCAAGTAGAGGATAAGAAAGTAAGGTTGTCAAAACCCCATAGTTTATGTCTTTAATCATAGGTAAGCACCTTGTGCACAATTTTATGATTGACTCAGGTGCTAGTACTTCGGTCATGCCTAAGAAAATTGCTGATGTCCTAGGTCTTAAGTAAAACCCCTTAACGAAAGGAATCCTATAAATTGATGGCTCAACTGTCACCACTTTAGGAGTCATCAAGAATCTTCAGTTAACCCTCCATGTATGTCCAAGCCTTACCATAACCCAAGATGTGTCAATAATTGATTTACCTCCTTTGTTTTCCTTGTGTTTATCAAGATATTTTACTAGCTAAAGTGGGTGGTTATTTGTCTTCTGATTGGTCCCATATGTTATTTAAGACAAGATATGGTACCCGATTTTCCATACAAGATGAGATAATATTTTACTATCATGTTGAGTCATATGAACCATCTCCTCTCCAAGCCAATTGCTTAATCCAAGAAGAGAAAGTTTTAGTTTCTGAAGAGCAACCTATTCCTCCTCCTCTACTTGACTTAGTGTTAGATGAGTGGGTGGAAAGGAATCACAAATTTTATGCATATGGTGAGGAACTTGAAGATTTTGAAATTGGGCTCAACATTTTCTACATCCTTGAAGAAGAAGATGTGTTGCAGGGCGTGCTCAAGAAAAATAAATAAAATATTAGTTTGTGGAAGTTGTACTTTGATGGTTCTAGAAGCAGAAATGGTGCATGTACATGAGTTATTATCATTTCTCCCAAGGATGAGAAGTTATTATTTGCACACAGGTTACTATTCACATGCTCTAACAATGTGGTAGAATATGAAGCATTGGTGCATGGTCTTCTTATTATTGAGAAGAAAAGGATTAAGGTGTTGCAGATCTTTGGGGACACAAAATTGGTTATCCACTAGGTCACAAATGGATGCACAATAAAGAATAAGATCCTCAAATATTATAGACATGAATTTTGGGACATCTTTGAGAGATTTGATGCTCTAAATCTGTAGGTGGTGCCAAAAACAATGAACAAAGAAGCGATCGATGGCCACACTTGGTTCAAAATTTTCTCGTATCAAGGATTTTGTTAAGGGAAATGTGCAACATGTTAAGATGGTAATCAGACCATCCATTCCAGATAACAACACCATTTGGCAAGTGTTTGGTAGTGATGTAAAATTCATCCAGCTTCATTCAAAATGAAGCTGAGTTTTCTTCAAGCATGCAAGTTGACTTTCATAACAACTATGGTGACCAAGTGATTCAACTCAAGATAAATAAGTTGCCTAAAGGGCTTGTCACCTTAGAGAAAATATTCAACCTTGATGATGAATTAAATGGTTAAGAAAAGTATATGTATGAGACACAAGAATAATTCTCCCTAGTCACTATTGCGCATGCGACAAGAAATTGCTGCCGAGTAAATATTACATGCATGTTGAAAAGCAAGCCTTCATCTATGTGTGTAAGCAATACAATGACATATTCTCATGGGAGTATGAAGATCTGAAAGAATTTGATTGAAGTTTTGCTAAAAACTCCATTGACCTTGATCCTAGTATCAAGCCCATTAGAAAAAAGCAAAGTCTAGTCAATCCAAAGATAGAGCCCCTCATGAAGATAGAGTTATCTAAACTCATTGAGTTGAAGATATTATTTCCAATCAAATACTCTACTTGGGTTGTGAATCTAGTTACATTGCACAAGAAGAATGATGAAATTAGACTCTGTGTTAATTTCAGAGATTTAAATAAGGCATCTTTGAAGGATCATTATCCTTATTCTTATATGGAACATATTTTGCAGACTATGGTTAGCTCACATAAATTTTCTATGTTGGATGGATATTATGGCTTCAATCAGATCCTAGAAAAGGAAGAGGATCAATTAAAAATGACATTTACAACAAAGTGGGAGGAAATATGCATATCAAAATATGCCTTTTGGTCTGATCAAATGTAGGCGTGACATTTCAAAGACACCATGGATATTGACTTCAAAGGTTATATTAATGAGTTCATCTTGGTTTACCTAAATGACATAATTGTCTTCTCAAAATAGATAACGGATCACATGGCATATATATAGAATATTTTTGAGATATGCATAAGATTTGGGGCATCCCTTAACCCAAAGAAGTACAATTTCGTAGTAGCACAAGGAAATATTTTGGGCCATGTGGTCTCAAAGGATGGCATTGTAATTAATCTTGAGCACGTTTCAACCATCCTAGTTCTTTCCCTTCTGGCACACAAGAAAGTATTACAATCCTTCCTTGGAAAAATTAATTTTGTTAGGAGATTCATTCCTAACTTTGCAGGACTAGTAAGACCCATCACCCTCATTCTCAAGAAAGACACAACCTTCAAGTGGACAATAGAAGGAAAAGAGAGCTTCAAAAAGATAAAGTAAGAAATTTCTTGTGTGCCAACACTCATCAATCTAGATTATTCCAAGGAATTCATCCTTTATACTTATGGAGCTGATGCAAGTGTCACTGCTGTCCTAACACAAGAAAATGGACAAGGATTGGAACAACTGGTGGCTTTCTTCAGTCAAACGTTGAATGATTATGAGTTGAAATACAATCACATAGAGAAGTAGGTTTATGCCATCATGCACACCCTCAAGAAATTTAAGAGCATGCTTGCCACAAACCACATCAAGGTATTAGTCTCACACTCAGGTGTTAGAGAATTCATCATGGGAAAAAATATTAGTGAGAAATGAGCGCAATGGGTAACCAAAATCATGGAATATGATGTGACTATCAAAGCCAAAAAAATAGTAAGAGGTAGCGCGCTTTGTAACTATCTTCTTTGAGGACGTGCATAATGAACCTAAGACTTTATTGTTTATAGATGAAGAGTTCCCACATGTAGAACCCGAACAAAATGAATACTCGCATGCACAATTAGTCGAAGTAATGATTACATTCCTTTCCAAGGGTGCATACTCTCTGGATTGAATAAAACAAAGAGAATACAATCGAGGCTATAATCTATTCCATATGTTCTATTGATGGTATTCTCTTCAAAATAAACATTGATGGCGTGCTACTAAGGTGTATTGATGATGAAGAAATTGAAAAAGTGTTAGCAGAAAATCACAATGGATTCTTTGGTGGACACTTATCTACCAAGGCTACATCAATGAAAATTATAATGGAAGGATTATTTTGGCCTACCTTATTCGCGGACACACACAAGTGGGTCATGAAATACAAAGAATGCAATTTCTTTGTAGGAAAGAAAAAAATTGCAGTGCTTCCCCTCCAACCAATCCAAGAAGATCAACCTTTTGTGTAATGGGGTCTTGACTTCATAGGCATGATCAATCCTCCTTCAAGTGTTGGACATAAATGGGTTTTGACAGCTACGATTACTTCACCAGATGGACAGAAGCTATTGCACTCAAGGAATCAATTGAGTCATTCATCCTTGAATTTCTCGAAGGTATCGTAACAAGGTTTAGTATTCCTCAAACCATTATCTCTGATAATGTGAAGGCCTTCCTTAGTACTAAAATAATTGATTGGGATATTTTTCTTGGTATATACTTGAAGACCTCCTCAAATATTACCCTTAGGGAAATGGCTTGGCAGAGTAAACAAACAAGAACTCGATCAAGATTATGAAGTGAATAATGAATATAAACCAAAGACCGGCATATAAAGGTCTCACGTGCGCTATGGGTAGAAACAATCAAAGGAATAAGGCAATAGGATTGTCACCTTATATGATTGTTTATGGAAAGGAAGATACACTTCCTTTTATACTTGAGTTGAATTTGTTATCATTCTCCTAACAAATAGAATTTGAAGGAACAAACCAAAGAGAAATCATAATTCCAGAGCTAGTTGAACTTGAAGAATTAAGGAATTCTTCCATGATCAAGCTAGAACAACATCAATAATCAACAAAGAAATGGCTTGATAGAAAGGTTAGGCCTCAATATTTCAAATTTGGGGACTTGTTCTTAAAATGAGATACTGACAGAGCTAAACTAGGGTGCCATTCAAAGTTTGATGCACTTTGGAGTGACCCATATATCATCAATTCTTGTAAGGAGGCTAACTCTTTTGAGTTATCTCATCTTGATGGAGGTGTACTATCAATCCTAGTCAATGGTATCTATATCAAACCCTTCCATTAGGCTTTCTACATCGTTTTATATATATTAGAATAGTTTCAATTCCTCTAAGCGCATTGCATGCATATTGTATTGTTTGTACATAGTTCTTTCTTTCTGGGTGCTTCTTGAGTGCACTCTTTTGTTGCTTCTAGAATTCCAATCATCTTCTAGTAGTTTACAAGAGTCTTGTAAGATTCAGACAAAGTTTAGAACATGTTTCAAGTGACTCAAGGGTAGTTCTTTATAGTTGTAGATTAGAGGTTCATATAGACATTGAATCTATGCCCAATAGATGCTCCAAGTTATTGATCTCCTTCATCTAGGAGGTAGATGGACCCAAAATTCACAAAAATGTTATCCATAATAACTCCCTAGTTATTTGGATAACTTATATTTCCATTTTGGCTCTGAGGTTCTATATTGCAGGTTACACACACTTTAATTGTTCTTTTGGCACATTTCCTTGGCTCCTATTCCTCGCGTTCCCTTTCAAACTCTCTATTTTCTTCATGCTTCCCATATTTTCCTTCTCCTTTCTTATTTTCTATTCAATTTCCCCTCATGACTAATCTCTAAAAAATCACATTCCTCCCAGTAGTTCATGCACCCTTCGCATGCACCTCGACTTGCTTTAAAATTAGCTAAGTCCCTGACATCCTTGCGCACCCCCTTCCTTGCTTCGCACATTATCTTATAATGATTTCACCTCTTCCATACATTCCTCCAAAAGGTGTTCCTTCCATTCCTCCCACACATTACTTTTGCGTGCCTCCTACTTTATTATTTTACACTTCCTTCCTTCCTTCCTTCACACCTTCACATGTGCTATTTCTTGTGCCATGTGGATCGACATTGAGTGAACCACACACAAACTGAAATATTATGCCAACAGGGTGCCAAATCCTTGCAACCAACTAAGGTGTGACATGTGGTAGAAAATGAAAAATAGCTGATGACGTGGGTTACACTCCAAATCACTCAAGTTCAAATTTTGGCGGGATTGGGTAGGTGAGAAGCTGGAAAATGTCTCTCATGCCATTAATGCAAGATCTGATTTCTCCAACCACCTGATTTGATTTAGATCTCACCCCTTTCCTTCTCCCACATACCAAAAAACATGGAGAAGTGAATTTGATAGATTGGCAGGTGGATTTATAGGCATTCATTGTTGGTTGAGTTTTCAAATTGGATTTTCCCTCTTTCTCTTCCCTCTATCTATTGGATTCATCTATAAATGTAAGAGAATTTCTCATTGATAAGGGTTGGATACTTTTAGTTTGTATAGGCATTTCCTTGCATTTTGAGTTGCATACCTTTAGATATGGTCTTTGCATGTGGATATTGGCCTCAGATGCCATTGTAATCGACTATGCATTTCTAGAAGTAATAGAAGCATTGTTTTGTGGCTATCTTCTGCCTTAGCTTGTTTTTATTCTTCTTTCTTGCCTCTCCCTTATGTTGTGTTTTTTTTTCTATCTCATGTCCCTTGCATCTCCTTTTCTGATTATGTTTCATGAAAATGATTGTGTTCTGCATTCGATTTGTGCTATGCTTTTGTACCATTCCTCTACATATTCTCCTTTATTTTCACTCAAAGATGATCATGTTCATCCCCCTTTATTTTGGTGTTATCTGTTTTTATCTATGGTCCCTTGGCATGCTTAGCTTAGGATTTCCTTTTCAGCATTAGGAGTAGTAGTAGCAGTAAAAAGTAGGTAGAGGAACCGACATTCTCCAAAGGTTTGTCTCAAGTGTTCAAGGTCCTACAACTTGGATACAGTCCATTGTTTCCTCAACAATTTAGTTCAAGTTGATATGAGATGGATGTAATTTTGAGCTCCAACAACATCCATGTCAAAAATTTCATGGATTGCACACACATTTGCAATGTCTTGGATATGATCAACTAGAGTGGTGTGATTCTCTCCAGTAAAAAATGGAATGCTTTTCAAGGATGCCACTGGAATTGGATTTTGTGCATTGAGGGAAAGTGGATTGCTATCGAGTGAAATTTACAAATGGATTTTTCTACCGTACTACCATTTTGATAGGTCTACGAAACCGTAGTAGATTGTAAGAATGGCCTACTAGGTGGAGGTATTCAAAGAGTTATTTTGTGGAGATAGAGATCTATGAACCCGTATTCCTCTCCTTCCTCTCGCATAGTGATACCTATAGATACTCAAATAATCCTCCTATTTTAGGACTTTTTTTTATTCTTCTCATATATCCGAGGCACTTGGACTACTAAAACCAAAGGACTTTGATAGTTAGAGTCATGAGATGTTTTACGGGTTTATGGGACTATATTACTTCATCTCACTCAACTTATCGCTTTATAGGTTTCCAAACCCCTGTTACTTCATAGATTTCTTTATCACCTTATTGCAGAGCCTCCAAAGGATAAAATCTTCACCAAAAACACATCAACTTAGTAAATGATGAAATCTAAGCTTTCAATGTTAGTCCCACCGAGCGTGCTAAAATTTTTATCACCGAAAAAATCACCCTTTGATTTTTTTGCATGTGAATGAACCGGGCAAATGAGTGAGGGAAAAGTATTGAACATCCTGTGAGGTGTTGGTAGACAACAAATCTTCATTGTATTTCCTCTATAAAGCACTTTGGATAATAATTTTTGTCATTTCTTGGTGGACGTAGCCCATCTTGGTGAACCACATTCATTTCTTATTTATTTTATCTTAAGGGTTATTTCCACATTCGTTTCTTGTATGATTTAACCGATTTTAGATCTATGTAACATCATTATATGGTTAAACCCCAACAATTGGTATTAGATATTTGTTTGGAGGTTTTGTGTGTTGACAAGATTTACTCACGAGAGGATTTTTATGATTGAGTGGAAGCATAACAATGGAAAAAGATAGTAAATATTGAGTAGATAAATTTGATGGTCGTAATTATCAACTATGGAAGATGTAGGTGGATTATTATTTGTATTAGAAGGATCTATACTTACCGTTGGATGAGCATGAACAACTAGATATGATGAATGCTTAAGAATGAAAGGTTCTTGATAGAAAGGCTCTGGATCTATAATATTGAGCTTGGCGATCGGTGGCTTGAATTTTACAGATGAAAAAACCACAAGGGAGTTGATGAAATCTTTAGCAAATTTTTATGAAACTCCTAGTGCTTTGAATAAGGTTTATTTGATGAAAAAATTGTTTAATTATAAGATGCAATAAGGTGGATATGTATCTAATCATTTGAATGATTTCCGGTCTATTGTAAATCAATTAAAATTGGTAGAAATTCCATTTGATGATGAAGTAAAAGTAGTTTTATTCTTATGCTCTTTGCCAAATAGTTGGGATAACTTGGTAATGGCTGTTAGTAATACAATTTCTTCTTCTAAGGTTTTAAATTTGATGATGTGGTTAGTGTAATCCTTAATGAGGAAATATGCAAGAAAATCTCAGAAGAAACATCATCTAGAAACACTTTAAATATAGAAACCAAGGCAAGATATAAGGACATATCATCAAAGAACAAGAATAATGGGAGATCAAAGTCAAGAAATAGAAGATCTAGATCCAAGTACAAATATTTACTTTGTTGGAATTGTGAAAAGAGAGGACACGTAAAGAAGGAGTGTTGGTCTAAGGAAAACAAAGATAACACATCAGACAAAGGTAAAGAGGAAAATGTTGAAAGTAAGGTAAATCAAGATGCCCTTATTCTCTCCTTGGATAATAAATTAGAATCTTGGGTTTTAGATTCTAGAGATTCTTTGTATGATACCCATAATAAGAGTTATTTTAGAAATTATGTTCGGGGTGATTTTGTAAAATTTTATTTAGGACACAATGAGCCATGTAATATTACTGATAAAGGTGATGTTCATCTAAAGCTACGAGAATAGAAATCCACATGTATTGAAAGATGTGAGGCATGTATCAAGCCTCAAGAGAAATCTAATATTTGCAGGGAAACTAGGTGAATCTGGATGCGTGGTTACATTCACAAATGATTCTTGGAAGGTTACCAAGGGATCTCTTGTTGTGGTAAGAGGTAAGAAGGTAGGAAATTTATATCTATCTACTTGTGTTACTAATTCCTTTTCTGTGCTATCTACTTCATATTAAAATGCAACCATGTGGCATAATCGGCTAGGCCATATGAGTGAAAAAGGAATACAAATTCTAAAGGATAAGGGTAAGTTATCAGATTTGAAACAATTAGATCTTAAATTTTGTGAGCATTTCATATTTGGAAAGTAGAAGAGAGTGAGATTTATCAAGGTTGGGTCAATAAAGAAGGGGTAGAAATTAGAGCTTGTACACTCAAAAGTGTGGGGACCAGCTCAGGTAGCTTCTATTGAAGGGTCCAAATATTATTTGAATTTCATTGATGATGCCACAAGGAAGGTACAAATTTATTGTATTAAGCATAAATTTGATGTTTTTAAGACTTTTAAAATGTGGAAAGCCCTTGTGGAAAATGAAAAAAACTTAAAATTAAAGTGCCTTACATATGAAAATGGTGGAGAGTACTACAACAAGGCTCTCAATTATTATTGTTCAATAAATGGAATACGAAGTGAAAGAATGGTTCCTATAACTCCACAGGAGAATGGAGTTATAGAAATAATGAACAGAACAATCATGGAATGTGCTAGAAGCATGAGGATACATGCCGGTTTGCCTTTGATGTTTTGGGCAGAAGAAGTGGATATAACAATGTACTTGATCAACCGTGGGCCTTCAACAACACTGGATGGTGGAGTACTAGGAAGAAGCTTGGTCTAAAAAGAGGTAGATTTTTCTTTTCTTATATTTATTGGCTCGAAGATTTTGTGTATGTTGATAGGGAAAATAGGAATAAGTTGGATGCTAAATATAAGAGATGTACTTTCATTGGTTATGGCTTTAGTGATTTTGGATATCATTTTTAGGATTTAGAAGATTCTAATATTTTTAGGAGTCATGATGTTAATTGGAAAGAAAAGAGAATGTACAGGGATCAATTTTTGGTTCCTAAACATGAACAAGTTGATGAGATTTTGAAGGAAAATAAACTTTTGGATCTAAAATAAAAATCAATTGACATCGGAGTTGATTCTACAAAAGTCAGTGCTGGTCGGATAACCAGATTGGTAGACAAGATCAGGTTCGAACAAACAACCTCTCGATCCAGTGTCGGTTCTCCTTGAACCAATGGTGGTGAGGCAACCTGTAGTCGGTAGGCGAGATAGAGAAACCATGATTGGTTATAGAACCATAGTCGGTATCGGGAGAATGGCATTGGTCACGATAGATATTGACATGAACATGCAACAGGCACAAAATGAGCCCCATATACCCTAGATCTTAGTGAGAAGGTCAAAAAGAGTAAGTAGACATCTAGAAAGATTTTCACCTTCATTTTCTTATTTATTATTGAACGATAGTGGTGAACCAGAAAGCTTTGAAGAAGTAATGTAGGTAGATACCCATGTGTAGTGGGATCATGACATGGATGAGGAGATTGAATCCTTGGAACAAAATCAGACATGGGATTTGGTCAAGTTTCCAATAGGTAAGAAATCACTACAGAATAAATGAGTTTATGAGATCTAGGAAGAAGAGGGTGGACTAAAAAGCTACAAGTTGAGGATTACGGTAAAGGAATTTGCATAAAAGTAGGTATTGAATTTGATGAGATTTTTTCTCCTGTAGTTAAGATGACTTATATTCATTCTTTTCTAAGTTTGGTTGCAATATAAGATATGCATTTAGAACAACTTAATGTTAAGATGAATTTTCTTCATGGTGATTTGGAGGAAGAGATTTATACGCAAAGAACCACTTGGTTATGAAGTCAAGGGTAAGGAGAAACTTACGTGTAGATTGAAAAAGAGCCTATATGAGCTCAAGCAAGCTCTAAGGCAATGGTATTTGAGATTTGACAATTTTATGCATGAGCATGGTTATATGGAATGTGAATTTTACCACCGTGTTTATTTTAAGAAGATTGAAAATGAGAGCTATGTTATTTTGTTACTGTGTGTGGATGATATGCTGATTGCAGGATCTAGTATGCGGGATATTGGTAAACTTAAAGAAAGGCTAGCTCACACATTTGCAATGAATGATTTTGGAGCTTCAAAGAAAATCCTTAGCATTCAAATTCACCGAGACAAGAAAAACAAGAAGTTGTATTTGTCTCGGGAGGATTATATCAATAAGGTGTTGGAAAGTTTTAATATGCGAATTCAAAACCTGTTAGTACACCTATGGCCGACACTTCAAATTGAGAAAATATCGTGTCCTTCATAACACGAGGAGGTTGAGTACATGCCACATGTTCCTATGATTTAGCAGTATGAAGTCTTATGTATGCCATGGTTTGTACTAGACCGGACATTACATAGGTAGTGGGAGTTGTGAGCGGGTGTATGGCTAATCCAGGTAAAGAACATTGAAAAGAAGTACAATGGATTTTATGGTATTTGAGAGGGACATACGACATGGATTTATGCTATAGAGGGTTAGATACTTCTTTACGTGGCTATGTTGATTTAGATATGGCTGGAGACTTGGATGGCAGGAGGAGAACCACTTTGGATATGTTTGCATAGTAGGTGGAATGACATTTAGCTAGATTTTGAGACTACATAAGGTTGTGGCTTTGTCATAAGATAGTAAATACCAAGTAGATTAATTTGGCAGTCATAATTATCAACTTTAAAAGATGCATGTGGAGGATTATTTATATCGAAGGATCTATACTTACCATTGGAAGATCATACATAACCGCAGACCACGATGAATGATGAAGAATGGAAGGTTCTTGATAGAAAGGCTTTGGGATCTATAAGATTGAGCCTGACAACATCGATGGCTTAAAATTTTATAGATGCAAAAACCATGGTAGATTTGATGAAATATTTAGCAATTTTGTATGAAAATATTAGTGCTTCAATAAGGTTTAGTTAATGAAAAAATGGTTTTATTATAAGATGCAAGAAGGTGGATCTGTATCTAATCATTTGAATGATTTCCGATCTATTTTAAATCAATTAAAATCAATTTCTAAACCCTTATTACGGGCCTATATTACTTTATCTCACTTGAATTGTCAGCTTTGTGGGTTTCTAAATCCATGTTACTTCTAAGATTGAATTATCTTCTTATTGCAAAGCCTCCAAAGGATAGAATCTTCACCAAAAACACATCAAATTAATAAATTATGAAATCTAAGCTTTTAATGCTGGTCCCACTTTGGGTGTGCCAAAAATATTATCACCGAAAAACAACACCCTCTAATTTTCTTGCATGTGAATGAACTGGGTAATCAATTATTTTGGGAAAAATGGAATTATCTCTACGTGTGGGACCATGAAACTTCATTGATGTCAAGCTAGATCCGTTGATGTCAATTTGTATAGATGAAAAAAGGAGTAAGTTGAAAAAGGAGTAAGTTGTTAACATGAACATGTGAAGAAGATGAAGGTTGATTGGTAGTGTCAGTTCATGAAGGCTACAAGATGACTAAGGATAAGTTCTAAGGGACTTAATCAATGTTTGTGCATGCCGCAAAGATGTGGAGACATCCGACAAAACTAGAGATTTCCGCATACGTCAAGAGATATACGCCGAAGTCCAAACATAGCCAATGAAGTCTAAAATAGGTCACAAAGAAGAGTTGAAAGCCACAAGAAAATTCACAAGTAAAAAGGCAAGCCATGGGCATGAGGACTTAGCACGAAACTCAAAGAAGAATTGCCAAAGACTTAAAGTAGCCACCGATGGAGTAAAAGGACATGAAACTCTAGAAGAATCCACAGAAGGTATGTGAAGGCCGTAGTTAAACAAATGAAGCCACCAAAACCAAAGGAGATATAGGAAAAGCACAAATATAAGGAGAAAGCCATGAAAGTTCAAAGAAAGCCACCAAAGACTAAGGATAATTATAGATGTCTAGAATATGCTACAAGGACAGTAAGACCTGAGAAGTTGTATGAGAGAAAGGTAAAACCATGGGTGTGAGGGAAGAGTTATGAACATGGAGATAAGCCACAAAAACAAGGATAGGAAAAGGAGAAGTCACGAAGTAAGGAAGACAGAAGCAACATGGAGGTAAAGGAAAAAAGATGACCATTGAAGTAAGGTTGAATTAAAGAAAAAAATCGAATGAGAAGAAGCCACCGGATAAAGGAAGCCAAAAAGCCGCACATGAGGGAAAAAAAAGGATGCAAATCTCAAAAAGATAAAAGTCACTAGAAGGTAGCGAAGCCATGTACAGGAATGAAATTATGGAAAGGTGAAAGATGAGGAGGATATCAGCCATGAGACATTGTGAGTGCCATGAGAAGCATAAAAAGACACCTCGATAACCAAAAACCACTGTGTAAGGAAAAATTCCTCATAACAAAGAAAAGAGCCATGATATAAAGGAAAATATCCAAGAAGTCAAGAGAAGTCACAAATCGAGAAAATATGAATTGGAAATGAATCAAGGACAATCAGATAGAGTTTAAATTGGAAGAAGTAAGAGTTTGCATGTAAATCAATGGTGATTTGATTGTCTGAAGATTACGGCTTGTGTACAACTGGAACTCCATATTGAACGATGAATTCCACTATTCCAGCTACCATAATTTAATGCTTGTTGACTTCAAAGTATTTCAGTTACACTCTCCATGAAGATTCCTGATTTCAAGGAAAAATAAAATATTGGAGAAGAAAGGAGCTCATTTATTCCAGATCACAAGGAAATCCTAAAAATACAAGAAATCTATTTTTAGGAGTTCAACTCATAAATAATTTCTAGCAGATGCATAGAAGAAGGTAAATCAAATCCGAATAGTAAAAAAAAAATGAAATATGGTCTTACATGCATTTAATGCACCATATTTTTAGGAACTAGGTAGAGAGATTTCACGACATGCAAAAAAGGAAGTGTGAATGGGTCATTGATCATATATAGAGGAAATTTGATGCCATTACTAAGTGTTTTCTCAAGGATGAAATAAGAAAATATAGTTGAAGGAGTGACAAAAGAAGGGATGCTCGATAGAGAAAATGATGCATTCATTGAAAAGAAACCATAGAAAGGCGGAAGGAGTAATGAGTATGAGAAAAGATTTGAAAGTTTGATGCATTAAAAATTGATAGATGCAGTAAGAGAACTTTCATGAGATGAAGAGATGAAGAAATGAAGATTTGAAAAGAGAGATAAGTGCAGTCGAGCCAAAGAAAGAAGAGGTAGCTGCATGATGTGGATTTGTTGAAGAGAAGAGCAAGAATAAACTAAGGAAAAATAATTACAGAGAGGAAGAAAGAAGACATGGCAAAAATAACAAGGATCCAATGTAAAGAGAAAGAGAAGAGTTGTGTGCAAAAGGAGAAAAAACTATCAGATGAAGAACTGAAGAATGATGAGAAAAAAAAAAAATCCGATAAGTTGAATGTGAAGAGAGGAGAGACCAGAAAGAGGTAAAGAAAAGTATTGCATATCTAACTTTATAGAGTGATTGTAAAAGATTGAAAAATCAAAGTGATCATAATCTATTGTATGTGCAACATGGAATCTAGATGATCAAAATGTATGTAAAACAAGTCTAAGTTGTAGCTTAGCATTTCCAGGGGGTTGCAGCCTCCTTGTAGGTATGTGCCTATAAAATATCAATTGTAGATGATTAAATTAGGGGTTGGTGCTCCTTGTGAGGTTGGTGCCTTGCTAAAAAAATCTCTTGTGATGTGTTATATTCACTTGAGTCCTTTGTTGTGTGTAATATCAACAGAGGTGTAGGGATTAGAGCTCCTTGTGGGATTGGTGTCTCACTAAAAAATCTTGTAAGATGTGTTATATTCTTATGAGTCCTTGCTTTGTGTAATATAAGCAATGTTTTAGTGGGTTTTTGTCCCAAAAGGGTTTCCCACATTATATCTGGTCTCCTCATGTGAATGTGTGTGTATTCTTCTCATTCTTATAGTCTCATGATTAATATTGCATGCTTATAACAATCAATGATAGTTAACAACAACAATATATGAAAAAAAAAAGAAATTGATTGTAAGTTTTAATCAACACTGATTCAACCCCCTTCTTAGTGCATGAAATCTCTAACAATTGGTATCAGAGCGGTGGTTCTCCTATGTAAATCTTAACAACTTGGAGTTGATCCTAGAGAAAGATAAGCATGGAAAAATCTACTTACATAAAGTATCAGGATGAAGCTCACAAAGAAAGGTTGATGATGGAAATGGAAAGTTGCAGCAGCTCTAGAAATAATTTAGATGATGAAGAAGTAGAAGTAAATCTAGAAGTTGAGTTAGAATGTGCTCTAGAGGATTTAGAAAAATCAAGGAAGAAGAATAAGAAATTGAAAGCCTACATCAGTTCCTATGAGAAGCACATCACTCTCCTTGAAAATAAGTTGAGAAAACAAGAACAAGAGGATGCTCAAGAATGCAGAAGATGATTCTCAATCAAAAAAAGTGATTGAACTCTCTCAAGCTCAAGGAAGAAGAGATTACCAATCTGAAAACATCTGTGATGGAACAAGAAGAGAAAATCAGACATCATGAAGTGGTGATCCAAATGGAGAAAGAACATGAAGAAAAGATTGAGGAACTTGAGAAAAAAAAATCTTGATCTCTAAAGCTCTCAAGGAAAAAATTGAAGAATGTGACAAAATCAGCTCAGTCCATGAAGACATTTGAAAAATATCTAGACTAGGAAAGAAAATGAAATGAAAATGTAAAGATCAGAAATGATAAAAAAGATGCCTACAGAAAGCTTGAAGATGATCTAAATATCCTCAGAGAAGAAATGGAGCAAGTAAAGAAAAGAGAATTGAAAGATGAATCAAGAAAAACATGCTGTCAAAAATGCTCAGAGAATAAGAAGGATGAAAAGGCTAGTTCCAACATGCAATCAAAAAGAAGTAGACCAAGTGACTAACACTAGATGATCCAAGTCAATCAGACAACCCAACACATCTAGTATGAAAGAAAATTTAATGGATATTGTTATTCATGTTATAGTTTTGGTCATAAGGCCATGAAGTGTAAAAGATCAAAGATAGAAAAAGAACATCCATGGCGGGATTACAATAGATCTAAGTTTGAGAAGAATAGGATGTGTTTTAATTGTCAAGAAAGAGGGACACATTGCTAGGTATTGCTTAGAAAAATCCTTAAGATAGTTTAGAAATGATCATTCACATTTAGATAAAAGGATAAATCATGTAATGTGTTATACATGTCATAAAGTTGGGCATTATTCAAAGCACTTCTATCAAAATGAACAACCTAAATGCAATAATAGGCTCCATACCATTAGAGTGGCAAAGAAAAGAAGGCTTCTACCATGAAAATGATTCCTAAGAATCATACAAAAACCACCAAGACTCAAACAACTCCTGAAGAGAAGAAGATGAGATGGGTATATAGGGTCAAGAAAGAAAACCAAAGTCAAAGAAGAAAAAAGAAAATAAATTATCATGGGAAGATGAGGTAGAAAATCAAAATCTAACACAGATCAAGAAAATGAATGATGACAAAGGCAAGAAGAAGGAAGACAAGCCAAAAACAAGTAGTGAAGAATTTCTTCCTCAAGCGGTGATAGAGAAAATGTAGTATATGTGTCTCAAGGATACAATCAGAAAAAGACTCAGGTAATGATATGAAATACAAAAAATGCATCTAAGAAGAGTGACAAGAGAACAAAGACCAGGAAAGATAGAACTAAGTCATCATGTTGTTTTGATGACTTCCTGTTGTTCTAACCCATGCCTAAGAAGAACATGATATACCTTCTCTAAGCTTCTAGAAGGTATACCAAATCTAAAGGAAGCATAGTTCAAAATTCATCATAATGAATTTGAACAAGAAAGTAAAGAATGTTGGTCGGTGCCTATAGTAGTTATGCAATGTCTCAAGAAAGATGTCAAGGTATGTCATATGTGATTTTCTCCATGATGTATAGTGTTGTATGTATAGAAGTCCTTGTGTATCCACATGAGCCAACATAGGAAAAAATTTGTCAATTGATTCCTATCATGTAGTTGTCTCCTTAACGTGTCATTGGTATAGTCAAGTGAGAAGTGTTTCCATGAGAAAAATATTGAATCAATGAACAAGATGGTTGTATGATGAAATGTAAATCAAAACTGTTCTAGTAGTCTTTGTGTATGCATGAATGAGAGTGTTTAAGTCATCTAGTGGCTGGTTGTTATTAGCAGCATGTGGACAATGGTTGAAAATGAGTCATGTGGTAAAAATCCTTGTGTTTTGAATCCTGAAAGAAAATTCTATTCAATGTCAAAATATGACTTTAAAATGTATTGGTCATATGTCATATGTGCATTCTAATGCATGAAAATTCAATAAGTGTCATAAGTGTCAAGTATGATCAAGTATGTGTCATGAAGAAATCCCTCATATGTGAATATGAGTGAAGTAATATGAGAAGAATTCATAATATAACTAGTATGGAAGAGAGATGAAAAAAGTGATCCAAAGATGTTGGTGAAAATGATCTAAGTGTAATGTAACAATTGGTATCTCCAAACTATGCAAACCACATGCTCAAAAGTTTGTTGTTGAGAGATTCAAGTGAGTTAATGATTATCTATGGATGAGATTGGAGAAAATGGATAGATTACAAGACTGAGAAGAAAATGCACACTATAAGTGGAAACATGACACCAAATAATGGATAAGTGTCAGGAAGGCGAGATCAAGAAATTAGAAGAGGGATTCATACTATGAGGAAAATGTCTGAGATAAATCTACAACATACAAGATGAAATACAACCTCAACAAGAGCATATGGACAAGGAGATCTTAGTGCTAAATAAAGCAAATATGCAGAGAAAGTATTTTAACAATCTAAAAGTGCAACATAATCCAAGGGGAGATACTAGTGATCAAGCGGATCAGTTTTTCTATGAATGAGAGTCAGAAAAAATGGAACACAGTCCTAGGGGAGCATACTCATAATTTATCAGCTCCAAATAAGTGCCAAATGCAAGGGGGAGCTAGTATACTAGCTTATGATTAACAATTGGTATCATCATCTCATGAGGAGAATTATCGTGGACATAACAAATCAATGGATTAGAAGCATGAGCCTAGGAGGAGCTTCTTAAGGTAAGAACATGATGTATCTAGCTTACAAGTATTTTCAGCCTTATGTGGCATAGTTGGTCCTTTTTCATTGTTGTCAAAGGGGGAGAGAAACTAAAGTCAAAACCAACTAATCATATGTCAAAGAAGGAGAACAAAAACCATGATTGTTAGTGTTTTTCCATCAATAGTTATAGGTTTTTGGGTGTGTTTCCATCAATGAAAAAGGGGGAGATTGTTGAACCTTTTCATGTGTCATATGTGTTGTCATTGATGTCAAGTGGATCAGTTGATGTCAAGCTGCATTGATGGAAAAAGGAGTGAATTGGTAAAGTGAGCATGTGAAGAAGATGAAGGTTGATTGGTAGTGTCAGCTCAAAAGAAAGGATCTCAAGATGAAAGAAGGATAAGTTCTAAGGGACTTAATCAATGTTTTTCATGTTGCAAGATCAGGAGATATCTAAGATAGAGATAGATCATGCTCTAAAAGATAAGGCTCAAGATGAGATGACAAGATAAGTTCTAAATCAATGTCCATTACCAGATGTCTGAAAGGAGTCTAAAAAGGTCTAAAAGTTAAGAAAGTGAAAGCATAATAAAGGGATAGAAGAGGTCCAAAGTAGAGTTAAAAGCAAGAAAAAATTTCAAGTAAAAAAAAGCAAAGTGGGCATGAGGACTTAGTTGTGAAACTCAAAGAAGAACTACAAAGACTTAAAGTAGCAAAAGATGAGTAGAAGGATGCGGAACTCTAGAAGAAGCCACACAAAAGGTATGTGAAGGTTGTGGGTAAAGAAAATGAAGCCACTAAAGCCAAAAAGGAAAAGCTGCAAAAGGGATAGAAGAAGGAAGCCGTAAAAAGTAACAAAGTAAAAAGAAATAAGGGATAATCATAGAAAGTCTAGAATATGAAAAATGAAAGTCGCGTAAGACACCGTGAAGTCATATGAGAGAAAGGAAAAAGTGTAGAGTAAGGAAGAAATTATGAACATGGAGGAATAAACCATGAAAGCAAAAAGATTGGAGGAATGAGAACTCATGTAAGTAAAAAGACATAAAAACATAGAGGTAAAGGCAAAACTACCGAGTAAGGTTGAAAGTAGTCAGAAAAACCATTAAGGAATAAAAAGCCACCAAAAAAGGGAAAGCCAAGAGGAAATGAAAAGGAAAAGCCAAAAATATAAATGAAAAGTCACTAAAAGGAAGGAAAGTACTGGAACAAGGAACAAGGAAAGCTACGTGAAAGGTGAAAGACAAGGAGGATAGCCGCAAGACATGAGACATTGTGAATGCAAGAGAAGCATAAAAAATCCATAGATAAATAAAAAGCACCAAGAAGGAAAAATGTCAATGCAGAACAAAGAAAAGAGCCACGATACAAGGGAAAAGATCCAAGAAGCCAAGAGAAGCCATAGATCGAGAAAATATGAACTGGAGATGAATCAAGGACAATCAGATAGAGTTTAAATTGGAAGAAGTAAGAGTTTGCATGTAAATCAATGGTGATTCGATTGTCTAAAGATTATGGTTGCGTGTGTACAACTAGAACTCCACATTGAACGATGAAATCCACTATTCAAATCTACTAAATTTAATGTTTGTTGACTTGAAGATTTCATTACACTCTTTTCATGAAGATTCTTGATTTCAAGGAAAATAAAATATTGGAGAAGAAAGGAGCTTGTCTATTCTAGATCATGAGGAAATCCTAAAAATACAAGAAATCTATTTTTAGGAGTCAACTCATAAATAATTTCTAAACATGCATAGAAGAAGGTGTAATCATCAAATGAAACATAGTAAAGAAAAATATGGAGATAGTGGCATGCATTTAATGCACCATTTTTAGGTGACTAGGCAGAGAGATTACATGACACACAAAAGGAAGTGTGAATGGGTCGATTGGATATATAGAGGAAATTTGATGCCATTGATAAGTAGTTGCTCAAGGATGAAATAAGAAAATATAGTTGAAGGAGCGATAAAAGAAGGGCTTACTCGATAGAGAAAATGATGCATTCAAGTTGAAGAAGAACTAGAGAGAAAGGTAGAAGGAGTAATGCAACTATGAGAAGTAGATTCTAAAAAGTTTGATCAGATGCATTATAGATTATTGATAGATGCAACATGAGCACTTTCATGAGATGAAGAGATGAAGAAATGAAGATCTAAAAGAGAGATAAGTGTAGTCGAGCCAAAGAAAGAAGAGGTAGTTGCATGATGTAGATTTGCTGAAGAGAAGAGCAAGAAGAAACTGAGGACATAATCATTGCAGAGAGGAAGAAAGAAGACGTGAGAATAACAAGGATCTAGTGAAAAGAGAAAGAGAAGAGATGTGTGTAGAAGGAGACATAAATATTAGATGAAGAACTGATGAGCAGAGAAAAGAAGAAAAATTGATACGTTGGATGTGAGAGAGAGAGACCAGAAAAGAGGTAAAGAAAAGTATTACATATCTAACTTTGCAGAGTGATTGTAAAATAATGAAAAATCAAGGTGATCATAATTTGTTGTATGTGCAACATGGAATCTAGATGATCAAAATTTATGTAAAACAAGTCTAAGTTGTAGCTTAGCATTTCCAGGGGTTATAGCCCTCCTTGTAGGTGTTGCTCTACAAAGATCAGTTGTAGCTGATTAAATTAGGGGTTGGTGCTCCTTGTGAGGTTGTGCCTTGCTAAAAATCTCTTGTGATGTGTTATATTCACTTGAGTCCTTTTTGTGTGTAATATCAACAAAGGTGTAGGGGTTGGAGCTCCTTATGGGATTGGTGTCTCACTAAAAAATCTTGTAAGATGTGTTATATTCTTATGAGTCCTTGCTTTGTGTAATATAAGAAAAAAATTTAGTGGGTTTTTGTCCTGAAAGGGTTTCCCACATTATATCTAGTCTCCTCATGTTGAATGTGTGTGTATGTTTCTTGTTCTTATAGTCTCTTATATTGTCTCATCAATGATAGTTAATATTATACATGAAAGAAAAAAGAAATTGATTGTATGCTTATAACAATCAATGCATGAAGTAAAGAAATCCTACATTCATGACAATATAAATCAGTTTCTTGGAAGCAAGAGGAAAATAAATCTTGAAACTTGAAATTCACTCACTAATAAAATTCATTAAATGACTGTAAAATAATAGAAACCCCTATGAAACCCATGCCTCCATATGCTTCAACAAAATGAACATACTACATTAGATTCGATGGTTGGGCTACCAGAATTGTTCATTTCATTTGAGATATATTTTCAAATTTTCACAAGAGTAACCCAATCTAAATTAAGAAATCCAATATCTATGGTGTAGAGGATGTTGAGAAATTTCCAAAAGTTCAATTTTATAAAAATCGAGCTTTGGGTAAAAAGTTATGGCCATTTTACTATACTCTTTGTTGTGGGAATCCGAGGTGCCATTGATTTCTTGTGCTTCAATTCACAAGATTTCAAAACTTATCGATTTCCATAAAGCTAATCTCCATTGTCCTTACATTTCAAGCTTTTAGAATTGCTTTAATCACATTTTTGAAGTTTCTTAACTTGTGGGTTTTTCGTATTACTCAACTCGGGTTTGCGACCCATCACTACTTTGTAGTAGTGTGAGGTTACATCCCAACATTGCCTCCAAGTTACCTTAGTTCTGCAAGGGGTTCCCCACTTGCTTTACTTTAGGATTTTGGGAGTAATTACTTCAAAGTAATTTCTCTGTGTAAACCCACATAACTTCATTTTCTTAGTCTTGTTTTGTGAAATTTTTGACTTACTATACCCATAAATTTGAAAGCACATTACTTAAAAGTAATGCCCCACTTAAAACCTCGCATAACTACGCCCCATTTGCTTCTTTGTGGGTTTTTAACTTGCTTTACTTCACTATTTGCCTTGAGGTGTCATTACTTGAAGTAATGACACAAAAAAATCTTAGCAAAGCTTCCTACTTGGCCCCTTAGTTCTACGCTGGATTTTAGAACTACTTAACTTCTTTTCTTATGAAGTAAAATAACTATAAAATCCCACGTTACTTAGTTTTCCTCCTTCTTTACAAGTTTTTGGGGTGCTTTGCTTAACTTATTTTTAGAAGTAAAGTATCTTTGAATACCCATCAACCTCCAAATTCTACCATTTTTGCAAATTTTGACTAAGTATGGACCTCTGAAGCCCATAGAGAGGGGAATGCTCTCAAATGATTGGAAGTGCCCAAAAATCATGAAATTTACCTATTTTCTCTAGATTCATCCATTAAAGCTCCATGAAGCTACCCAATTCCCATTTTTTCAAGTTGTCCATTTTTTACCAGGGGTAAAAATGGATAACAAAACAAGAATACAATATCCTCAACATGAATGAATTTAACTACATCGCTAATCCTCCTAGCACTTCTAACATAAAGTTTAATCCAACACTAATTTTAAGCATAAAACTATTGATGAAAAATATGAAGCTAAAATCATTTTCAATGTTGTATACGAACCTACAAAGTTACGGTTACAAACTTCACGATGGTAATTCACTCATTTACCTTACACATTGCGAACACTACTCAAACAATTACTTGAGAACAATATTGTGTCTCTCTCTCCATCACTTAAGGTTGATACAAGTGAACCTCATGGTAAAATATTTAATGCCGATTCCCATTATGATTACCATCGATGTTTTGGTCCATTCCAATAATTTATGTATTAAGCTCCATCAAAGTATTCTTGATATCGGTGCTATTGAATGATATGTTCCCACTGAATCTAAGCCTACTAATGATAACTAAAATCTCAATATTTAGTGATCTAATTATTGAGAAAAATAATCCTAAATATAATATGAAGGTGTACCATGTTTATCATGTTGTACATCCTCCATTGTCTTATGATCACACATTCAATACTATGATTGGTACTATTACTACTTCCCCCACTTTTCCAATCATTACTTTTTATGACATTCATATGACACAACTTTATTTTTGATACACTTTACATTCATGATTTTGTCGATCAACATCATATACATAATGTTTTAATTGACAACACTACTCCATATAATATGTGCACTCTTAATCTACTCTCTTCTCTCGACTATAATAAAAATTAAATCGTACTTGATCCACATAAACACATAGGAAAAATTGGTCTCCCTCTCACAATTGGAACTTCCACCATTGATATCCCATTCTTAGTGGCATATTCTCTTATCTTATGTGACATGATTTTAGGCTACTCTTGGATTTGCACTTTTGTAGGCATACCTTCCTTACCACATCAATGTAAAGTTAAATCACAATAATCAAGTACTTACAATTAGGGGTTTTCCATTTGAGGATGCTATCTATCAACAACCTAATCTAATACATATGGGTGATACTCCTATTACTATTACATCTACATATTTTTCTTATGATTCTCATGCTATGTCTAGTAGGAAAATCCCTTCTAGTGCATATATGCATCGATATTATAGTTCACACACTCTTCTTAGCAGATCTTTTGTTTGGTCATCCACGTCACATACCACTTCTTGAATGAAATATTCTCCTTTGCCTCTTACTAGGTCTCCCTCTACATATAATACTCCTCATGGGTCTTCCTACCCTAGCTATCCTAATACACATACCATGGATTATACACATGTTATACATGAGCATTGTTTGTCTCTTCGATACTTGCAAGGCTTGCACATAATTCATCCTCCAAGTGCAACATTTATCTTCATGAGGATCTTATTGGGTAGCTCTTGTGCTTCCCCATTTTCCTATACATAATATTTTAAAAATAATTCAAAAACATTAAAATAATCACATAATATAAAAACATTCACATATTCACAAAAAACAAAATTAGGACATGGTCATGGTTTGATTAGTTATCCTTTTACTTTATACATGTTTCTTATCACATTGGTTTGATAGATAACACATATTATATATAATCTTTACACACATGAAATTATGATGTATATTGAGTGTGATGCAGAACACACATAGGTTGACACATGAAGATAGATGCCACATGAGTTCCTTCCCATCGAAACTACTCTTTAGGGGAATATCCTATACTACACAAGTGATTTCATTTTGGTACAATTACTAACCATGCTTGATTATATACATAGTTTCTATTTTATATTTTGAGCTAACATGACTACACATGTGTCTTGTGTAACATTAACCTATTTTGCTATATTTATTTTTATCATCACTCTTTTCTATACTTGATACATAATTTTCACCACTTTCTTATACAAATTATTTCCTTGTTTGACTACTACAATGTTTTAATCCTTGCTTATGGTTGAATATTCCTTGCTTGAATATAATTATATCATGGTTTACTCTATATGGATTAAGTGCCTTGATTGTCTTGTGACACTATGGGTGTCCCATGTTTGTGGCTCTATGCATATCTTGTGTGCATGCACTTGTTACTCGTATGTGGTACACATTTCTTTATATTGTTATTTTCTTATGACATTGTGGGTTTCTATGATTGTGGCTATGTGTTACTATGTTTCTATTTCTCTATAATCATGATTAATCATATCTACATTATTGTTTCTATTACTACTCTAGTTTATGAAAAAATTGATTTATACTATTATGTTTTAATACTATTACTACTTTGGTTTTTGACATGATTGATTTCTTCACCGATGTTTATTTGATATTATTACTCTAGATTATGACTCAATAGAAAATTTTCACTATTGTTCTTACTTATATGCATATGTATTATTAATTATTGTGTGTTGTATGTTTATTTATTTGGTCGCCATGGTTTCCACCATGTGAAATTCATTTTATAGGTACAATCTCACAAAAATGGCCACCATTCTAGCCTTCTATGTGATCTTACACAAAACATCAAACTTATTACACATGGGTTCACATCTATTCTTTTGAGATGCGTACTCAAATGATTTTTAGACACCTTACAAGAGGGGGAGTTCAGAAAATATATTTTACATAAATAGACAAATTATAGACATAGGAAAAAGTTTTTATAGGGTTAATATCGTTAGAAAGAGGTACAAATACTTAAAAGTGGAAGAATTTCATGCAGGTCAAAATCGTATAGTAAGATCGAATCATTGTACATTCCTAAAATATGGAATTTCCCGATAAGAGGATATTATAAGATTTTTATTAGTTTTTTTAGATTATATCAAATATATACAAGATTCTCATAAAGTTTCATATACAAATTACTCAGTTTAGATCATGATACATGGGGCATGAGTAAAAATTTAGTCCTTCTCCTCTACGCTACTGAGGCACAATTATAAGAACAAGGTTTTGGTGGATGCACCTCCTTCTCTTCTATGATATTATAGAATATATATACTTAGTTTTAATAGCACAACACCTTATGGGGGTATGATGTATCCATTCATATTTGTGGTTCTATCTTACTCAGTAGTTACAATAGTTTTAATAATACAAAATAGGACCTAGATCCATCTATAGTAGTGTGGTATGTGGGGTTATGAAAGGTATCAAAGAAAATAAGTTCTTTGTATGTTGTCCTTCCTCGTATCACACAAGTTTCTAAAAGGGAAGGTATCAAAGTGTCTAAGTTATTCGTAGGATGTCCTTCCTCTTATCTCATAATTTTCAAAAGGGGTACTTTGGTTCATATTTATCTCTTTTAGATGTTGGGGTAAGCCCAATACTCTAGTTTCCATAAAAATGGATAAGAGTAATACCTCTCCTATTGCATTCTTAAATTAGAAATATTTTTTTATTGGTCAATTCATTTTCCATTTATATTTTTATTGGTTGAATCCTTTTCCATTAAGATTTTTATTGGTTGATTCCTTTTCCATTTAGTTTTTTTATTGGATGAGACCTTTTCCATCTTGAATAAACCTCACTTTATTGGAAAATTTTAAATTTTTGGGTTAGAGGTGAGTTAAGGTTGAGTTTACTAGCTAGAACCTATATAATTTTACTTCAATCATAAATCTTAATATTAAAAAATCATTTTTATAAATCATAATAGCCACTTGGAAAACACTCATTGAGTTTGTAATATACTTAAATTGGGATTGTGAATGTAGCACCCAATTCATTATTTTTGATATACACTCACCGATACCTGATACTTACATGATATTTATTTACTTGATACTTACATGATATTTACCCAATACTTACATGATATTAGTTACCCAATTCTTACATGATAGTTCCTCTCAAAAATTGAATTGAACATATGTCACCTAAACTACAATTTTTACTTTTTTGACGATAAGTATATTTATAATTAGTTTAATTTCATTTCATGTTGTTTAGTTTATTATTTCATTTGATCACTTTACACAAATCACTGAGATATTCAATCAATTGAAAGTTCCCCTCACTTATTTGTGTGCATTAGATATCATCCGTAAATGTTCCAAAATAATTAAAAAAATATTATACTAATCATCTTTCTTTTTTCTTTTTTTTGGTTGAATTATATGATTTTTGGTCATCCCCATGAAAAAGTAAACAAAAGTATGTTTTTGGGAGGAGAATACATATATAGACATAAATGATAGTCCATAGGTGATTACATACACAATCATGTATGATCCTTGGAGAAAAATGATGTTCACCATTAGGTGAATACATATGCAGCATAAATGTTAGGCGACGAACGAATGCATACACAATAATGTGTTTTTTCTGGTAGGCTAATAAACAATAAGTTTTCATTGATCGGTAGGTACATCCTCACTATATGTTATCATAAATGACAATATAGACACAATTTAATTTCTGAAAGAGTAATACAAACATGTAGTGGAAAAATAAGTTCATATTTGCAAGAGTAATCCAAAATTTGGTTTGTTAGATGTAAATAAAGAAATAGTTATTTCAATCTATTTCATAAATTACTATTCATAGTTGTATGTGAATGCAAATTTTGGATTATCATCAAACATGGAAATAAATCCTTGCGGTGACATAAACATCCTTATTCTCGTGGTTCATAGAAAGAGATAAATTTTCTCTCGTATATATTACATAGTTAAATTTTTTGGAATGAGATATTTTAGTAAAAATATCTACACACTAAGCATGAAGAACCTATCTCTATGGAAAAACAATATACCCACCTTAGTTCCTCAACATCTACATCACTATGGAGAGGTTGACCAAGTAAGGTAATTAGTTGTTGGTCTTGTTCTAGTTGTTCCCATACTTACTCTAGTAGAATCTCTTGTGTATAGGTTGTTCATGTAAATCATTTATAGATATAGAAAGTTGTCTCTATGAATTATAAGAGATTTTTGTTTGGTTTAAATTGATTTTTAATATATTGTTGTAAAATATCCTACAAATGAATTTGCATTTCTAATAAAGTAAAAATTATGTATCATATGTTTGAGTTAATATGTCTATATATATATATATATATATATATTAAGTTTTCTTACAATTGAGTTTAATTTATTTTCTAGAGTTTATCTATAATGGAAAATTCTACAAACCAATAGGCATCATAGATTCCTTTGACAAAAAGAGGAAAAACTAAACAGAAAACAAAAATTTTCATCTTCCATTATTTCCACAAAAATATTTAATAATACACCGAACCTAGAGGATAAAGAATCGCACTTGTATAAACAAATTCCAATATAATGGTTGGAAGTGATTCTCAACACCCCAATGAAAGGAAACCTTTAAATCCAACTGATATGAATTGTAATAAAATATTCCAAGAGCATACACTATAACCTCTTCCCTCAAGTGAAAGTACCAAAAACGTAAAAAATGCTTACTAGGGAACAACCTACTTTAGACTCTATTTCAATATCCATTCATTGCGAGACATCAACCTGTATTCAACATGGAAAAGCATACAACTCACTTGATGACAAGTCAACAAACTCTATTCAACATGGCATGCCATAAATATCCACTCAACATGACATAAAATTAGTATCCCTTCATGGAAAGACATCAAACTCCATTCAACATGACATACAATCAATATCCCTTCATTACAGGACATCAAACTCCATTCAAAATGGTATTCCATAAACCTCCCTTCATGATAGGACATAAAAATCTATTCAACATGGAATACCATCAAAATAAATCTATGATAGGTCATAAAATCCATTCAACATGGCATGTCATCAAACACCATCTATGTCTGGTCATCGGACTCCATTTGTTGTGTTGAAGTCTAATTTAAACACAACACTTTGTTAGGCACACTCGACACATCACCTAGGAAAATCCTAAGTGCTCACCCAAAATGTGTGTAAATTTATCAGGTTCCTCCTTGTGTTTGACTGCCAAGATGTATTTCCTAATTCATGTCTATCATAACATGTAAATATAACATATGAATAATATGAACTATTATAACATGCACAAAGACAATTGATCATCAACCAAAAGGAGATTTATATTCATTATAATCATGATGCATTACAATAATCAGTACTAGAATTCATTATAAGCTCACCCAATCTCCCTATATAGACTCATGTGCAAGACATGACTTGATCTTACACACATTGACTCTCTACTTGGACCGACTCATTACATGGATAATTACAAATATATATAGGGTGGGAACTTGTCCTTCACCGCTTGACTCTAAAAATAGACCACTCCTATACATAGCTTGTATGATTTTGTAACTAGCTATTTCCTATATATAAACTTCAACCCGTAGGTATCCATAAGCGGTTTGCTTTATTTTTGGAAGATATTTTTCTATCATGTGCGCTAAATAACTTCTGCTTTAATCATGTCATATGTCCTATAAATAGATCTTCCTCCTTCATGCATGCTTCAAGTATATTATTATACCTGCATGTGCTTTAAGTATGCCTTTATCTATTTCTATCTTGCCTTGATGAACACAACATCTTCTACTTTTTCCTATTTTTATCTTGCCTTGGAAATCTGACTAACTCTTGATTCTACTATTCCTACACACAAACCTTCATCATGATTCTTAATACTTTCACAAATCCCTTCACACACTTGTTCCAAAATTTTCAAATACTTTGTCTATGGTTTTACATGCACCCTTGCACGTATCCTTCAACCTTTGAGCATGTCTCATACTTAGGAATTTTTTTGCCCCAACATTACCCCACACTAGGTACATTGTCACGTCATGTGACAATAAATGAATCAATGAATAAAAGGACAAAGAATATTGGCTAAAATAATGTGGGAAATACCCCAAAGAATATTGAATGAATAATGTATGAATAAAGAATCAATAAAGAATGTTTGCCCCGTGCAACCAAAAATAGGTTTATGGTGTCCGTAGGAGTTCCAAGAATTCTACGCCGATGGTTTCTTCCAAATCCTTTCCACTCTTCAAGGGATTTATCTGACCTTGCTAGAAATGATTGCATAATGTTTGATATGCTCTTCAGTTTAGTCCATAAACCTTCTCCTATAATTCCTTCAAAATTATGTTTGATTTAGTAGCCAATTCTTCTAGGACATATATCCCTTTCATCACCATAGCCAAAAACTCTCCTAGTCTTTCCTCTACTTTGTATTTAGCCCCGATAGTTTCATTCATATTATATACCTCCTACAAATTTTTTGTGTGCACCTCCTTATATCCTTTATAAAAGTAGGCCTTAAGGTGAATCCTTCATGTTTATTCTTCTATGAGGAACACATCTATGATCTAGGTATCCTCAAATCTGATGAATATTTTCTCGGTGCTCTATGAAGCTCCCTTCACTTATGCACCTAGATATTCATACTATTATATTCTCATATCAATATTTTCTTGATTATCTATCACCATTTCCTTTGTTGTTTGTTCATGTCCTCTATTGTCCCTTATTAGTAATAGGTTAACCAACTCTTCCAAGTTGTCATTTTCCCTACCTTTTTAAGTTTGGCCTCTATGATTACTTCAAGAAATGAATGTGTGATGTTGGTCATTAGCTCGACCACCTTATTATTTACATTGGCCAATCTAATTTTCACTTTATTTAATTATGAGGTTAGCTTCTTATTCTTTCTACCGACATCCTCAAAAGTTTCCCGCACGTCACATAGTGTATATACTTTATTAACATTTCTACGTGCCACTTCATTTTCCATATTTATCAAGGAATTTCTTGCCTACATGTTTGATATTTATGTGGAAACAAAATTGGAAGAGTTTTTGATGGGCCTTTTCTTCCTTGCATCTCACCATGCCCTATTTGCTCAATTAAAAATACGACTCCTCCAAGTGGGTTATCATCATAAAGGATAACATTTTGCACACCTCAATGAGATTGTGATTTATCTAGCATGTCATAGTAGTATAAATATTTAGAATCCATGAAACTTTGAAATATATGCTTGATGAAATTTTATGTTTCATCTATATATGCCATGCCAGGGGTGAGGGGTTGAGTGTCTCCTTGGCCTTGTTCTCACTAAAAATTCAGGTCCTGGTCCCACCACACCCTACTCATGTGGTTTCTCTTGTGAAATATGATGGTGCATGGGACTGATATACTATCCAATGCCTTTTTCTACTTCCTCTTGATCCTCTTGCTCCTGCTTTTCCTCTTGTTCATTCTCTTGTTTCCCATACATCGCTTCATGATCTTATACTTCTCATTCATAATTCTCAAGCTCTTCCTCTTATATAATATGAATAATATGAGGGATCCTTTCTCCCTCTAAGTCTTCTTACATATTTTGGGTTTCTTCATACTTCCATTCTTCTTCGGACTTTTTGTGCACATAGTTTCAATTGGGCTTGCTAGAGGTATCCTAGGAGGGGTACACACTGAAGTTTATCTATGTTCTACCTACCTCCTCTTCCTTTTACTATAATCTAGCCATCCTTATATCTCATCTTATCTTTATTCTTTCGAGTTGGCTCCCACTTCTTCTTTGGTTTCCTTGTGGCTTCTCTACTTGATCATGGTGGTGTAATAGTTGTGTCGCGCATGTCAACCACCCTACCATATTTCAAATTTGTCTAGAGATAAACACATACTTGACATACTTCCTTGATAACAACTAATTTCAAGATGGGATTGAATTCCATCCAATATAAATCCACGATATATATATAAGGATACTTTATTGCATAGCCATAGGTCTTGTGTAGAGTTTGGTACTCCATGTCTACCTTATTTGAATTAAATTTCAAGGGATGCATGTACTTGATTCTATTTACAGTGCTCTTAAAATACCCGACTATAAATGTACATGGTAGTTTTCACTAGGGTCCCATGTCCCCATTCAAGAACAAAAATCATGTAAGGCATAAGTGCTACATGAAAGCAAAGTCTACTTATCCCTCCAACTCAATGGGAAACTCCTTGGGTATGTGCCATTCATTTTCAAAGGCATTGCACATCCTTTTGTACCATATTTCTAGATGTGCCTTATATACATTTTTTTATTTCACCATCTGAAAATTTATTTTTCGGTGATCTCTTTTCCATAGGATACTCACACTCCCTTCCTACTAGCCCATCTAGAACTCTAATTTCAAAAATTATGATCAACAATAATGTTGACCCCATGTGATCTTCTCACCCTTATCATGTTGGGTCTTGGCTTCCTCCATAATGCTCTTTACAATGTATAGAGTAAGGTTGTACCTTTTACCTTGCACCATATTATGTGCTATGTACAACAATTTCTTGTTCACTTCATTCCACCTCTTAGAGCCTCCAAGCTTACAACTCACTAAGTACATGACCACTCTAGTGCTAGGGTTAGTGATGTGTGATGCATTGAAGGCAAAAATTCCTCATTGGAAATGTAACTTGGTGGCTATTTCTTCCATTGCCGCCTCATTGAAAATTCTAATGTGATCTCTTTTGCCCTGTCTCTCAATCCCGACACCTTTCGATTAGTTACGCGGTGATGCACATCCTTCTACCCACAAAATAGAAGTAATCCTTATGAATGCATGATATACACCATTGAAATAGTCATGCGAGATATCTAAAAAGGGAAATTCATTAAGTTGTAACACTCTACCACTTTCCAAGGTCTTTCGCACCATATCATCCAACATAATTTGGCCCTCTCAGTAGTGCGCCGACATGTTTGTACACCAATGTGTCAACCCTTATATCACTTTCATGGCATACAATGGAGTGATTATACTAGATGCCCACGAGGATTAGGGATACGATGACGTCGCATTTCAACCCTAGTTAAACCAAAGGTGTCAAGATACCCCGATTCTCCTAGGCAGCCTTGTAACGTGATCACATTCCTAATCGGTCCCTGAGTAACTCGTTCGAGATCAAAGTGTAAATCTTAGCGATCAATGCAAAGGGTGTCATCATAAGTCACCTGCATTGTTGTAACTTCGAAAAGATCCTAATCTTCTCAGAGGTACAACCCTGCAGTTGACTTGTGCCATCAACCTTTAAATCCACCTCGAAAAGATCTACTTATTAATATGCGTTACGCACGTTGAGTTTAAATTACATTAAAGACGTTCCCCTAAGGTTAGCCTTTCCCGATCCCTGGATTCTTCATCTTAGGATGACCTTCCTCAATAAAACCCATTCACGGTGGAGATATTAAGGCCAAGGTCTCATCAAGGAGTTCTTAGAATATACATAATTCTAAAACAACGAAATCGGTCAATATCTCATAGACTTCACATGAGATTGACATCTGAACCCCATTAGGTTTATATCAGTTTTCATAACTGAATTACTATCATACTATTTGTATCAAGATATAAATGATTAAGAATCCAATTAAATGTTGTCCTGTCATAATCAAGACTAGGGATCAATAATTTAGTTCATCTTGTTTAGCGTTCTGCTTGGGTTTACTTTAACCCTATCTTCCCAAAAAGACAGTGAACTAAATTTCAATTTAGCTTTCAATAGAACATACAAGAACTACTAAACACTCATAAGAATTCAATCACATATTCTTGTAAGATTTCATTGGTATTCACAAAAGTCACCAATTATACAATGATAACAATACTCTCACGACATAAGAACCGGAGAAATACTAACTATCAAGATAGAAATACAATCACATAAGTATCAAATATCCATTTCCATTCCTTTCGGTACTAATCAAATACATTTTATGCATTCAAAGATACTTGATACATTACTCAACCGAAAAGGAACATCTTTCCTTATATGGTACATTTAGAAAATCAAGCAAAGTAATTCACTATAAAATCAATTTAAACAATCTGATCGTCCTATCGATCTGCATGCTTTTACCACTTACGGCATCCATCTGCAAAAATTGTCAACATGGGTCAGTTCAATGAACTGAGCATGATAAGAAATAACCTTTAAAACAATTGCAATACATCAATTGTTTTCATTAAACACCCTGTTTAAATGAGATCAAATCATTAAAACGTTAGTGACCAAGAAGACAAATGCATCTAACCAACTATCCATTTGAATCCCAAGGACAGCAACATCAGACGGATTATATATTCAACATAATAAATAAATAACCTTTCATGATTCCATCAAAGATGATAGAACAATTCCAAAAGTTAGCTAAACAATTATATCAACCTATACTTTATAACAGAAGAGAAATAAATGAATAATACTTATTTCCTTCAGATCTAGCTCATGATTGTACCCTCTTTTCAAGAGCAAGGCATTCACTTAATACACAAGCAAATAAATCAGTCGAGACCATCAATAGAACCACTGTTTTGTTAAAGCTTACAAGAAAGCAACTACAGTATAGTAGCCCTCATGCCAAACAACGGTGTCTATCAACAAGCAGACTCAGTATGTCCTCATGCAAGAAGCGACAGACAAGAAGATATTAAATGCCGTTACCTGTTAAGGTGAAATCGACTACTCCTAAACTCAATCAAGCTCAGAAATGGATATCTATGCACAGAAGACGTAACACGCCATCAATACCTTATGACAACCTTCAACTCATTCTAGTCCTTTCTACACTGTAAGGCTTTTAGACCCAAGGTCAAATTCAAAGGATCTCTTCTGTTATCGCAGTCAACAAGAGACTCGAAATCATTTTAGCAATGACAATTCCCTATGACTATGCAGAGAGATTTTTAAATGAAATCCACGCAACATGCACAGCCACATCTATCTGGAATGTAATCAGAAAGAAAACATAACATAACATAACATAGTCACTTCTGAACGCATCCAGAGTTGAAAGTATGTTATTCACGACCTACTTTATAAAAGCCATAATACATAATGTCAAGTTATTTTAAGAAATCCAACAAAGCCAAAAACATTACATGTTCATACTCAGGCTTATACAGATACAGTGACACAGATTACCAATCAAGGATTTAAAACTAAATCCGTATATCGGTATTCACAATATAGCTTTTACAGAAGCCGATATACAAGATATCTTTCCAAACTCAAGGAACCCAACAGTGTCGAAACAATAGTAACTAAGCAAGCTTAATTTGAGACAGGTACTGTAGTTACCTAGAAAGGATTCCACTGAACCCGAGTAACAGTATATCAAATAAATAATAAACAATGATTCCCAACTGTGCCAACAATGATAAACATTAAAAATCAGGCTTAAACAAATCACTGATTTCGTAACAAGAATTCCAACTGAATCTCTCCAATATTCTCGAACAAGCTTACACAGAAGGAAACGTAACAGTACAACCAGGGAGTCTGTACCAAAATTTATTACAAATAACAGAGGTCGTATGACCTGTTACTTCTTCTAGACTCCAACGAAACTCAAATTACCAATATTCAAAGATATATAAAGCTTCCACAGTGGTCCATAGTGCACGAATCATTCAATGGACTCTACAGAGTCGTTTCAATATAATAAACATATATATCTATAAATGGGTCAATCCCACACACACACACACACACACACACACACACACACACACACACATAACCTTCACCTTCACGAAAGGGAAAAACAACTCCAGTGAGGTCGTAATGAATACTGTAACACAATATGTTACCTCTTCACAATAACTATAAAATTCATAACGAAACCCAACAAAAATCCATAACCACCACTAAATAATAACCACGACATAGCTTACAAAAAGTTCAATTTTAACTGAACAATCAAACAAATGTCCATCAGTATCCCTTCCGACAAGTACCCACAACAAGCAACAACGGCAAGTATCAACAACAAGCATCGACTTCAAGTATAAATCAACAAGCATCACAGTGGCCTGTACCCATCACAAGAACAATTTATGGGCTCTCGCAGAGCAGGCCGAGCATACCTTCTTTTCATATATTTCGCATATAAAATCCGGAATGCAAAACACAAAGAAATATAGCAATTTGAATATAATAAACACCCATCAAGGGTTAAATTGAAAAGCCAAACCAGCATGAAGATACAGTGTTGAAAATCACACAAGGATACCATAGAAACCATCTATTTCCATAAATCATTTGAACAGAGTTGTTCTAATGAAATCATTTGAAGAAGAGCAAGATTTTTAAAAGTTAGGGCCTAACATGCCTGGATATTTGCTCAAAATTCCGAAGCGCACTAACCGAAAGAGCTCGGACTTTCTTTTCTTTTCCAAGTTAGAGCCACCAACAAAATTTTGCTATTTCCATGACATATATATTTTCCTTGCCAGAGGAAAGAGCTAGATACGCTCATACTCGCCATGCAACACCAAGAAGACTGGTGTGAAGAACCAGTGAACAGGCAGAGGGAAAACCGGAATTCGTGATAAGCCAAACAAACCATTAACTTTCCAATTTGCATGCCTTCTCATGAAATCCGAGCTCGACTACCGAGCTCATTAATTGCATTTACTCCCAATTTCCCGCTCAAACTCCACTGCCACCGACCGCCATAGTTGGCGATAGACAAGAGAAATTCCAAGACCATTTCCAATTTTGGCGACCTGCCACGTCGGCTCAAGTTAGCCGTTTTAAAACCTCCACCAATTACCTGTCCCTCATGCTTATCCACGCATTTAATAACATAGAAACTGCCGCCCATGGTTCGCACCCCTCCATAGGTCCCCTTACATCCTTGTTCAATAGTTAGGTTAGTAACTTAGGTTAGAATTTAGGATAACACCTAGTCTAACTTCTTAGAACATAGATATTAACTTAGAACATTAGCTCTTAGCCTAGGTCTAGGTTAGATTAACACTAACCCCTAGGTTAAGTTTAGTTTTAGGTTACTAACATTTATAATTCCAGTTAGGTCTAACATTTCTTACGCTCAGAAAAAGACCCACAACATGCATTCTCGAACAGGGTTAACTCCTGTACTACCATTAGGCTACAGAATTATATGTAACTGAATTATTACCTGGTCCGCGATCAAGACCTTCCAGATATATTTAGATATCGGGAACCAATCCTTTTCACACGATCAACCTGAGTTATACTCTGGACTAGCTTATTCAATGCATCTAGACCTTGCAACCTGTTCAAGGTCTGTAATTTTAATTCATCACGAACAAACTTAAAGCAATACTTGGATCAATTCCACTGATCCAAGGCTAGGTATTATAGGTGGATAACTCTATAATTCATTCCGAGATCAGATTAAACTCGGATACGTAATGAAAGAAATAAAAGAGTCCAATCATATTCCGACTCACCAAAGATCTCGCAATCTACAAAGAAGATACAAGACATATCAAGCATGATTTCTCAATCAAGGAACACATCCTTTTACAAAGAAACCATATATCAACACTTGAATTCTCGGAGGAGGTAACAACAGCTTCGAGGGTGTTACATGCTTCCTCTCTAAAAGATCATCGTCCCGATGATTACATATTTGATTAACCTTCGTGTCAACCAATTTATCAAGACATAAACAATGTGACTATTTCCAATTTGAATAGTTCCAAAATCAATGTCACAACATATTTTATTCAACTCGAATAATTTTGCCTTCATCCGGCTTTCATAAATACTTAAAAAAAAAAAAGTTTAGAAAAGAATGTTTTGTCAATGATTTCTTTCTCATTGAAAAAGAGAAGGAAAAGTAATTTTCATCTCTTCCATTTTCCCAAGTTGCACTTTCTTCGTTAAACCGGTCCCACTGGACCTTACATTGCTTGTATTTCACGATTTCTTAAATGCAATTGGTGAGTTTCCAAAGACTCGTGTGGGTTTAACCACGATTATTCCCGGGTCTTGGACCTGCAAGGAATTCCAATTTAAAACATGTGACATATCTCAAACGTATTTCTTAAGCAAAGAAATATGGAAAACATCATGCATGCAAGATAAAGCAGGTGACAATGCTAAACGATAAGCTACGAGATTGATTATTTCAACAATTTCAAAGGTCCCACGAATCGAGGTGACAACTTGGCAGCCTTGCCAAAAGTTATAGAACTCTTTTCGGTTTAACACATAGAAAACCTTCTCACCAAGCTCAAACCTTCTATCAACCCACTTAAGGTCAAAGATAGCTCTTCTACCTATCTCTGCTTCCTTTAATCGCTCACGAATCAGCTTAACTTCTTGCTCCATTTCGGTGAGAATCTTTAGTCCAATTACCACTCTATCCTCAACACTGTCCCAAATAACAGTGTGTTCGCACTTTCTTCCATAAAGTGCTTCAAATGGTGCCATTTTAAGAGATGAGTGATAAGTATTGTTGTATGCGAACTCAACTAATGGAAGATACTCCTCCCATTTATACTGTTGATCCATGCAATACATACGCAACATGTCCTCCAACACTTGATTTACCCTCTCGCTTGTCCATCCATTTCTGGATGATATGCGAATCTGAAGTTTAGTTTCGCCCAAGAGCTGTGTTAAGCGTTTGCCAAAACCTTGACGTCATTCTAGGATCCCTGTCAGATATAATCAATTCTGGTACACCATGCAACCTGAAAATTTCATGTACGAATCTTTTGGCCAGCACTGGAGAATCATCCTTTAGATTTCTAGCGATGAAATGAGCTACCTTAGTCAGTTTATCTACAACTACCAGGATAACATCATGTTTATTCCTGGACATGGGTAATCCTTGTACAAAATCCATGGTTATTACTTGCCATTTGTACTGCGGTATGCTATGAGGATATAACAGTCCAGCAGGGTGCATATGTTCTGCCTTCACCTGCTGACATTCCAAACAATGAGTCACAAATTCAATGACATCCTTTTTCATACCTTTCCAAAAGTATTGCTGTTTCAAATCAGCAAGCATCTTTGTGATACCCGGGTGTCCAGAGAAAGGTGAATTATGAAATTCCACTATGAACTTCTTCCTCAAGTCATTCAACATAGGTACATATACCCTGTTTTCATAACGCAAGATTCCTTCATTATCAAAATGAAAACCTTCATACCTTATATCCTTAGGTTCTGCAGCAAGCGCTGCTTTTACTCGTTGAAAGTATGCATCTGATTCTGAGGCACTTTTTACTTCATCTTTAAACTGAGTTCTTAATGTTATAAGAGCAGAAATGTGCCTCCTACGACTTAGAGCATCAGCTACTCTATTCTCCTTCCCTTTGATATAGCTAATATCAAAATCATATTGTGATAAAAATTCTAACCACCTTCTCTGTCTGGCATTCAGATTAGGCTGAGTGAAAATATATTTCAATCCTACGCGATTAGTTTTCAACTCAAAAGGTTTCCCAAGTAAGTAGTGTCTCCAGGACTTGAAGTGCATGAACAATAGCAAAGCAAGTTCCAAATCATGAGGGGCATAATTCAGCTCATGTAACTTGAGTTTTCTACTTTCATATGCTATGACCTAATCATTTTGTAGCAAAAACACCTCCAAGGCCTTCCCCTAAGCATCCGTTACAACATAAAAATTCCCATTAGGTCTCGGTATAAATGCTAATATAGGTGCAGAAGTCAACCGGTCTTTCGGACTTTTGAAAGCCGCTTCGCACTTGTCGCTCCACATGAATTTCTTATCCTTCTTTTGCAATGAAGTTATTGGTGCAAATACTTTAGAAAAATCCTTTACAAATTTTCTATAGTAACCAAAGAAGACCCATGAAGCTTCTTACTTCATGCACATTCTTTGGTGCAGCCACTCGGCTTATTGCCACTATTTTTGAAGGATCTACAAAGAATTCCTTTTTTACTTATGACATGACCCAAATAGTGAACTTGAATCAAAGAAAGAACATTTGGATAACTTACCATACAACTTTCTTTTCTCGAATTTCCAAAACTATCTTCAAATGCTCATTGTGCTCCTCAACGATTTTAGAATAAATGAGAATATCGTCCAAGAATAAAAGTACAAACTTGTCCGGATATTCTTGAAAAATATTGTTCATTAAGTTCATAAAGGCCGCGGGTGCATTAGTTAATCCAAAGGGTAGAACCGTGAATTCATAATGTCCGTACCTTGTTCGGAAAAGTCTGCTTTTATGAATATCTTCTTCTCTAATCCTTAATCGATGATAGCCGGATCGAGATCTATCTTAGAATAAACCGCTGCTCCACACATCCGATCAAATAGATCATCGATTCTAGGAAGTGGATATCTGTTTGATTGTTGCTTTGTTCAACATCCTATAATCAATACACACCTAAGTGTTCCATCCTTCTTTTCACAAATATCACAAAGCGCACCCCAAGGTGAAACACTTGGTCTAAGAAAACCTTTTGTCAAAAGTTCTTGCAACTGTGCCTTAAGCTCGACTAACTCTGTAGTAGTCATCCTATAAGACGCTTTGGAAATAGGTTCAGTTCCCGGTTTGATTTCGATGGTGAAGTCAAATTCTCTCTTGGGTGGTAACCTTGGTAATTCTTCAGAAAAACATCCCTGAAACTTTGTAACAGAGGAATTTGCTTCATATAATCACCATCTTCTTCTGAAGATTCAGATATCTTTACTGCATAAAGAGTACATCCTTTATTCTTAGCCTTTTTAAGCTGCATAGCTGACAGTTTTCTAACTGAAATTTCTCGTTTCACACCTTGAATCTCTGATTGATTCCAGCTGATCATCTAAACATTTTATGTTCTTTTCATAGCAGTCTACTTTTGCTTTATGGTCAGCTAACCAATTGACACCGATGACAATGTCATACGATCCCAAAGGTGTAACATAGAGATCAACTTCCGTGGAAAAGTTAGGTAAGTCAAGGACTGCCCCAAAAAGACACATACTCACTGTATGAACAGAGTTATTACCATACTGTACAGTCCAAGATTTATCCATTTTTCTAGCTTTTCTTTTAAGTTTAGAAGCAAGTTTATTAGAAATAAAACATTCAGTAGCTCCTGTATCAAAAAGAATAGTGACAGGTATGCCAAATAACTTACCCTGAATTTCTATATGTGTCACTTGCTTTTCAAATTGCTTGTCTCCTACAAAGTAGCATGTATCTTATGTCATTGACATACGATCATCCTTCTTCAAAGGGCATTGATTAGCGTAGTGATCTTTGCCACAATTGTAGCAGCCTCCTACAGGTCCCTTTTTAGGCTCAGAATTGCCTCCAGCCTTGTAATTGTCACGTTGTCCTCCATAGGGCTTCTGCCCATTGTTATAATTTTTAGCAAAATTATCCCTTACATTTCCAGCAGGCTTATTTACTACTGCTTTCTTACTGTTATCTCCTGAAACTTACTCTTGTTTCCAAACTTTTTCCATGGTCCTTTTCTAGGTGCAAGAGAGGTTGAAGAGGGATTTGCAGCCTTCTTCCGCACTTCCTCTTTATGAGCGAAATAGCCTTTAATTTCCGTTTCTTGCCTTATGGCCTTTTCAACAACTCCTTCCATAGTGGTTGGACCGTGAACATCGACCTTCCCCTATCACGGGATTCAATCCCATGATGAATTTCCGTATTATGAACTTCTCGTCAGTTTGATACTCGTGGGTACATACTTGAGGAGTTTTGTAAACCGCTCCCAGAATTCGGTTACTGTTAGCTTCCCTTGAGCTAAGTTCTGAAATTATGTCATTTTCTAATCATAGAAAAGTTGTGGCAGCCAACGTTGCCTAAAATAGCCTTTAAATTGATCCCAAGTAATATTGGTCTCATCAATGTTTAGTTTAGCTTTACGGCTATCCCACCACGAAGATGCTTCGTGGGAAAGCTGATAGGCTCCCCAAATAGCTTTGGTTTCCTCTGAGAAGTTCCTTATTGCAAAGTACTTCTCCATTTCCCTGAGCCGCTTCTCGCCTCCATCTCCTAATGTGGTGCCATCATACTTAGGTGGGCTTATCCTTTTATATCATTAGTGAGTTCTCACGCCAACCCGGCTTTTTGTTTTTTCGTTGGACAGTGCATTCCCAACATTAACATCAACTCCCATGTCGGGGTTGTCCTCGTGGAGGTTGCTGATTATTATTATTAGCTTCTTCATCCTCCTCATTTCCCATCACCTCTTGTTCAAGTACAGCTAAGCGATCTCTTGTGTCCAACAAGGCAGCAAGGATCTCATCAAGTTTCTGGGTTGTTGCCGCTCCTCCTTCGGTGGAGCATTATTCGCAATGTTCAACCTTGTTCTAACCATTTTCTTTACAAGAAAATTCAAGTTTTTATCGACATGGACACACATAGGTCCAAGAGCTAAACCTTCACTCGATACCAAGATGTAACATCCTCATTTTAGACAATAGAACAAGTCAATTTTTTTTTTTTTGATAATTGCATCCTGGTTCTAAATACATAATTTAGAACTCACAAATCAAATAACCATTCTTATAACAGACAACCATATGCAGCTGTAATGACTCGGAGTACCTCCGATCTATTCATTCCATGACTCGGTAATCTACCGATCTATTCATGAGTAATAAGAGTTGGCGTTTTTATTTAACACTTCACTCTTGCGGTTCTCTTCCCTATTCTGGGATTCAGAATGCTCTGTCCAAGGAACCTAACTGAATAATTGTTACCATTATTCATCGGCATCTCATCCCTTAGACTAGGTGAATTAGGACAACACAATCAGCAGCTTGCGATACTTTGGCCAAAGATTTGAAACATACTGTTTATGTCTCGTATTCCTTAACGGCATACTCATCAATCTGGAATACGCCCTTCACCCCATTCTTATGTTATGTAGAATGTCTTATACCGACTTCTGTCAGTCCCTCCTATCTCAACTTATTCACTCGGAAACAGATTAACAAGGTGATAACGTTATATGGATGCCCACGAGGATTAGGGATACGATGACATACTGGTTCAACCCTAGTTAAACCAGTGTGTCAAGATACCCCGATTCTCCTAGGCAGCCTTGTAACGTGATCACATTCCTAATCGGTCCCTGAGTAACTCGTTCGAGATCAAAGTGTAAATCTTAGCGATCAATGCAAAGGGTGTCATCATAAGTCACCTGCATTGTTGTAACTTCGAAAAGATCCTAATCTTCTCGGAGGTACAACCCTGCAGTTGAATTGTGCCATCAACCTTTAAATCCACCTCGAAAAGATCTACTTATTAATATGCGTTACACGTTGAGTTTAAATTACATTAAAGACGTTCCCCAAGGTTAGCCTTTCCCGATCCTTGGATTCTTCATCTTAGGATGACCTTCCTCAATAAAACCCATTCACGGTGGAGATATTAAGGCCAAGGTCTCATCAAGGAGTTCTTAGAATATACATAATTCTAAAACAACGAAATCGGTCAATATCTCATAGACTTCACATGAGATTGACATCTGAACCCCATTAGGTTTATATCAGTTTTCATAATTGAATTACTATCATACTATTTGTATCAAGATATAAATGATTAAGAATCTAATTAAATGTTGTCTTGTCATAATCAAGACTAGGGATCAATAATTTAGTTCATCTTGTTTAGCGTTCTGCTTGGGTTTACTTTAACCCTATCTTCCCAAAAAGACAGTGAACTAAATTTCAATTTAGCTTTCGATAGAACATACAAGAACTACTAAACACTCATAAGAATTCAATCACATATTCTTGTAAGATTTCATTGGTATTCACAAAAGTCACCAATTATACAATGATAACAATACTCTCACGACATAAGAACCAGAGAAATACTAACTATCAAGATAGAAATACAATCACATAAGTATCAAATATCCATTTCCATTCCTTTTGGTACTAATCAAATACATTTTATGCATTCAGCATACTTGATACATTACTCAACTGAAAAAGGAACATCTTTCCTTATATGGTACATTTAGAAAATCAAGCGGTAATTCATTATAAAATCAATTTAAACAATCTGATCATCCTATCAGATCTGCATGCTTTTACCACTTACGGCATCCATCTGCAAAAATTGTCAACATGGGTCAGTTCAATGAACTGAGCATGATAAGCACTAACCTTTAAAACAATTGCAATACATCAATTGTTTTCATTAAACACCCTGTTTAAATGAGATCAAATCATTAAAACGTTAGTGACCAAGAAGACAAATGCATCTAACCAACTATCCATCTGAATCCCAAGGACAACAACATCAGACGGATTATATATTCAACATAATAAATAAATAACCTTTCATGATTCCATCAGCATGATAGAACAATTCCAAAAGTTAGATAAACAATTATATCAACCTATACTTTATAACAGAAGAGAAATAAATGAATAATACTTATTTCCTTCAGATCTAGCTCATGACTGTACCGTCTTTTCAAGAGCAAGGCATTCACTTAATACACAAGCAAATAAATCAGTCGAGACCATCAACAGCACCACTGTTTTGTTAAAGCTTACAAGAAAGCAACTACAAGACAAAGAGTCCCTCATGCCAAACAATGGTGTCTATCAACAAGGCCTAGGTACTCAAGGTGATGTCCTCAAACTCAATCAAGCTCGAAATGGATATCTATGCACGAAGACATAACAAGATATTAAATGTCCTTTCTACACTGTAAGGTGAAATCGAATTCACTCTTCTAAACTCAATCAAGCTCGAAATGGATATCTATGCACGTTTTTAAGACGCAACACGCCATCAATACCTTAATGACAACCTTCAACTCATTCATAGTCCTTTCTACACATCAGAGGCTTTTAGACCCAAGGTCAAATTCAAAGGATCTCTTCCAACAAAGCCAATATCGTTCATACTAACAAGAGACTGAAATCATTTTAGCTAATGATAATTCCATATGACTATGCAGAGAGATTTTTAAATGAAATCCACGCAAACATAGCAACTAAGCACATCTATCTAGAATGTAATCCTAGAAAGAAACCCGAAGTAACATAACATAACATAACATATTCACTTCAAATGCATCCAGAAACAAATTCTCAGAATAACAAAGTATGTTATTCACGACCTACTTTATAAAAGCCATAATACACAAATAACGAGAGGTCAAGTTATTTTTAAGAAATCCAACAAAGTGCACGAATCATTCAATGGACTCTACAAGTAACGTTTGATATAATACATATATCTATAAACGGGTTGAATCCCTTAACCTTCACGATAACTCCGGTGAAATTCAGTAATGAATACTAAAGTATATGCAACGGACTCAATATGTTACCTCTTCACAATAACTATAAAATTCATAACGAAACCCAACAAAAATCCATAACCACCACTAAATAATAACCACGACATAGCTTACAAAAAGTTCAATTTTAACTGAACAATCAAACAAATGTCCATCAGTATCCCTTCCGACAAGTACCCACAACAAGCAACAATGACAAGTATCAACAACAAGCATCGACTTCGAGTATAAATCAACAAGCATCACAGTGGCCTGTACCCATCACAAGAACAATTTATGGGCTCTCGCAGAGCAGGCCGAGCATACCTTCTTTTCATATATTTCGCATATAAAAGCCGGAATGCAAAACACAAAGAAATATAGCAACAGTTCGAATATAATAAACACCCATCAAGGGTTAAATTGAAAAGCCGAACCAGCATGAAGATACAGTGTCGAAAATCACACAAGGATACCATAGAAACCATCTATTTCCATAAATCATTTGAACAGAGTTGTTCTAATGAAATCATTTGAAGAAGAGCAAGATTTTTAAAAGTTAGGGCCTAACATGCCTGGATATTTGCTCAAAATTCCGAAGCAGACCACTGAAAGAGCTCGGACTTTCTTTTCCTTTTCCAAGTTAGAGCCACCAACAAAATTTTGCTATTTCCATGACATATATATTTTCCTTGCCAGAGGAAAGAGCTAGATACGCTCATACTCGCCATGCAACACCAAGAAGACTGGTGCGAAGAACCAGTGAACAGGCAGAGGGAAAACCGAATTCGTGATAAGCCAAACAAACCATTAACTTTCCAATTTGCATGCCTTCTCATGAAATCTGAGCTCGACTACCGAGCTCATTAATTTCATTTACTCCCAATTTCCCGCTCAAACTCCACTGCCACCGACCGCCATAGTTGGCGATAGACAAATGAAATTCCAAGACCATTTCCAATTTTGGCTACCTGCCACATCAGCTCAAGTTAGCCGTTTTAAAACTCCACCAATTACTCCGTCCCTCATGCTTATCCACGCATTTAATAACATAGAAACTTCCGCCCATGGTTCGCACCCCTCCATAGGTCCCCTTACATCCTTGTTCAATAGTTAGGTTAGTAACTTAGGTTAGAATTTAGGATAACACCTAGTCTAACTTCTTAGAACATAGATATTAACTTAGAACATTAGCTCTTAGCCTAGGTCTAGGTTAGATTAACACTAACCCCTAGGTTAAGTTTAGTTTTAGGTTACTAACATTTATAATTCCAGTTAGGTCTAACATTTCTTACGCTCAGAAAAAGACCCACAACATGCATTCTCGAACAGGGTTAACTCCTGTACTGCCATTAGGCTACAGAATTATATGTAACTGAATTATTACCTGGTCCATGATCAAGACCTTCCAGATATATTTAGATATCGGGAACCAATCCTTTTCACACGATCAACCTGAGTTATACTCCGGACTAGCTTATTCAATGCATCTAGACCTTGCAACCTGTTCAAGGTCTGTAATTTTAATTCATCACGAACAAACTTAAAGCAATACTTGGATCAATTCCACTGATCCAAGGCTAGGTATTATAGGTGGATAACTCTATAATTCATTCCGAGATCAGATTAAACTCAGATACAAAATGAAAGAAATAAAAGAGTCCAATCATATTCCGACTCAGTCAAAGATCTGCAATCTGCAAAGAAGATACAGTACATATCAAGCATGATTTCTCAATCAAGGAACACATCCTTTTACAAAGAAACCATATATCAACACTTGAATGCTCAGGAGGAGGTAACAACAGTTCAGGGTGTTACAACTATTTTCTAGTTTCCCTAGCCATCTCTTTTGTTCATGAATTCATACTAGTTCTCAAGAGATTTAATTTGTGAGGTAGATTTACAACTATTAATCACACTTATTTATAGGTTTATAGTTTTTTCAAGAATTTAATGTGGTAGGTGGTAGTAGGTATGATTTTTCCCACTCTTTTTTATATTTTTCACTCTTTTCCACCAATTCTAGGCCTTTTAATTTTTCCTTCCACACGTGGCATGCATAACCTTCTGGTGTGCAACTACTTTCTCAACTTCACACCTCTTGTGCATGCCTTCTTACGCCTGTGAAACTAATTTCTCAAGATACATATCCTTGTACGCATGCCTTCTTACACCACACCATTCTCTCCTATGTACTACATACCATGCAGTTTTCTTCCCATGCTTCCTACCTTGCGTTATCATTCCATATATTCCACATGTTATCATATTCACCAAGTTTTTTTATACACTATTGAGCAAGTAAATCTAGCACTATCCTTCCATTCGTCATCATAAAGGTTCTATCATTGCTTTTACCCGCTACCCCACACTAAAAGTAGGTGTGGTCCTCTGCGTGACAAACACTTTAAGAAAACACAAAACCCAATTGATCCTATTCTATATGGATTTGTCCCCACCCCAAATAGATAGAATACACAAGGATGACCCCAACCCTCTATATCTTATACATAGAGGGTTGGGATGGCCCCATCCCTCTCCTCTATATAAGTATGATAGATTAGGGATTTTCATATCCGGGTGGGGTCCACTCATTACACACTCCCCAAATCTATTGTTTAGTTGCATATATCGCATAGAAAGAAAGGCATTGGATGGCTCGGTACTCAAACACAGGTGAGATTGGCCACCCCATCTTTCTATATATCCAATGATTCACCCATTGGCTAGTTTTACCTTGAACTATCTTATCTCTATGCTCAATGCGCTTCTACCCTATTTATCTTATCTCTATGATCAACAACCTATAGAAATCTAGGTGGTGGGGCTCATATGTCAAGCTATTCCTATTTTCTAGTCCCTTAGAGATATACCTAGACCCATCATGCTTTAACAAATACATCAGCTCATATGCGCAAACACACTTATTTAAAATCAATAAAACAAAACTAAAAGGTAAATCTAATCTAAATGGAAATTTTACCTTATTAGAACATAATTGAAAGAAGATTATTCATAGTAGGGCTTCAACCCACTCCTATTGAAGTAACCTAGAATTATGGTTCCATTAAGTGCTTGTAACCAATATCTCGCATATCTCTAGAATCTTGATTACTTTGAATGGTCCAACCAATGGAATTTTAACTTTCTCGGGTGACACGTAAACTTAGAGTCATATAGAAACAACAATCCCCCAACTGTAAAATAATTGTTCCTAATGTTCTTGTCATGATAAGCATTTTTCCCGACTTCTTTGTCTTTTGGATCCATAGAGAAATTATTCATCGCTCATCCAATTGCATTAACTTACCAATGTACTCTTATACTACTTATTCTTCCACAAGTTCTCCTACACATAAAATACGTAAGGACAAAGAACATGAACTCAATAATAAATATTTCTTCTACAAAACACCAACTGAAAGTGTATGGATTTTTTTAAACTCTTGTAGGTAGTTTTTAATTCCCAAAGTATACTAGAAACTTTATCATCCCAATCCTTCCTTCCAACATCAAAAATCTTGGTCAAGGTTTGGCCCAATATTTAATTAAATGCCTTTGTTGTTCCATTAGACTTTGGGTGATAGGGATTTATCTTGTGATGAGCTACTATGAAATCTATTAACAATATTATGATTGTTTCATTGAGAAAATGAGTTCCCTTGTCACTTGTAAGGATTAATGGGTAGGTATACCTGATATTGGTCTCCCATATAAAGTGTAAAACTATAGCGGTGGCACAATCCTTGGTAGGTTCAAATTCTTCCCACCTTGTTAAATAATTAGTGTAAGTAGTAATGTACCACATTGTTGTTTGTTGCACTCTAGTGCAATTGGTATAACAAAATTTATTACCCTTTTTTGAAAGGTTTTATAGATGCTATAGGGCACAATGGCATATAATCTCTTTATTTTGAATTCCTAATCCTCTGGATATGGTTACAAGACTTGAAAAAATCATTTGTATCTTTGTAAATTTTTTCACACCATTGCCCAATGAGGATAATCTTACATGCATAGGATTCTCCAAGAAAATTTCCTCCGAAATACCACCACGTGCATCTTCCATAATTTCCTGGAATTCATGCTCCAAAACACATCTGCGTGGTATCTCATCTTGAACCATATTAGAAAGGTATTCCCAACCAAATGATAAAGTGCAACATGTACAACTAACGAATTCTTCTCTATAGTCTTCATTCCCGAGGCACAATAGCTATGCACAAAAACACTACTATATCTTCTAAGTCTCTCGGTGCATTTGTAACCTAAAAAAATGAGCATCCAACATTGTATCCTCTATATTCAACACTTCCTCACCAAAATTGATGTGTGATAAGTGATCACGTCCCATATTACTCTTGCCTGGATTTAATATTACTAAAAATACAAATCGAAACAAGAGAATCCATCTATATATGGTTGGTGTAAAATATAAACAAAGTTTCCAAGAAATAATTCATAAATTTTTATAGTGCATTCACCATAGATAATGCTTCGTGCTATGTAGTTTTATAGTTTTTGTCTGTCGATGTTAGCTTCTTACTTGGAAAAAAATTGGATGGTCAACATTTAATTCTCCAAGATGGGCTAGCATAACCCTAATTTATATCATTAAGGCACCCATGTGAACATGGAATGTAAAAATTCATGTTGGGAAGTGAAGGATAAACACAATGGTAAAGTTTTCCTTTAACTTCTAAAAATCCTACTATTGTACATCTTTCCAATAGAACTTACCCTTAGGCTTCAAGAGTTCTTCAAGTTGTGTAGCTACCTTGGCATAGCCATTGATGAATTTCCTGTAATATCCTATATGCCCAAGAAATACATGCTCTTAACTTTGGTTAGTTGGATCCTCTAACCCCAATGTAACTATTATCTTTATCGAGATCAACTAGAAGAACCTCCTTACAAATTATATGTCCCCAAAAAGTACCAACCGATGTAGCAATGAATCACTTTTTGATGTTCAGGGATATAATAGGCTACCTACATCACTAAAAATTAGGCACAAATAGTCATAATGGTTCTGTAAGTAATCCATACACAATCCAATCATCCAGATACACTTGGAAAAATTTATGGATTAAGTATTCAAAAGCTTGTACAACAATGTGTAAAAAAATACGATGCTTTGCATTATTAAGTCCAAAGGGAATAATCGTATAAGTGAAATAACCCCATTCAATGGTGAATGCATTTTTATCCTGATCCTCATTTGCAATCCAAACTTGATGATATCAAGAGAACCCAACTATGAAAGAATATATCTAGCATCCTACTACACCCTCAAGAATCTCCTCAGTGAACAATGTAGGGAACGAATCAATAACACAAGAAGCATTTAATACCCTATAATCCACACAAATTTTGATCCTTCCATATTTATTTATACTTATGACCATGGGGTTGATCCATTATAATTATTCAATTGGCTCAATGATACTTTCCTTTAACATGTTGTCAATTTTATCCTTTACTTTGATGTGTAAACTTGGATTCATTCTCAGTATGGTCTTTTATGTTCGGTCGTACACCTTCTTTGATCTTTATATTCATATCCCTTAGTGATGGATGGAAACCCTTCAACTCATGGTATCCCATATGAAAGAGATCTTGAAATTCATGAAAAATTCAAATATATTTGCAACTTCTACTTCTAGCTAATTGTCACCAATGATTTCCTCCTTAGGCATTTCATTTGTCCCAATATTCACCTTATTTTTCTTCGCAGAGAAAGTGGTAGGTGCATGCTTGTTAATTTTCCTTATCCAAGACCTTTCACTCACCCTTTATGTGTTCCACATTAAAATATTCAACCTCTTCATCATCAATCAAGTATACCAACTTCCCTTTTATTTTTCCTTCCAAGCACGCTCTAGGAGATCCTCATTAGTTTCCAATCATGCACATTCATTGGAACACCCATCTATAACTGTGTCCTCATATAATTGAGCCATAATATCTTATGATTTTATGTTATCCCCTAGAGTGATGCACTTCATAAAATGTAAGGCATTATACACTGTAATGTTAGATGAAAATTAATTGAAAGTTTTCACCATACTTGATGTCATGTACTACCAATTGGAAGTCTCCTACTTTAGCTCTGTAGGTATATACCACATGTGTAGACACCCACACAAAGTTGAATAAAACTTATGGATCTAAAGGGATAGTGGTAGCGCATCTATCCCTTTCAACAAATTCTTCTCAAAAATTTTATGTGAATCTTGGGAGACATTTTTCCATCGTATGCTAGTCTCTTTGAAGGAAGGTTGTTCCTAACAAATCATGTCAAGAAGGTGATTCTTATCTTGTGCCACCTAAGAATATTATCCCTGTATAGGGCCCACCATCATGTTTCCATTCATCTCAATGAGTATACCAAAGATATTTATCCAGCTTCCTTCATCGCGTAACTACTCTTACATGGTGCAAAAAAATTATTTAGGATTTTCTTCTCCTATATACCTTGGTAGTGTAGTTTTTCCAAATTGCCTAATTGTCCTTGGTCTAATTAACCTTGTTACACATACTTGAAAATCATGACCGACCATTTCATATGTTCCACGGGCCTAGATATCACAATAATTTCTTGTAGTATCTTTGACCAAATGCAGATCTCCCCATTTGAGCACTCCCTCCTTTGTTGGCTCAACACACTGGATTGCACACAATATACACATAGATATGATTGAGAAATTATTCACTAATAGGATCCATGTAAGGTGAAATCCTTGTAACTTCCACAGAGATCACTACACACTCATCCTCATTCTCAAAACCAATATAACTCTAATTAAAACATGGGTCTATGTTGTTTGCATAACACCATGGACAACTGTTGGAACTCAAAATCACACCCTACCCTAAGTCATAGAAAACCTAGGATTTTTAGGCAACATGGGATTGTCTCCAAGTTGTGGGACCTTAAAAACTAAGACCTACCTCTAGAGAAGGCTGATTTATCTACCTATTTCTATTGCTAAAATAACTCCTAATGCTGGAAATGAAGCTATCTAATCCTAAATTGACATTCCAAGGGACCAAAGTTAGAAGGAGATGCATAAGGGAAATCCTAAGCTAAAAGGGTGGTGATAGCACCAAAAAAATTGGGCGAGACACTCTCGATGAGTGGAGATGGAATAAAATGAGGATGAAAAGGGCATACATGAGTTCCAAAGTCCAAAACAAAATTCAAACCACCATTTCCATGGATAAAAAAATTTAAACCCTACAAGGAGAAAATAAGATGCAAAATATACCTATAGATGTAATGAAAGGAAAGGAAATGCAATACAACACAAGATAGGGTAGATAAGAGCCACAAAACATGAATTTTATTTCTTTAAGAAGATGTACAATACATTACAATGGAGGTGTAAGGTAAGGATCACCATGCAAGATGTTCAAATATGAGGCTTACAACTCACAAATTCTCTGGAATAATTTTGATAGAGTTCCATTACATTTTAGAACACCCCCTCACAAATGAGAGGTTTTTACAATATATAGAAGAATGAGAGAGAGAAGAGGGAAACTCAAAATTATGCTCCCACCCACCAACAAGATGCATTAATTATCTAAAAAGAGTATGGGAGACCTACCAAATACATTCCCCAATGTAATTTTCCTATGGATGAGGAAAGAGGACCATACTTCATTAATTTGATCTTTCAGCTACCTGGAGTTGTGATTTGAATGATGGAAGTGTTTTTGGCTTTTTCATCCACCTACCTTCACCAAAATAAAGAATTCAAGTTTTCATGATGTAATTATCAAAAATACCTTTCTAGTGATATAAATTTTATCAAATTTGGAATATCCGGGAGGAAGATATGCCCATGTGTATCTTGGGGGTCGAGAGGAACATAGGTTCCCTGTGTGCATGAATAGTATACAATTGGACTATTTTCCCTTTGGATTGCAGGTGGATTGGGTTTTTAGGGAACTTGGGGAATCATGGAATAAAGAGGACTGGAAGAACAAAGGCCAAGTAGGATGTGTAAGTTTAGGGCTACAGAGGAACGAGGTGGGTGAGGAATATGTTCCATGAGGAACATTGTTTCCCACATTGGTTTGAAATACATAAAAAGAAGGTAAAGAGTATTGTGAATTTGAAGGAGTTTACGAGAAAAATTTTGGTATGAAGTTTCCCCCTTCAAATGAGTTCTCTGCATTGGAAAATGATATGACCCAAACATGAACCCAAAGGCATTACGGAAAAGTAGAAAATGTAGACATGTAAGGAACTAGTTCCTCGCTTCCTCAGTCCTCATGTTCCCTAAACCCCGATTTCTCCAATCACCAAAGGGATAAAATATTAAAAGTAAAACATGGGAAAAATATTTTAATACAGATTATAATGAAGACCTAGAAACCCGTGTTCCTCATGGCACCACCCAGATCCACATGGCCATATCTCCTCTCTAGTTGTCAAAATTTTACAAAGCTTAAATTATTGGAAAGGTCTCTTCATGATCTTCACCATGGAATAAGAAAATATTGAGTTAGGTGAGGGTAGCTAAGAAGAAAAGAGGAAAACATCCCCAGTTCTAAAAATTTTAGTTCCAGTTTTCCCAACAACCAAAATTAATGAAGTATGGTGCCCGTTATTTCTCTTGTAGGAAGTACATCATGGGAAATGGATTTATGATGGCACCCATACCTCTTTTCATTCATTTAATGCACATTATTAGTGGGTGAATGGAGAAATTCAACTTTCCTTATTTTCCCTCTTCTTCTTCTCCCATTTTCTATATAATGTAAAAGATGTTCATTTGTAATGTTAGAGACTCTTGGGTTAGACCCTCTTGTAATGTTGTTACAACCTTCTACAAGTGTGGAATTTGAGTTACAGGCCTCAGATTTGGACATCTTACATGGTGATCCTTGCCTTTCTCCCTCAATGTAATGGATTGTGCATATATTGAAGCAATAAAATTACTTGTTTTGTGGCTATCTTCTGCCCTAGTTGTGTTCTATTACATTTTTTCCTTTCATTGCATCTACAGGTATATTGTGCATTTTATGTTCTCTTTGTAGGGTTTAGATCTATTGTGCTCCATGGAAATGGTGGTTTGAATGATGTTTTGGACTATGGCACTCATGTTTTCCCTCTCCATCCTCATTTTTCTTCCTTTTCCACTCATCTGAGTGTCTTTCCCCTCTTCTTGGTGCTATCACCTCTCTTTAGATTAGGATTTCTATTTATGCATCTCCTTCTCACCTTGGTCCTTTGGAATGATAAAGTAGAGTTAGATAGTTGCATTTCAATTCCTAGGAGTAGTTTAACATTAGGATTAGGTAGAGGAACTAACCTTCTCTAGAGGTTTGTCTCATAGTGCAAGTCCCACAACTTGGAGATAGTCTCATGTTGCCTCAAAATCTTGGGTTATATATGACTTAGGGAAGGGTGCAATTTTGAGCTCCAACAATAACCAAGTAATGCAGGGAATTTATTTTCCTTTGCCAACTTGAGATCCTCAAAATCACCCTTGAAATTTTCCCCTCTATAGTGAATCTTGCACCCTTTAAACCTCCAAAGTGTGCATTGACCTTATCTTATTTTCCATATAAAAAAACTAGAAGAAGGTTGTAGTGGTGGCCTCCCCATCCTATTCCATACATCTAGGGTAATAATGTTTACCTCTACACTAATGTTAATAAGGATGTTTCTCACCAACCAACCATCAATAATTACATCCAAGGTGATCTCCTTATCATATTATGGTGTTGTGGTGGAATATTTTCACATAACATATGTATTTCCCTATCCTTCTCTATGTGCGTAACCTTCTCGCGTAACCATTATCCTAGTAGGGGTATGATTTTCTCTTGTATAAGCATCTAACATACTTCCATGAGTTCATAAATGTCCTTTTTAGGAACCTCTGTATGTCTCACACACTCTCTATCCCATAGTTTCTCTTTCAAATAAAGTATCTCTCCCTTTAAATATTTGATCAAACTCATGGTTTCTTGGAATACTTATTTCGTTATCCTACATCCGAGTTCATATTGTTTGGTCCAAATTCCTCTCATTTGATGAGTGGTTTAGTTCACACCTCCTCTGACATGCATGAAGCTTTTACATGTTTAGTTACCATTAAAGGTTCCTTCTTCACAATTTATAGTTCCTTTGGTTTCTATTGATCTTGCACAACCTATATCATTCACGCACCTCATTCCTTTTATTTTTACACATGTGTGCATATAGATCTAGGTAGTATTCTACCTTGTGCCCTTTTTCGTAGTATGCGTATGACATGTTCTTGGGGTAGTCACGCTGATAATGATATAGTGATCCACAAGTGTAGTAAGTACCTCCACCGAACTCCGTCTCCATGAAAACTACAACCTCTACCATGATATTCTCCCATAGAGTCACCATTTCCAATTTTTCCAGCTCCATTATTTTTCCCTTTATGTACATGTGAACTATCCTCTATGCTAATCTAGCATAACCCTATTTCACATGCTTCATAGATATGATTAGTCAACCGCCAATGAGTTGTATCATGTGTATGTGCATCAAAAATATTACAGTAGAGTGACACGTTCTTCCGGGTTATTTGCTAGAGAAGTGGAAAATATTTGACATCATGGTCCTTGTGGTATATCTCATAAGCCACTAGTAGATTGCACACATTCTTGCATGGAAAACTATTCTTCATATGTCCCTCTACTTCACAATATATACACCAAATACCACTTTGAGTGTCATGTGTCAAGATAGCGAGATAAATTTTCTAATTCTCGTGACTATAGCTACAATATGTGCTTTAAGGAATGGGCTCACCCCAATATCTACACTTCTAACCACTTCTGCACGTAGAGCTACTTCCGAGCCTCATGGGATTTTTAAATGTATTATGCAACAGCTCCCTTCTCGAATGGTTTCAAAACCCACCCAAAAGCCATTGCATGTGTTTAGTTTGATGGATATAATTTGAGAGGTTGGATAAAAGAGCTTGAACCATGCATAATTTTCCTAAACACTTTCAGATAGTCCTTGTTTAATATCTTTGAGTTTACCAATGATCTACTATTCGAAATCTAGAATTTAAAACTTAGCTAAGAAGGTGGCACGTAAAGTGTCATAATCCACTTTCATATGGTGTGGATCATACTTCTGTCTCAAGGAGTGATCCCCTTAGCTCTCCATAAGAGCTCACATTTGTGCACATGCTCATTAACATCCTCTAATCCTCTATACTAAAGAAATTTGAGTGACATTTCATAGAAACGTGAGGAGGTTGTTGTCATGGGTTATTTCCTATCCTAGATTTCTCACACTTAGGGAGGACCAAATCCTGACCCCGAACCTCCACCAGATTTCCTCTACTGGGATGAGCAGAGCCTCCCAAGCCTCCTATTACTTGAAACTCTCATATGTGTGATGGAGATAGAACTCATTTGAATTCCAAAACTCTATGCTGGTGTTGCAACTATGATACTTCTTTTAAAGAGTAGTGGGTCAACAATATGTCCTTATGTTGTGCCTATAATATTACTTCCAAATAAATTTTACTTGACTAGTTATCAAAGCCTCTCTTGGGAAACAAAATCCTTTTCCATATGTGCTAATTTTATCTATTGTGCCTCCAGCTTTACACACTAATACATTTCTACCTATTCCAAATTCCCAATATGGTGACCCTCTATTGTAATCACATTCTTCACCCTCACTATGATAATATTCTATATGAACTTCGGGATCTTGAGAACCTTTTGTAAGGGATAAGGTTCCAGGTGGTCAAGATGGACTCCGGTTCCCAAATATTCACTAGAATTACTTCCACTAGATGTCGAGGGGGTCCTTCTATGCTTTCCCAATATCATAGGGAAAAAGTCTTGTGTCCCCTCACTCGCTTAGCATTCCCAAAACTACTGATTTTTCATACTCCTATTTGTCTTAGGGTCTCGTCAACTACCATTTCCTATAAATCACTTTGTATCTTCATAGTCTTTATTCTCTCTCTACTTCCATATAGCTCAATGCCATCCTTTCCAACCCCTTTCCTTGTCCTTACACATGGAATGTGTTTAGATAGCCATCGATAGGATCTCAAATCCTAGTTCAATCATCAATATTTTGATAGCAAGTGAAAGTGCACATAAGTATGATCCTTAAGGATCACGAAGAAACTTGAACTCAGCTTCCTCTGGGAATGAATACGCAGAAATCATGTATTCCATAGTGTAATTTTTAGCACACCTTTTCACCAATGATCTACTACATGTGTTCATGGCTTATCAAAATCAACAAGCACTTGATACTTGTCTTGGTTCTAGTTTCATGAATGTCTTTTCCCTAATTAACTCCTATTGTTCTTTACATATGCTATCGACCAATTGTGTAACTCCCTTAGAATGAAGCTAAAGAATGTCTCATATAATGGATCATATAGGTTGTCTTCAACCCATTTGCGTAGATTGAAATTAAGACAGTATTGTATTTTTCCCAAACTCTTCTTCACCTTTGTGTAGAAAAGGTTAAATTTTCTCTAAGGATAGCTTAAATGCCACGTACTTATCATATCTTGAGACTCAAAGTGAAAGGACCCAAAAATGGAACCAAAATGTCATGTTGAAGTCTAGTTTCAACACAATACTTGATAGGAACACTTGCGTATCACCCAAAAATCCTAATTGCTCACCCAAAGTGCATATAACTCTACTAGGTCCATCCTTTTATTTGATTTGCCAAGATGTATTTCCTACATTCATGGCTAACATAACATGCAAATATACCATATGAAGAATATGAACTACTGTAACATGCACAAATACAATTGATCATCAACTAAAAGGATCTTTTTATTAGTTATATTCTTGATGCATTACAATAATTGGTAATAAGGCTTCATTATAAGCTCATCCAATCTCCATCTACAGACTCATGTGCAAGGTAGGACTTGATCTTACACACATTGAATCTCTACTCGAGTCAACTCATTACATGGATAATTACAAATATATACAGGGTGGGAACTTATCCTTCACCACTTGAATCTAAAAATAGACCACTCCTATACATAGCTTGCATGATTTTGTAACTAAATATTTCCTATAAATAGACTCCAACCCATAGTTCTCCATAAGCATTTTGATTTATTTATGGACACTCTATTTCTGTCACATGCATGATAAATAACTTCTGATTTAATCTGTCACATGTGATATAAATAGATTTTCCTCCTTTATGTATGCTTCAAGTCTATTACTATCCCGCATGTGCTTTAAGGACACTTTTGTCTATTTCTAGCTTACCTTGATTAATACACCATCTTATGATTTTAACTATTTTTAGCCTGAATTGGAAATTTGACTAACTCCTAATTCCGTTGTTCCTACACACAAATCTTCACGCACGCTTCTTTATACTTCCACATGTCCTTTCACACACTTGTTTCAACCTTTACAAACAATGATTTTATGGTTCCGCATGCACCCTTACGTGCATCCTTAGACTTTCATGCATGTCTCATACTTAGGCATTTTCTTGGCCCAACACCATTGAACATAAAAACCATCAAAATTATTTCATAGTAGTTATTCTAACTACAAACATGGGTGTTCCTCTACAAAAAATAGCCATAAATTTTTTAGACAAGATAAGGACAAGGATACAGGTTGGTGCACATTTAAGTGCAGCAATTGAAGATACGAATCCAATTTTGGAAGTGATGGAAAATATACTTGAAGTATATGAAAGATATAGGACTCAAGAGACCAGAAGGTAAAAAATCAATCAAGGAAAGGATTTATGAACCTAAAGAAAGGCTCAAGATGGAATTATCATAAAATGGTGGAGGGAAAGGAATTATTTAGGGACATAGGGTCATGGTTCTCTAGGAAATATACGAATGATGCAAATGAAAATGATATTATTAGTGTAATTGGGTACTACATAAGTAAGAATTATGATGAAAAATCTGTAATAGAAGACATGATTGTGCAATCGTGATAAATTTCTCGGAACAAGTTTGATAAGATGTTATGGATGAGATCCATAGTGACTTTAAGCCTCATAAGTTAACATCAATGTTTTTTGAATTATCATGTCATGTAAGACATTGCCATATTTAAAATGCATTGACACTCATGGAGTGCTTCAAGGGGTTAATGCAACCTTAGTTTTTGAGGAGATGAAGTTGTGGGCCAAAGAGGTTGAGGAAATGAATATGGGTTGGGAAATAACAATTGGTTTTATAGTGTGTGTTAAAATTAATGAAACAAATGCATATACATATTTTATGTTTAATTCATATGATAAAAGAATTATATCTAGAGTTGATGAATTTATTGTCAAGCTTGGTATTAATTCTCGTGTCCATTATGATAGAGGTGGTTAGGTGTGTGAGGTATTACTCAATCTAGTGCAAGATAATGGTCTCATTTCTTATATAGACTTAAAAAGGTTTGATGGTAAAGATACCTATAAATAGGATTTAGCGCATGTTTGGTGATCTTGAAAATTCAAAAACAAAATGAATCATTCTTGCTGTTGCTTTTCCAAAATGGAATTAAGATGGCCGATGATAGGGATGTCATAGTGAACTTTTTTTAATTCCATGATAATATGGCCATAACAAGTATGGTATGAAATAATAAAGTTTTAGTTGGGAAATGAATTCATTTCATGGCTGAGAATCCTAAATAATAACATGCAAATGGTTACAAAGAAAAATGTTATAAGTGGTGTTGATACTTTCTAAAATATTTCCATGATGTAAAAAAGAAACCAAAATTTCTCTCGACTAAGTTCTTGAATAATAATTTAAAAATTATTTTGTACATTACTATCTGCTTTCTATTTCTAATCTTATTTGCTTGACAACACAAAAAATAACTAGCAAAAACTAAACTATAAGTTGGATACAATCAAACAAATGGAAGACTAGTTTAATGAGTATATTACAAATTATGACCCATCATTACGTGGTTATGAATCAAAATTATGAAAAACTATACAATGAATAGAATTAATGATGAAAATGTAAATTTCATGCCACACATTCACTATCAATTTTATATTAAAAATTTGTATCTAACATGCATCCCATATTGGAATTGTTTATTGAAAAATATAATTTATAACCTACACCCATGATAATGGATAACCTTGTTTATTACACTTGCCATGTTAGAGTTTGAAATTCTATGAATATGCTTCATGAAGTTCAAAAGATACCACAATATTATGAAAGGAAAAACCACACAAGAAACATGAGAAAAATAAATTTATTATGATTTAGGATGAAATAGAAAAAATGGGTTTTTTCTGTAGGTTGGGACAACCATACCATTATAAAGGTCGAGAATATAAGGATCTTAAATTTGCACAATCATATGGTGTAATTTCTTACAAGATTCTCATTTACCATGAAATCATTTTAAAGGTTAGTAAAATTGCTTTTGATTTTTAAAAAATGTCTAGTGAATTAATTAGGAATTCATTCCCTATTGTTTTTGAATAGGTAAAGAAAGGCCTTATAGATGAATAAAAGTATATGAAACTTGTGAAAATGTGGTAGTGTTAGAGATAGTGTTAGGGCCCAAAATCATGACCCGACTGCATGCAGGAGTGGATAAGGTGCTAGCCTGGTGACAGGGTGGCCCAGGAAGGAGCATGCATGGGGTAGAAGCTTCTAGAAGCTCATCATGGTAAAAGATGGAAAGCTTAGGCCTAGAGGAGCATGCCCACATGGAGGACCACATTCAGACACTTGGCATCATATCGAGGCTTGTTGGAGGATGAGTTGGCAGCCCATAAATCCTATATATACAAGCACCTGCAAAAGGAAAAAAACAACCAGATAGTGGGTAGAGCTCTGTAGAAATACTACAAGAACTCTGTTAGTTTGGGAAATTATGCTTAGGGAAGGATGTATCAAGGGTATGGGGTTATAAATTTATTTTGTGAGCCTAGTCATATGAGTCCAGATATAATGCATGACTGTAGTCTGCTTCTCTGTAACATTTTGTAATGACTCCATGAATATAAGGAGGTTACCAGTTTACAATGAATATGAACATTGATGATTCTAATGCATACATATTTCTCAGAATTCTTTTGCATTTATATTTATGATTAAGTATGAGTGTTTATACAACTTCTTTCTATTTTGGTATAAGTTATCCAATATGTTAAGCATTTTTCTATGCTGAATGATTGTAAGGATCTAGAAGCCGTTCTGAGCTCTATGATGCTTGTATGTTTTACTCCTTTCAAAACCCTTGAATATGGATCATAGATGATGTTTCCCACTAAACTCACATAAAAGAGAGACTCACTCCGTGCGTGCCTCGGGTGAGTGCCTAGCTCCATTGGGTGATAGGCCGGTGCACATGGGGTACCTTTCTTTTGTGATAAGGGTAAAAATGACTACATCTTGGTTCCATTTTTGGGACCTCTTTTTGAAGTTGTAGTGGGAAATGACATACATCATGATCTGGGTAATGAGTAATGACAAAACGTTTAACTCTGGAAAGTGTTGAATCATGGTTCAAGAGCACGGAGGATGAATTTTCTCAGAGATTCAACACTAGACCTGAGTTTGATGCACGTAAATGGGTAGAAGAGAACCTCTACCATGATTTATATGAAACATTTTTCTGTTGTTTCCCAGTAGAGCTGTATGAATGGCTCTCAGCATATGTGTCTAGATCAAGTTGGTATTCTAGATCACACACATGGACCCAAGAAGATTACCAGAGGCTGCAGGATGTAGATCTGATGTGGACTCATGTTGTGGATCATTGGTGGGAAGGTGTGTTGACTAGCTACACTCTGGAGTATGCTATTTCCACATATTCTTTCCCAGAAGTTGCTTGAGTTTGAATTTATGTGGGAGCCCAGAGGATCATTTCTATGTGTTATCCCTCTGCAATGAAGATCCTGGTTGTTACTTTGGGTTTAGAGGCATTTCCAATGGCCGGCTAAACCATTCTGAGTGTTGGGTGAGGGAGCTAGGGTGGAGGAAGATGGAAGATATTACGACGAGAAGGAAAGGGAGGAGAGATGGCTCAAGTATAGTGAAGCACGTGAAAGGGAGATTACTAGATGATGCGAGGCTGCAAGTGTGATGGATCTATGGAGACAGAATTGGGAAGGAGTTGAGGTTCACACGGAGGACATGGAACCTAAGTAGTCTATGCTACCCCATCTTGGAAAGCACGTAAGAGAGACCCCTTCGGCTTCTTGATGAGAGTTCATCACATGGAGAAAGAAGAGTCATTGGCACATATCTGAACCCACCCAATGACCAAACCCGGCACTTGGTTTTCTAGAACAAGGAAGAAGTATCATTGACCCAGTTGGAATCAGTGGAAGTGACAGATCTGCGCCTAGGAGGTATAATTTTTCAGTTCCCACTTCTATGGCTACACATATCCCCATATTTGGAGGAGTCTTTGGATAAGGAGCAAGTATACAAGCCTTTGGTCTCACATCTAGAAGTGGCGCGGGGTGTAATAGCGGTAGTGGGGCATTATCACAGACCATCGGTGCATAGTTTAGTGGAACCTTGGGGGCACTTGGCACAACTCCTACATGACCTAGGTGGACCTAGTGGTTCTGGTGGATTTGGTGGCTCGGGGCACAGGACCGGGTGGACCTGGTGGATCCGGTGGTGGAGGGAACACTAGAGGAAACCAAGGCTCTGCTCAGGAGGACAAGGGCCCCAGCCACCCCCTCAAGTCTTCTTTGAGATGTCATTACACTTGCCAGATTACAGAGGTATTGAGGATGTTGTGGAGCATGTTCACAAATGTGAGCTGCTATGGCATGCAAAGGGGATCACAACCTCGGAGCGGAAGGCTAGTCAATTTGCAACAATATTGTAGGGACACACACATAGCTGGTATAGGAAATATGACCCCATCAAATGGTGGTGGATTACACTACTTTAAAGAATGCCTTCTTGGCATAATTCCACATCCTTGAGTTTGAACAGAAGAGCATCAACACCCTGAAGGAAATTCAACAGGGAATGGCAGAGAGTGTGTGGGAGTATGATGCATGCTTTAAAACTCTCTTGTCTAAGTTATCATATGATATTCACCCTTCACAACATGCTCAGTGGTTTTTTGGAGGATTGATCACCCCTTTTAGAAGGGCCTTATCTCATAAAATGTTCACAGACCACGTGAAGCATTGGAAGCTGCTTTGCTGCATGCGAGGCTATTGGTAGTGTTGATACTAGAGTTAGCCCATTCTTGGAGGCTCAAATTTTTGCTATGGCTAAGTAGTTGGAGAAATTGTCCACAAACTCAGCCCATGAGACTCACAGTGGTTTATGGTGCATATATTGTGAAGTAGAGGGGCATGTCAAGGGTAGTTTTCCCTGGAGGGTAGTATGCACCATGATAGTAGACTATGAAATTTTCATGGGGACCATGATGCAAGTAGGTGCCCCTTGTTACAACATGCAATCTAGAAGAATGTGTCTTGCTACTATAAAATTTGCACTTCTACAACCCATGATACCAAGGACTGTAGGCTCATTGATCAGATCCATGAGGCCATTGATCATGGGGTGTGCCAAACCAACATTTCCACTAGTAGTTCTAAGGGTGATGATCACCACTATGAGGAGCACACAGATGGTGGCACGCATGGAAGGGGATTTTGTAGAGGATTCCATGTGTCATGGTAACCATGGAGGAGGAAGGAGTGAGTTCCCGCGTGGAACCTATTTTAATTGTGGGTCTACAAAACATTATAAATGGGAGTGCCCAGACTATTGCAGTGCTCATGGTGCGGAAAGAAGCACAAGTATGAGGAATGCCCAGAGTTTTTGAGCACATGAATCAACAACAAAAAAGACAAGGGCACTGTAATGGTAAGCATCAAGAAGACAAACACACAATGGATGCCACGGGTGACACGTGATGTAGGTTAGAACCTGTTTTAGTAACAACAAGAGTAGAGGCTACATGCGTGAAAAAGGAAATACCAAGGTAGAGGACCCTGGTTTCAAGAGAGGAAGTAGTTCATGGGAAGTACCCAGACCCCACGCATCAAAAGGAAGTATATCAAGATACCATGGATGTCATTCGAGTTTACAAGGAGAAATCCAGTGCCTAAAGGAGCAGTCCAGGAGGGAGGAGCAAAGGAGAAAGGTCGAGGTGCCAAAGGATGACCTGGATGAGGTCAAGGAAGTATGTAAAATGCTAAGGCAAGAAAATGTTATTCCCTTGCTAGGGGCATGGTTGAGGGAGAAGGTACCACACTGCGAAGAGTGTGAGAGATAGATCTTGCATGCAAAACCTTCCCCCTCACAACCTTGACTATGACAAGAGATCACATTGGATGCAGTCGTAGATGGATGGCTCCTTAGTAATATCCTCATTGACACAGGCGCGGAGGTCAATGTTCTCACATTGGATGCTTGGCATCAGATGGGAAGGCCTGCATTACAACCATCTTCGAATGTGTTGTATATGGAAAACAAAATGAAGGTGATGCCCATTGGTGTCTTAAGGGATGTAACTATCACTATCCAGGGAGCTAAGTTTACTGGGGACTTTGAAGTCTTGGCACTCACCAAGGTGGAAAATTTCCCAACACTACTTGGGCACCCATGGTGTTACAAGAACAATGCTGACCTTTGGTTCAACAAGGGTTACATCAGCTTTTGAAAATAAGGAGGAGTGGGTTATTATACCCTTGGTTGATGGGAAGTCAACACCCTATACTAAACCTTTGGGGAAGAAGTCCTGGATAGATATATGTGCGCTCAATCAGGGATCTAGAGATAATCCATCCTACTAACGAGTTATCTAGTTTGAGGATGCTCAGTCAGTAAGTGACACCACCAGCCTAGCATGTGATAATTGGGTGCATGGGACTTATGAATTGATCGATGGATAGTTGAGAGGATCGGTAACAAAAGTAATAAAGGTGCATATGATCCAACACCTAGGAGGAAAAAAATTACCTAAGTATTTAGGAGGGGCCTTCCCTGAGATATTTTTACAGGAGATGGAAGCTCAGTGGAAGGAGGAGAAGGAACAAATGAAGAGGGGATGTTAAGTTATGTCCTACTCAGCACAAGTGGCACGGTGGTGGGCTACACATCAGGAGAGCCTTTTGGAATGGCGTGAGGTGAGAATTGCTCTCTCTTGTCAGGTTTTCTAGAAGCAACATGCCCACCACCATCAAGGACTACCATGGTAAGGAACCCACCTCTTTCCACATCCAAGCTTGTGAGAAGGTCTAGAGAGAAGGCATGGAAGCTTTTCCACCATCCCTTTGGGTACACAAGTTGTATTCTACACTACAGGGTTACGCACAGTGCATGCATGGTACATACATTCTGAGACACGCCACCAAATAGAAATTGGCAAGAGCTAGCAGCTGACCTCATTCAAATGTTTGAATATCAAAGTACCAAGCCATTAGTTGATAAGGCATTATAAGTTGTTAAGTGCCTTACCATGGGGGATAGTGCCATGGTAGAAGATAGGTTGTTGGAACTACTAGGTGAACCAGGTTTGGAGGCGTGCTTTGAAGAAGAAGTAGAAGAAGCAGAAGAGATCTAGCTTGAGCATGCATGCTTGGAAAAGGAGAAAGGGAAATTAGTATATGTTATTGATGGAGAGGAAGTAGAGATCTAGATGTTAACCATTCTATGGGGACATGTGAGGTAGTGGATAGTGTTGATGCTTGCACACGCACCCTACCATGAGCCTTTAAAGACAAAGAAGGTTAACATCAGCTCAGAAGAGGAACCTAAGGAAGCTATCATTGGAGATTACTGGTCGAGAAGGAAGTCTCTAAGATCATAGATATTTTGCATGAATTTGAGGATTTATTCCCACGTGGGTACCATGAGCTCAAAGGCATCCACCATTCCTTGGGGAGATGAGGATAAAGTTGAAGGATGGTGCACACCCGGTTAGGAAGAGACCCTACTGGATGAATCCCAATTTACGTGTAAAGGTAAAGGAAGAGATAGAAAAATGATAGCTTCTGGAATCATTGAAGCTATGGAAGAATCGAAATGGATAAGTCTGATGGTGATAAGCATCAAGAAGGATGGGTGGATTAGGATATGCATGGATTATAGGGAGCTGAATGTGGTTTGTGTCATCGATCCTTTTCCAACCCCCTTCACTGAAGAAATTTTAGAGGGAGTCATTGGGCATGAAAAATCTATTCCTTTACGGATGGATTTTGGGGTACCACCAAGTCTGATTGCAAAGGAAGACCAGGAGAAGACAACTTTCACCACTTGAATGGGGAAGTTTTGCATACATGGTCATGCCCTTTGGGTTGAAGAATGCACCTACTATTTTTTTCACGCATAGTGGTTCAGGCATTCTAGGACTTCATCCACAAATTCCTTCAGGTTTATCTAGATGATTGGATAGTATATGGGCTAGTAAAGACCACTTGTGATAATTTGAGGCTGATGTTTGAGAGATGTCGGCAGTTAAGGATATCTCTCAACATTAAAAAGTGTGTCTTTGCTACACCCTTTGGGACTTTATTGGGGCACATCATATGCAAGGAGGGCTTGCTAGTAGATCCTGCCAAGGTTACAGTTATTGTGGGATTGGGGAACCTACTAGCCAAAGCGCAAGTGCATGTGTGGATTTCTTGGGCATATGGGTTATTACAAAAAATTCATCAAGGGGTATGCCAAGATAGCCACGCCTCTAGAAGAACTTGCTCAGACATAAAAGTGCCTTCCATTGGGGAGAGGCACAACAGAAGGCATTTGACACATTAAAGGATAGGCTTGTCACCACACCTATATTACATTTTCCCTCTTGGGATAAGCCCTTCCATGTTCATGTAGATGCCTCAAGAACCACCATTGGAGCAGTGCTTGCACAACTGGGTGAAGGAATTGTTGATCACCCTCTATGTTTTCACAAGTAGGAAGTTGACACCAGTAGAGCAGAATTACACCACGACTGAGCGTGCGAGGCATTGTCAATGATCTACACACTTTTCAAGTTCAGATAATATCTGCTAGCAACACCCTTTGTATTCTACACCAACCACATGGCGTTAAAGTATTTAGTGAACAAGCCCATTCTACAAGGGCGCATATGTCGGTGGGTGCTATTATTTCAAGAGTTTGAGTTTACGGTAGTTGTGAAGCCTAGAAAAAGTAATTATGGACCTGATCATCTATCAAGGATTGATTCAGGGGAGGACACATAGAGTATTGAAGAGGCTATGCTAGATGCATGCAACTATTTAGGTTACGGCATGCACCCCTAGACTTGGAGGAGATTGCGGTATTCCTAAAAGAAGGTGTGGCGCCGAAAGGGATGAAGGCATTAGAAAGAAAGCAAACTAGCTATATGCATCGCACCCTACATGTTGATCAGTGGGGACTTATACAAGTTAGGGCATGATGAAGTTTTGCGCAGATGTGTACTAGAGCATGAGCACCTCACCATCATAGAGGAAGCACACAGGAGGAAGTGTGGTGGACATTATGTAGGTGACGCCACCACGCGTAAAATTTTAATGGCAGGATTATGGTGGGAAACTCTATATAAGGATTACAAAGACTATTGTAAAGCATGTGACCATTGTCAGCATTGGGCAAGCTAGGAAAGAGAGATGAAATGCCTTTGTGCCCTATCCCTAGCACTAAACCTTTTGAGAAATGGGAAATAGACTTTGTAGGCCCTATTGCACCAACAACGCGTAGGACCGGATCACGCTATGTAATCACTTGCATGGATTATTTGACAAGGTGGGAAGAGGTAGCTCCAACTAAAGATTACACAACAGCCACAATGGCAAGATTTTTGTGGGAGAACATTATCACAAGGTATGGATGCCCTTTAAGTTTAACCAACGATAGGGGTACACATTTCTTAAATGAGACCATGAGGATCCTATTAGCAGAATTCATGGTAGCTCATCACAAGACTACCCCTTATCACCCACAAGCAAATGGGACCGCATAAAGCATTTAACAAAATACTGAGTCATACCCTGACCAAAATTTGTGATGTCGGAAGACAAGATTGGGATGACAAGGTATCAGCCATATTATGGGCTTACAAGACAACTTATAAAAGGTTGAACAAAGCCACACCATTTCAATTGTGTTTGGCACGGAAGTCATTCTTCCAGTTGAATTCATGTTACCTTCTCTGTGAATAGCATGCGCGGGGAGGGGTGGGCTGATGAGCAAGCACTGGAAGAAAGAATTGATGAACTAATGAAGTTGGATGAGAGATGATCACTCACCAGGTGGAGCCAAACAACAAAAAAAGCAAAGCAAAAAAAGCATGGCATGATCGCCACATCAGAAACAAGAAGTTTGAGGTTGGGCAGATGGTCTTACTATATGATTCTAAGTTTTGTGCCATCCTGGGAAGTTGAAGGTCCATTGGTTAGGTCCCTATAAAATCTCGTACATCCTTGACTCGGGCGCGTGCCAATTACAAGCACTTGGATGGAACAAAATTTCTGGACACTTCATAATGGGAGTAGGTGAAGCCCTACTATAAATAAGTCTTCTTGGTGTTTGTAAATAAGGTAGTTTTTCCAGTTAGTTTAGAATTTCCTTTATGCATTTCTTTTCTTGTGTTTCCCTTTCGTGTTGTTGTTTTGTTTTGCACCTTGGGCACCGGTAACCCTTATTACTCTTTGAGGATTTTTGAGTGCACAGAGGACCACACATCATTTTAGTGTGGGGTGGAGTAATGTGAAGGAGAGCATGGGTAAAGTGCCAAGGAAGTTGTGTTGAAAATCCCAGTTGAATGGCCCTATTGAAAGAGGTGCATGGAAAGAAAAGATGGAAAAGGATGATTGGTGTCAAGATAAGGCTACTCTCAGATCCCACATACAAAGGAAGAAAAAGTGCATAAGCAACACGAGGTAGGCGAGAGAAAAAATCAGGACAAAAGAAGTGCCTTTGGTGCAGGTGACATGCACGCAAGAGTCTCCTGTCTAGATGGATTGGTTGCGTGCCAGAAGGTTGGAAGATTACCCACGTAGGGTTAGGCACATGAGTTAAAGCGCTAAAGTCAAGGATTTGTTTGAAAAATCTGCATTAAATGTAAAAATTATGGTGGTAGGTGAAGTAGCATTTAATGCTTAAAAAAGGAAAAACTATAAATAGAGGGTCGAGGAACTTCATTATTCACTTTGCAAACAAGGAGAAAGAAGCACTTTTTGCATTTTCACAAACTAGGGCTTCCAAAACTGATCCATGTGAAGAAAAAAAAATTTAAAGAGATTGAGCATGGGTGACTAGTGTGGATCTGTGAACCAGAAAAAGAGGGATTTCATGGGCATAAAAGAGTTGTGAGGAGGTGCCATCTTGTGAAAGGATTATCCCAGCTAGGGTTTGAAGAACTAGGGCACGGTTTAAGGAATTTTCTTCACAAATTCGAGATCTAAGGTGGGAAAGAGTGAAGAATAGAGTTACATGAAGTGATTAAAGTAAGAAGTGAACCTAGACAATGGCACCCAAGAAACCAGTTAGCACACCCAAGAAGGGCAAGGGAAAGGGAAAACAACAAGAAACCGACGCACATACAAATACGAAGAGTGGTATGCAAAAATGTAGTACCCAGATGGAGTAATGCTAGGGAAGGAGTGGGAGTCCCATCTAAGGAACATGTCTATAAATGACTATAATCATCATATGAGCATGATCGAGAAGGAGATGGCACTTGGAGCTAGTGCACCCAAAAAATAGAAGGACACCAGAGGGCTTGCCCATCTATAATGATGACGTGAAGGTCAAGTTGGAAAAGGTAGGGTTATTGCAACTCTTTGAGTTGCCTTACTTGGGAAGCCTGAGCACCTCTATCAATGGCTGATGTCACGCGTGTGCATGAGGACTACTTCCATTTCACGGGGTGCAAGATGCACATTACCCTCAACTCATCTCACATTTCACAGGCCTCATCTGTGAAGGAGATGGTTTGGAAGATGACCTAGGTGATAAAGAGGCAATTAAGGAGACTATCGCTTGCCTACGCATACAAAAAGGGGTCAAGATATTATGATATCACAGACATCAAGGACCCAATAATGAAATGGCCATGCATCTGGTGACCAAGTTAAATGGCCAGGAGAGATGGACCCAGGTCAATAAGCCATGGTTACATGTTTGCAAGAAAATATCAGAGGGCACCATCTACAACTTGTCTACGTTCATCACGGATGAGATTGTAAGTTGCGAAGGAAGGAGACAGATCTTGTTCGGTAATGTCCTACTGATAATCAATCATTTTTTCAGAGATTGGAGTACCTGATGCATCAGAAAAATTCATATGGGAGTACCCGGTTGAGGACCCTTCACCCACAAAAATTTTAAAAATACGCATGTGACTCCATGAAAACCGTGCACAAGGTGCACCTAGAGAAATGGTATACACGCCTAAGGAACATGTTTGGGGCAGAATGGAGGATTCTGAACAACAACTACAATGCCAGCCCACCAAAGGAGAAGCAAATTTTTTGTGTACCAACATTTCTACCTGGGTAGGTTCAAACTGATAGATGAGACATGGAGCCCATGGTGCAAGCTCCCCTTCACCTTCACAGCTCAATACTTCCAAGCGGGAGTAAACAGGTTTAAAGAGTCCAAGAAGCTGAAACTAGACCTTGGTAATCTAGGACCGGAGCACAGGGAAATGTGCAAAGGGTTGGTCTACCCCGAAAAGCATGCGCGTACGTGGAGAGGTATGTGTCACATGAAGTATAAATGACAAATCCCATGACCTTTCCCATTACAGGAGGATCCGCTGCGTGCACGTGTACCTCCGCATAAGACCCAAATCAGAGAAGGGCACATATTTGGAAAATGAGGTATCTATGCTTGGGGATCCAACTGGTAGGAAGAAACCCACACCCAAGTAGGTGGAAAAGGAGCCAGAGAGGAAAATACCAAGTGTTGGGAAACACAGGTAATAGGCTCCCCTGGGAAAAGCACTAGGACAAGCATGTATTCACACAAGAAGAGGCCCTTAGTCAAGGAAAAGACTCTAGAGCTAGAAAATCCATCAGACAAGGAGTCCTCGGGAGAAGAAGAAACAAAGTCACCTACACTGGAATCCCCGGTTAGGAAGAAGCAGAGGCTAGAAGAGGAGACCACCTCAGAAGATACTGGAAGTTTGGACAAGTGCATAGGTGAAGAGGAAGCTAGTGAAGAAGATGTTAGTGGGGAAGATGAGCTAGAAAAGGAACAAGGGCCACTTGTTTTCAACGTACATGATTCGATGAAGAAGGTGAGAAGAGGAGCAGGGGTTCCTCTTCATGTGGCACAAGGATAGCTAGGAAGGGAGAGGTGCCCAAGACATGAGAAGTGAGGGAGATGGCACGTAGAGATGTAGAAGGCCCCAAGCCTTATGGTGGAGCAGATACCCAAGGTGGTAGAGAGAGAAGAAACAAAGGCCATTGAGACCTTGGAGGAGGAGAAGTTGAAGCACAACGTTGAGCCAATGTTAAATGAGGAGAAGGAGGAGAGCACGAAAAGGACCACGACAACACTTGGAGGCCCCATTTTAACTATAAGTATTCCTAAGGGCACACGCATGGGAGGAAGGCACATAGGGGAGGAGAGGCTAGGGATGGGTTACATTGATGACCCCAACAAAGTGTTTCACATGCGGTTCCAAAGCATGATTCCGGTAGAAGAGCTCTGTAGCCATGTCATCTTTTGACAAGGAGGCTACCTACCCATGGATGAGGAAGATGCTCTCATGGGAAATTGAGTCCCATCTTGATGAACTAGAATTTGAGGTAAGCCATGGGGCAATAATAACATTTCCAGGGCCAATAAAAGACAACCCCATGGTGAACGCTCAGCAGCTCTCGGATGAACAACTGTGTAACATGTGCACGCTGAACAAGGTCTCCATTGAAATCAAGGCTAGACTCTTTAGGTGGAATGATAGAATCAAAGATCTGGAGGAGGACCTAAAGAAGAAAGAGGAAGAACTAGCAAGGGCCAAGGAGCTTAGCCAAGAGAAACTAATCAACGCCCAGTTGTAGCGTGAGCTAAAAGATGAGAAGGCCAAGGTGGGCATGGTATACAAGAAGGTGGAGGCTATAAATAATGCTATAGTATTGAAGCATCTAGACCTAGCACCCTCCGCGTAGAAATATGGATCTGCTTTAGGATGCCTAGAGGATTTAACAAGAGTCCTCACCATGGAAAGGTAACCGTTAGCCTTGGAATCTACAGAAGAAGTGGCCACACGCTTGGAGAAGGAAGATAAATTGAAGGTCATGGCATTCGTAGTAGAGTACAACAAGGTTCTTGCTGATATAAAAGTCACTTCCTAGACTGCTGAGGCCACATATGACAATTGCGTGGATAGAGACAAAGTGGCAGGCATCTTGGTCACCACTCATGAAGCAGAACTCAAGGAGTTCTAGGAAAAGAATAAAGGGAATAGGGTAGAAAGGGACAAAATCCTTTCCGAGGTCGAAAAAGAAAATCTAAAGCCATTGAAGCCTTAAGGGGTTCAATTAAAAACTAGTTGAAGGAACTGTACCCATAGATTACGTGGAGAATGGATGCGCTGGATGATGTGGGCAAAGAGTTAGAGAAAATTTCCAACACCATAAGCACATGAGGAAATGGGCTACATTTTGATGAGGTGAGCACCCTAGTTGGTGACCTCTATCAGAAAGCGTAAAATGAAGTCGATGCCTAGAACAAGTTGGAGGCCGACTTGCAAAAGGATTTTCCTAGCCTTTGCAGTGATTCCATCATTTCCTATTCTTTTTCCATATTCTTTCATCCCCTTATTCTTATCCCATGGTGTAAGTCCACCATATTCTTTCCTTCTCTGGAGAAGTGTTCCCGTGGATGGAGAACATAGTAGTGTGGGGTAATGTTGGGCCCCTAAGATATTGGCTAAGTACAAAAGGTGCATAGGCACGCAAGGCCTAGTTGAAGAAAATGCACGCAAGGATAAAGTGCATAGGGAGGGTTTAGAAGGCTTTAAGGAAACCCATGGCATGTGTGGACAGAACCAAGGGTTTGGGACTTAGCCATTTTGGGTGTTTTGGTAGAACACATGAAAAGCATGACCCGACTATGCATGCGGAGTGGATAAGGTGCCACTGGTGACAGGGTGGCCCAGGAAGGAGCATGCATGGGTAGAAGCTTCTAGAAGCTCATCATGGTAAAAGATGGAAAGATCAGGCCTGAGGAGCATGCCCACATGGAGGACCACATTCAGACACTTGGCATCAGATCTGAGGCCATTTGGAGGATGAGTTGGCAGCCCAAAAATCCTATATATACAAGCACCTGCAGAAGGAAAAAAAACAACCAGATAGTGGGTGGAGCTCTGTAGAAATATTGCAAGAACTCTGTTAGTTTGGGAAATTATGCTTAGGGAAGGATGTATCAAGGGTATGGGGTTATAAATTTCTTTGTGAGCCTAGTCATATGAGTCTAGATATAATGCATGACTGTAGGTCTACTTCTCTGTAACATTTTGTAATGACTCCATGAATATAAGGAGGTTACCAGTTTATAATGAATATGAACATTGATGATTCTAATGCATACATTTTTCAAAATTCTTTTGCATTTATGTTTATGATTAAGTATGAGTGTTTGTATACAACTTCTTTCTATTTTGGTATAAGTTATCCAATATGTTAAGCATTTTCTATCTAGAATGATTGCAAGGATCTAGAAGCCGTTCTGAGCTCTATGATGCTTGTATGTTTTACTCCTTCAAAACCCTTGAATATGGATCATAGATGATTCTTGGTTTATTGGGTTTTTATAACTTGTACTATCTTATATGCCACATACAATTAAATTGAATATTCATCATTTGTAGGATTGGAAATGTATCCAGTGAGTGGATTTTGTTGTGTTCTTCATGTCTAGGAGAGGATATGGTCCCTTATATGCATGTTTAAGGATCCCATTCCTTACAGATGACTAATTTAGTTTTCCCTTTTACATTGGGTCGGTTAAGGAATGAGGTTATGGAGTGTAAACAAAGGGAGATTAATTTTTTTAATACCAAATATGGCGGAAGAATAAAAAAATCCTCTAGAGTTTAGAAACATGTTAAAACATGATAAAATGTGTTTGGTTAATGAGATGAGAGAACAATTATTCAAGCTTGTCATTAGATTATAAGGTATATTTCAAATTATGGTGCAAATAAAGCCATTGCCTTTAAACATTAAATCCAAAATTAGGTTTGAATACAAGAAGACCCCAGGAAAAATTACAATCAGTAGGGAAATGGAGCTGGCATCCCTTTTCCATGGTATTGAAGCTAAAAGAGTGAAACAAGTATTTAAATCACTGGTAAAAAATGCTAAAAATTTCTTATTGAGTGCACCAATTTTTGACTATCTTCCAAGAACAAGGCCCATAAGAAAAATTGATGAAGAGGCCCATATTGAAGAACATCACTTTGGAAAGAATAAAAACATAAAGGATGATAAAAAACAAAAAATATGGTACCATTTTTCCAAAACACACAATCAACTGGTAAGCTAGTAATGATGTTTATTATTAGAATTAAGGTTTTGAGAAGTTATATTATTTTAGTTGATAAATCATTTTTATCATCTTAAGAAAATTGCATGAGGGATATTGGTCAAACAAAATACAATTAAGAACTTAGAGATATTGTGAATACCATTGTTATATATACAAGGATCATGGGTAAGGATAATAACGGACCCAAAAACAAGCCTAATTGAAATTGAACAGAACATGTTTTAAAGAGAAGAAAAAGTAATGGAGTTTACTGAAAAAGAATCTTTAAACTAAAAAAAAACCAAGAAAGATAAAATATGCATCCAAGGCTAGACATGAATCATTGTATGTAGAATGGTGACAAAATTTATCAAATTCTACCTAAATTCAAAGTCAAGACTTCAATATGCTTGAAATATGTATTGTGATTGAAAATTGAATACTAATGATTTTTTATTTTATAATTTTCATAACAAGTATGCTTTAAAGAAACTATTATGTAAAAATAGTGACCATATGTAAAAAACCTAAAAATTACAACCTAATATTTTTTTAAATATTTCACTTCCAAGCATAAGATAGAATACATTTTAATTCAAGATAAAATCAAGTGGTCCCAAAATTTCCCCATTTAGTAATGATCATGAATTTTCTGTTCACATTTCATGTATAAGAAAGCATAATTCATGATAGATGTAAAAAGTAAGAATAAATACCATACGAGATCTCTCTCTTAAGACATTCATATTCTAAATTCAATTAACATAGATATCTACCTCTGTATTAATAAAATAAATTGAACAACATCATACCAAGATAATAATATATCATAGGGTGAAACCTTTTTATAAACCGTAATTGATTAGTATGTAATTAAGAACTCCAACATCACATCACTCATCTACAAACCCGAACTTACAATCCTCCTTAAGGGAGGTTAATCAACTTGCTAGTTGGTGTCATATGAATTATGAATGAAAATTGAATAAGAATTAGTTATAAGTACTTGCATCCTAATAGTTTTCCTACTTTAATTAATTTATCCATGTGTAATAGATATGAAATGACAACATGAAAACAAAGTACAAGGTGGGAACTATAATATCAAATAACCTCCCTAAAGAAGCAACCATCTGTAATACAGTCAATACATAAGTTCACTAACATTCTCAACCACATAAAGTGAATTCACCACTATGTAAGTGAATGTACCTTTCCATCCTAAATATTTTGGTCATCTTTAGGGTGTATGGAGGGAATATATAAAAAAAATATTATATTGATCCATAAAAAAATAAACATCTCAATAAACAATACACAATGTATAAGACCAATCCCTCAACAACACTATTTTACAACTTTGGAAACAAAGATCAATGAAAACTCTAATCTAATTAGGAGTAAAGTTCTCATTTAGAATCCAATTTCCATTGTTTACTTAATTCATCAAATACACAATGAAAACTTAAAACTATTTCACCATTTTGGCCTCGGATCCTTATGGTCACTTCTAGGTCTCTATTAGAAATTGTATAATACCATTGAAGAACATGAAAAAATATTCAATAACCCTATAGCTCAACAATTTCTTTATCACTAAAATGAACTCACAACCACATCATATTTATGAAACATAACATGAAATCACCCTTGAAAAAATCACTACACTACACCATCAAACCATGATCACTTCTAGGAAATGATTTAACATGAAAAGGAATACAATATTTACCATTCACCTAGTTCATTCCATACTTCTTAAGTAAATTAATGAGTAGACAAAGTAAGTGATAAAAATATTCTCAAATACTAAGGGAATACATATTTTCAAATAGTTATCGCTTCTATAATATAAGATGTAATTCATAGTGCAATTATTAAATTGAATATTTCATGCATGTTTTAAACAACAAGTCAAACTTAAACACAACGTCAAATGTATGTATTAAATAACATCAAATTATAAATCAATAAACAAACCAAACCATTAATTATCTCTGAATTAAACAACATATGTATGACTAGAAACAACTTCATAATTTTTTTCTACTCTAAGTTGAATGCTACTTGAGATATCATGCTTATACTCTTCATTTGATACTACCATATCATAATGCTCTATTTTTATCCATTTCCATCATTACACCAAGTTATAATTGTTCATGGGTAACTTGAAGTGCCATTGAATGTGTAGATATTTCTCCAACTTCTCTAGTTGTATTTTTAGAAGAACAAGGGATTGAGAGGGGAGGTTAATAAGTCCTTAAAATATTTCAATTCATTTACCATCACATAAATTCATTATTTCATTCATCTATTTACCATCCATAACCATGTATGCACATTAGGTGTGCATTAAGCATTCAAAAAAACATTAAACAAAGAAGAAGACACATGCAATCCATATATAAGTGAGAAAACCTCATGGGGAAGAAAACCTACTAAAAGTTTCTAATATTACTCATAAAAAATAAATTTAGTGAATCAATAACCTCACAAGGAGCACCAACTCTACAATGAACACCAACCCCTAATTTAGTGAAGCACCAACTCCAAAAGGAGGCTAAAACCCCATAACATGAATAAGCACGAACTCATCCAACTGATGATGATGATCTATGCTTTTGTTTCTGCCAAAATTGATAAAGATCTCTAATTCAACACACACAATCACTATCAAACGCTCATTCCTCTAGCTTGCTCTATCTTCTTCTTTCTCAACTTGTCTTGTCTCTAAACCTTTGAACACATGCCATAAATGATTCTTTAAATTTTCACACACACCATCATATATGAAATCATGCATTAGAATCTCCTTCACATCCTTAGGCAGGTTGTACCTTTCCCTCACACAAGACTAGTTCAAATTTGAACTCTACACTCACTTTTATATGCATTTCACTTCACCAAAACAAAGGAGGTAGTTGCCTCACATTTATTTTTACCAATTAATTATAATAAAATCCTAATAATTTTATTAAAAATGTCACATATGACCCATGTAGGTTAGACATGCCCAAAACCCGATCTTGCACCAAAAAGGCTCAAAACCCCATCACTAGGATGAGTAAAATCCACTAACACAAAAATATGATTATTAAAGCTCTAAAATTCACCACACATGTGTAATATGAAATTTAAACATCATACATGGTCTAAATTTTACTTTTAACAATCAAATATTGTTAGTGTAGGTTATTATTTATCCTTTTATTTATTTATTAGGATAATTCTTACACTTGTGTTAGCCCTACACTTGTTGGGTTAGCTTGCTTAGGTGTACTATTTGTATGAAGCTAGCTTACTAGTTGTGTTTAGTTAGCTTCTTAGTTATGTGGAGTTAAATTACTAGTCTTATGGAGTTAACTTAACTACCGGTTCAGGTTAGTGGTAGTTCTTCACCAAAGGTGATTTAGGTAGTAGTTGCACTTCCCTCCTCCTATATGTACATCTTTCTTATTGAGTAATTCATATCATTGTATCGTAATGTATTGAGCATTATGGATTATGATGGATTTCCATATATGGTATTTTTTATCCCAATTTTACCCCCCCTTAGGGCAAAATTGATCAAACACGACCCTGCACAGAAGAAAATTGGAAGGGTTGGTTTAGTCATGTGAGTCCACATTCCAAATTCGACAATGGAGGATAAAGGGTTGATGAAGGAGGCCAATGATGTTAAAAGAGTCTAGAGGCTCAACAAGATAATATTGAATAAAGGGCTCATTTTTTTGAATTTGTATGTAAGTTGACTCGAGGAAAAGTAATGGACTCGCGAAGGCACCATGTGTCGATTGATGCAATTCCAAAAGTCACATCAAAATGGAAACCCCAAATAAGCGTGAATCTTCCACATGTCAAAAGTCTCAAAAATTTACAATGGATGTAGTGAGAGTCAAAGGACTTGTAGAAGGTGCCACGTGTTAGCTCAATGCAACTTCAAAAGAAGAATCCAAAGCGGGGTCCCCAAATGAGCGCTATCCCTCCATGTGGTCGAGTCGAAAGGTAGCACTGGCCATTAAAGAGTCAAATTACAATAGGGCCGAAAGAAGCCTCCACATGTCTCAATGATGCTTCTCTGAGGCCAAGTCCAAAAATGTTTCCAAATGTGTGCAGACTCTCCATGTGTCTAGGGTCAAAAATTCTTCCTAAATGGGTACTAGGCCCGAATCAGCTAAGTACAATAGGGTCAGTAGAAGCCTCCATGTGCCTCATCTATGTAACTTCAAAGGAAAAATCCAGAGCAGGTTCCCAAATGAGTGCTAGCCCTCCATGTGTCCCAGTGCACGAAAAGGGAACATCAGCTGTTGAAAAGTCCAAGCTTGAGACAGGCCGAAGGAAGCCTCCATGCGTCAGCTTGGCACATCTTTAAGGTTAAAATCCAGAGGTGGTCCCCAAACAAGCGCAAGAACGCCATGTGGCCGAGAAGTCAAATAGGGGTAGAGCCACCATTGAAAAGTCAAAAAGCCTACTAAAGGAGTCACTTGTCTCTTTGACACTCGTTTAAGAGGTGAATCTAAAAGTGGTCCCCAAACATGCACTAACTCTCCATGTGAGTCAAGTCGTGCACAATGTCTCCGCCAACATGAAGGGTTTGGGTAGAACACAAAGGAACCAGAATAGGCACGTGAATGATGACATGTGTCGGTTTGGCATAAAAATAAGAATGAAAAGATGAGGAAAAGTATCAAGACACGTGAGGCCTCCACATAGATCTACGCGAATAGACCCCAAACTTGAAACACCTTTAGGTAGCCATAAATTTTGACCAAGAGCTCATAATTAAGCAAGAAAGGACTTTTCGAGAGCTCTTGACACTGCTACTAGCTTGCCACCATTAATGATCTGGTCCACCATTTTTGAGGATGTCAAGTCTCTCACCTATTGTCATGATGAAGAATGGAATCCTTTCTTACCCAACAAGGAACAACACATGGAGGGATGGGTCTTACAGAGAAGCCCATCATTGTTACATGTAGATTTCAATGCTTTCTCGGAGTGGTTGGAGTATGTGAATTCAATGCTCTTCTAGGGGTGGTTGGAGTATGTGGATTTAATGCTCTTCCAGGGGCATATTTCTATGGATTCAAATTTTATCTCTCCTCTCATCCTTCTATATATTGTAAAGGAGGGGCATATTTCTAAGGGTTGTTCATTTCTTCCCTCATGCCTCCCTCTCTTTTTCTTCCCTAGGGTTGAATGTAGATTTTAAGCCTCCTCTCATGGCTCTGTAATGGTGTTTTCTTGCCTCTCACCAAATGATGATGTACTATGTGAACTCATGGAGAAATAAAATATGTTTTGTCATGCATTTTTTCCATCCATCCTTATTTTATTGTCTCTTCTTACTTATCATCATTGCGGGGTATACTGTGTGTATACTTCGATGTCTATGCATGTTTTAAGAGCTATGTTTAATGGGTTTGAAGTGGTGTTCTGTGTGAACTCTATATTTGGTCTATGATGCATCTTTCCATCCTCTCCATTACTCACCTCTCTCCACTTTAGGTAACTGAGATTGTGATCAACAACCCTCGTTCTCTGGTGTACCACAATTTTAGTGTAGGATTTGTTTGCATGCACTTTCTCTCCTTGGTCCCTTGGAAGGTTAGATTAGGATTAGATAGTTTTCTTGCATTAGAATAGCTTATGGTAGGTAGTTTAGGAGCAAGAACCATCTTTCTCTAGAGGTCCATCTCAAGTCCACAAGTCCCATAGCTTTAGAGATGGTCCCATGTTATGTAGTCACATCGGATGCCCCACTCAGATATGAGGCCATTCGAGGGGTGCTATGATATTTCATCAATAGTTTTGGCATGCCTGATGGGACACCGAGGTTAGATTTTTATCATCTTTCTAAGGTGTCTCATTATAAAAAAAATCTTAAGCCACCATGTGACCACATCAAAAATTTTGGCATGCTCGGTGGGATAGGTGTGAAGCACCGTACCACTTCACTTCATCAGGTTCAATGTGCTCTTGGTGAAGATTATAGGCTTTAGAGGAACTTTCAAGCACATATGGTGACTCCATCTGGTCAACAAACCATCCTCTGAGCTGTAAACCTCCCATCCATTTTCATCGATTCATCTTTCCACATCTTCCATCTTCTTCCATTTATGAAGTTGTGCAGTCATGAATTCATTCCCCTCATACGATCCACACTTGCAACAGGAAATCGAAGAGTTTGATCTCCTATCAAACTTGGAGGAATGTTTTGATGAGGAGGGCCTCATAGAAATTACAAATTTCACTACCCCATCATTCATCCTTCAACCACAAGAACCCACTTCAAGAGTTGCCACCGGTCATGCTCATTTTAGAGCATGAGGTTGAGCTATAAAGCACCAAAGGTCAACAATAGTGCCTACCAGATCCAAGCGTAGAGAAAATATAGGAGGTGTACATTCTGTTTGTTTAAACTTTGAGGAGGGTAAAACACCATCTACGAGGTGGTTTTTACTCTCATTTTTGACCATGTTTAGTGCCAAATCAACTACATGGTTACAATTTGTGAGGAAGGGGAGCTACTTCTCCCTGCCAGTTATAGGATTTTTTGAGTCCCCTTTGCTTCTGGTTAGCATAGAGTAGGTAGGTTTTCTTTTAGCAAAATAAGTGCTTTCACACACTCTACATATCCCACTTGGGGTGTGTATGATTTTAGTTTTGTACATAGTGGTGTTGTGGTGTTTTGTTGCTCTAAGGTTGTATCACTATATAAGTCAGTGTGCCCATAGTCCATTTCCAGAATAGGTAAAAGCCCCAGGTCAAGAAAATTTTCTAATCTTAGAACCTCATTTTCAAGATTTTCTTATGAAAATTAAGAGCATGGACAACGGGGGCGGAGTTCAAGGTAACCAAGTGTAAGTTACATCGAGGCTCATGGTTTCAAGGACAAGATCAGTACTAGGCTATCATTCGTGACTCCATGCCCAATGGATGTAACAAGGCAATTGGTCTCTTCATCTAGCAGGTAGATGTCCTTGTGATTCTCTAAATCTGTTATCCCAATTTTACCCCCTGAGGGTAAAATTGATCAAACACGACCACGCATGAGAAGAAAATTGGAAGGGCCGGTTCAGTCATGTGAGCCCACATTCCAAATTTGAAAATGGAGGAGCAAGGGTCGGCGAAGGAGGCCAACGATGTTAAAAGAGTCCAAAGTCTCAAGAGGAGAAGATTTAAGAAAGGGATAGAATTTTTCGGACTTCGCATGCAAGTTGACTTGGGGAAAAGAAATGGACTCGTGGAAGGTCAGTATGTGCTAGCTCGATGTAATTCCAAAAGGCACATAAAAATAGAGACCCCAATCGAGTGTGAATATTCCATATGTCTAAAGTATCAAAAAGTTACAACGACCGTAGTGAAAGTCAAAGGAATCCCGAAAGGTGCCACATGTCACTTGACCTAACTTCAAAAGAAGAATCCAAAGCAAGGTCCCCAAATGAGTGCCAGCTCTCCATATGGTCGAAAGTCCAAAAGGCAAGACTTGTCCATTGAAGAGTCTAAGTACAACAGGGCCGGTGGAAGCCTCCATGTGTCTCAATGATGCACCTCCAGAGGTTATGTCCATAGAGGGTTTCCAAATGTGCATGGACTCTCCACGTGTCTAGGGTCCAATAGTTGTTCCTAAATGGGTAAAGCAAGCTTTGAATCATCTAAGTACAATAGGGTTAGCGGAAGCCTCCATGTGCCTTATCAATACAATTTCAAAGGAAAAATTTTGAGTGGGTTCCCAAACAAGTGCCATCCCTCCATGTATCCCGTGTTTGAAAAGGGGACACCAGCCATCAAAAATTCCAAGCTCGGGATAGGCCAAGGAAGCCTCCATGCGTCAACTCGACACATCTTCAAGGTTAAAATCTGAGGCAGGTCCCCAAAATAAGTGGAGGCTCGCCATGTGGCCAGAAGTCAAATAGGGTAGAGCCAGTCATTGAAAAGTCCAAAATCCCGTTGAAGGAGTCACATTTCTCTTTGGTGATCTTTTCATCCAAAAATAGTCCCCAAACATGCACTAGCTCTCCACATGTCTCGGGTCAGGCACAATGTCTCTACCAACAAGAAGGGCTTAAGTAGAACATAAAGAAACCATAGAAGGTTTGTGGATGATGTCACATGTCGGTTTGGCACAACAATAAGAATGAAAAGAGGGGTTGAATTCTAAAGATGCGTGGGGCCACCACATGGATCTACGTGAATAGACCCCAAACCCAAAACACCTTCAGACAACCATAACTTTTGACGGGAGCTCAAAATTGAGTTTGAAAGGGCTTTTCAGAGAGCTCTTGGTGCCTTCTACTCACCTACCACCATTAATGATATGGTATGCCATTTTTGAGGTTGTCAAGTCTCTCACCTATTGCCATGATGAATAATGGACTCCTTTCTTGCCTAACAAGGAATGACACATGGAGGCACGGGTCTTGCAGTGAAGCCCATCATTGTTACAGGTAGATTTCAATACTTTCTAGAGTGGTTAGAGTAGGTGGATTGAATGCTCTTCCAGGGGTGATTGAAGTAGGATTCAAATTTTCTCTCTCTCCTTCTCTCATCCTTCTATATATTGTAAAGGAGGGGCATATTTCTAAGGGTTGGTATTTCTTCCCTCCTTCCTCCCTCTCTCTTTCTTCCCTAGGGTTGAATGTGGAGTTTAAGCCTCCTCTCATGGCTATGTAATGGTGTTTTATTGCCTCTTACCTACTGATGATGTACTGTGTGAACTCATGGAGAAATAAAATATGTTTTGTGATGAATTTTTCCATCCCTCCTTATTTTATTATCTTTTATTGCCTCTCATCATTGTAGGGTATACTGTGCATACTTCTTGATGTCTATTGCGCAGGTTTTGAGAACAATGTTTAATGGGTTTGAAGTGGTGTTCTGTGTGAACTCCATATTTGGTCTGTGATGCATCTGTCCATCCTCTCCATTTCTCACCTCTCTCCACTTCAGGAAGCTGAGATTGTGATCAATAACCTCCTTCTCTGGTGTATCACCATTTTAGTGTAGGCTTTGTTTTCATGCACTTTCTCTCCCTAGTCCCTTGGAAGGTTAGATTAGGATTAGATAGTTTTCCTGCATTAGAATAGCTTGTGGTAGGTAGTTTAGGAGTAGGAACCAGCCTTCTCTAGAGGTCCATCTCAAGTTTGCAAGTCCCACATCTTGAGAGATGGTCCAATGTTATGCGAGATCACGGTGAATGCCCATCTCGGTTTGAGGCCATTCGAAGTGCTTTGTGATTTTGCATCAACAATATTTTAGCTCTTCTATTTTCCAAATCTAATGTGGTGTGCTATTATCATTTGAGATCATAGCTTGGAACAATCTTCTTATCATTCCTTTCAAATATTTCATAACATGGGCCAAAAGGCTCATATCCTTCATCAAATAAGCTGTTTCGGATACCTTGTCTTCACCTTTGGGCTTCAAGACCACCCAAGATTAACTCCACTATGGCATGTGACCACTATATGGAATCATTATGATCTTTACATAACATCTATTAATATTATATATCATGAAACATCAATGTGTTAAATCCACACAAACTTTCCTCTTCACCATATCATGCTGCATCGAAACCAATTTTGCAAACTCAAATAGTTTTCACCCTTCTGTCATTTCCAAGAACCAAAAAGGACTTAAATAGGAACATAATATATCCCTATTCACTCTCCAAGTGATATAAACATCAACTAATCCATTTCATGCCTTAACAAGCTCAATTTTTTAGACCAACAAACTGTCTTGAAAATGTAGCTACCTTCTTCTTCACAAATTAACCTAAAAACCCATAAAATAAAATCACAAAGATAAAATAAATATATAAATGGAAATTCCTATGAATTATATTTCTAGAACATATTATTACTCTTTCCAACTCTAAGTGGAGGGCTGCAACCAAACCGGTCTGGAAAATGCTTCTTAAGCCTTCTAGGACTCAAGAACGATTATGAGATAAACTTGCTCCATCACCTCAAAAACCACTTACAATCTTAAAAAATATGGAACACAATTATACATGATATATAAGCACTCAGAAACATTCACCAAGAAAGGAAAACTTAGAATCATCACTCCACCTCATGTATCTACTTAACACCCTACTAGAACAAACATCCTCCAGATTTGATCCTCAAAGAATAAGTAATAAATTATTCATACCATATAAAAACAAATTTTTGATATACCATTAGAAATATCTCTGAACTAGGATCATAAAAAAACTTGAATGGAGTTCTAAATCCTCATGTAGCTCTTAATGTCAATTTTACCACAAACTACTCCAAACTGCCCCAAAAAAGTCTTCATAAATAGGGTACAATTTTCACTTTTTCTCTTCAACCATGACCTGAAAATATCATGGAAATCTAGAAAAAATCAGGGGCTAAAAAAATGTTAATTTATTTTTCAACTTCTTTGGAGAATCTTTCCTTAAACTGAACTTCTTCAGAAACAAGCATTTTTAGGTGGGGCCCACATAATGTCACATACTCTAATATAATTTTATAGAACTATGGAAGAGTATCCTAAAAATTAAAATCATCAATTTCAAAAAAACCAATCAAAGATGGGATGGTACAAACAATATTCTCTAAGTCACTTCTAGCAAAACACACTCAGTAACTTATCCAGTTTGGCAAAACTTTCATATCTTGTAATTCCTTTAGAAATTTGACCTGAAACTTATTATGAAGCATCATGACAACATCCTCTAACTGTACTCACCATCTGGTCCAAATAACTCTAAAAGTCTCCATCCATTAAGACTTACCTGTGTTATCTTGCATGTTTCTCACTATTTACTTCCCATGGACCTCATACATACACTCGAATCACCGAATAATGACATGAAACTCACAAACTACTTCAGGTACCCTACCATGATGATGATACAATACTCCACCAAGACTCATCAGATCCAAATATCACACCTCCTTACCATTCTCAATGCCTTAGGGCTAGGAATAGGCCTAGAATGACTTGAATCAACCATGGGTGACCATGATGACATCATGTAGACACCGAGAAACCCATACCACATCATAATAACCATTCTTGACATCATGACATACTCTAACTCACTTGGGAGAACTCAAACCATGACTCTTCCTAGAAAACCAAGCTCTAGGACCTCCTAGAACTCACCAAACATGGACACTACTAATAAACCTTCATGTTTGACCATTGACTAACACCACATGGAGACTCATACTACACCATGACACCCTTTTCCATAAATTTACTTGACATCAATGAAAACAAAACACACAATGACCAATAATATCGCCCTTTGTCATTGATGGCAACCACCTTCGTAAAAAATTTATGGAAACCAATAAAACCACTACCTACATGACCTCTTTCCCATGTTTCTAATGCTTCTCTTCCACTTTGACATATATGAAAAAGGATACTATGATGAAACAACATGAGAAATGACAACACAAGACTAGAAACAATGAAAAAATTGTACAAAACCAACTTACTTGACTTAGAAAGCTCCCCATGGGACTGTACTCTCTCCTTTTTAACTCATTTAACAACATATGAAGATCATATGGACCTGATAAAATATACAAACCAGATATATCTGAACGAATACTCTCTATTTTATCCTTCATTATTTCTAATCATCACTTCTTAGGATTGTACCTTGCAAGAAAACTCACAAATATGCCTCCAAACTTATCATACCCCACTTTATGAATATTATCCCTAAACAACACCTAAAGTGCATTCTTGAAAAACTTCACCAAGCTCTAAACTCATCTCAAACATGGAATCCAATCTCTAAATTCTCCCCCTCAAGTCATTACATCCATTTCATTCTAAAATCACAAAATTTTAGGTTCTTACCTTGCATGCATGGATTGAATATGGATTAATCACTCCATCACTATCTTGAAGTATAGTTCTTAGTGTATTACATATTACTTGCATGCATTGAAACTCCTTTGGATCATTAATAGCTTTCCTTTCACCTATTCTTGCAAAAATTGTCACAAGCTTACCATATATGTTTTCTCAGTAACATCCTTGGGACCTCAAATACCGTAAACCACACTTGAGGGAATTCAAGCTACTCCCCTTGTTTCAATAGGATTTCATGAACCTGTAACTTACAAATGCAGAGCTTAATAAACAAATAGAATTCAATTGATCAATCAAAATTATTTTTGAATCATCATATTTTACTCTGTTTTCCCTATATATTGACTATCTTCATACCTTCAAGTTGTATCCTATACCTATAGTATTCTTGACTAACAATCTCTGAATAAGATCATCTTTTAAACCTAATATACCTTGAAACATTTCGTTATTTGATATACATGTTATTACTATCTTTGAACTGATAAGAAACTTGTTCATGTATCAACAACTCTTTGCTCAACCATGTTTTTCCTTTCTAGGAAAAAAATTTAGTCTCGAGACATAAGATTCTAATTTGCTCTTTCTTAGGCTTAAGAAAGTGCTAATACACACTCTTTTACTTATAGAATTCTTCATTCTAGTTCTTATCCTTTTACAAGACCTTTTCTCACTTGATCCTCTTTGACCTTGCTAAGCATACCCAAGATTCATCCTTAGAATTTGACGACATGATTGCAGGCTTCAACTTTAAAGACCCCATGTAGACTTAATTCTTAGACCTTTGACACATTTCATGGTTGTAAAAATATTTATTGTGTTTAACACAATTTTCCATATTTTCCACAAGGTTTCTTGTGATACCACTATCACAGCTCTAATTGAATCACACTTTCAAGGCTTATCCAAATTTTAATCTTCAACTTTCTACATGATCATTTGACTCCCCAAGGGAGTGCACACCTCATCATGATAACTTGTACTTCCCTTATTCAACAAATCGAACCTTGTTTATTGAAGTTCCTAATCTTAAAACTAATTAAGCATATTCATGTCACAGCCATGATGTATGATATGTAATAAATAACAATGAAACAATATCGAGGATCTCAAATACTTGAGAGTGCCAATATGCTCTTCTTGATCATGTATTAACCATGCCCGAACCTTGCAGACCTATAGGTTGCCTTATCACAGAACCATGATGCTATGTTAACTTATTCATTCATATTTCATAAGGTGTGATAAATTAATAAATGTGTCTTAGAGCTAGAGAAACCAATCACATACATCATCAACCATGTACTATTCCATTTCTATACTTTGAGAAAAACCATCCCTATCAAATAGTCATACAAACTTACTTTTACACCTTCTATCTTTTTCATCAAGCCTTAGATCCTTTTATAGGTCAACCATCTCTTTTACTATACTTACCATGCATGGAGAACACCATTTTAGATATTAACGCCACACTCAAACCTGAGTCAACTCTTGAAGTTTGCAAACTTTGAAAATCCTTTCTAATTAATACCAAAACATTAATTTTCTTCATAGCCTTGATAACTTTGACAATATTTGCTACATGACATTTTTTTATATTTGGAAAAAATCCTATAGATTAGTTTGACAATAGATATAGGATCTAGATTACTCTTCAAACAACTCATGAACCTTTACTTCTTGTAGACCTTGATACAATGAATTACCATTTCATGCCTTATGGACAACATTTTTGCACAAACAACTCCTCTTGAATTTTCACCTAAAAATTTCACACTCTTGAGCTTCCTAAGGTGAAGTTTATCAACCTTCAACTAAAAATGACCTTATATTGATAAATTTTCATTTTAGCTTGCATAGATACACTTGGGCACCTTTGAAAAAGTATTATATAACCATAATTAAAAAATTGTCATGGAGTGATAATGATTATATCTATATAGTGACATCTTACACATTTTTATACCCTTGTGGATGCCCTACAAACCAACCCGAGACACATTATAGACTGATACCAATACTCCCCTTGACCTTAAAAGTATGTATAACCTCATTAGTCCATGGATTTCATATATCTTCACAAGTCTTCATCATGTATAAGGTATTCTTGATATCAACCATCATAAAATCCTTGAAATCCTTTCCTCTATACATTCATCCTTAGACTTAACTCTAAGTCTTCAAGATACAACTTCAATGCATGAAAAATACCATGAACAACTAAAAATCATTCCTTATAGATCCTTTGAATATGAATTAAGATGAAATTTTAGATGCAAAACCTTCATATATAGGCCTCTAACTATACATATCCACCTGAGACCACACCTTCTAGGCTTCATCATAGTTTCTTGAAAACTTCAAACACTTATCACTCTCTTTCTTGGGGTTTAAAAAGGATTAATCTTAATCATACTGATAGGACTTATTAACATGACCAAGATAAATAAAATTATGTTGAAACTATACCCGTTGATGCATAAACTCAAGAACTCAAACTTCCTTACTACTTAGACCTAACCTTTGAGATATCATACTCCTCATGACAAGTTAGACAACTTCATAAAGGACAAAGACAATAACACAAGCTCGGACCTACAAACCTCAAAGATCCAAAATCAAACTATATATACATCAACCAACAACTACTCCATGTTATGACACACTTAGAATAAGCTTATAGACTAAAAACCATATTTGAAGACACACTTAGAGATTTCAGACTCTTTTACATAGTGATAGTGACCTAGCACATGAATTTTATACATTCACAGACCTAAAACACATTAAAAGCAGACCAAGAAATTCTCAAAGAAAGGTGGTATAGATTTTTGATGATGTCACAATCTTACATGGACTTAAACTAACACAACACCCCTTTATACATCTTGTGATAACCATATACTTATTTAATTGAAACACTTAATTCAAACACCTAATAATAACAATACCTCAAAGACACATGAATATGTCACTTCACATACCTTATAACACTTGAAGTGTTCCAAACACCTAGATCCTTAAAATTCTCATGTACTAAAGCATTGAGGAACATATGATTTTATTCAAACAAAGAAAACATACTTCCTTTTCCTAACTTAGGCTTGAGAAATTTGTTTTCCATCACGATGGAACTAGAAATCTCATTGAAAGACTTCATAGGATTAGGATTTATGATGTGCATTTTAGACTTTGAACCAACTCCTTGACATATTTAGATTGAACAACATCCTTCTTGAACATAGGATAAGACCTTACAATAAACCTCTTATTTCTTTGACAAAATCTTTCTATATGACTAGATTTTTGACAATTGAAGCAAATAACATCCTTCTTTCTTCTTGGCTCAAATACACTAAGATTCCATCCAAAATCATTTTCCTTGTGACCATACTCACAACATGAATGAAATTCACCTTTGATTAAAACTATATCACTCCTAAAAGGCCTCTTTTTGTAATCTCTAGCTCTATGACCAAAATCATGAAAAACATAACAATATACATTGAAGGAGTACCATACCCCATAACATTAGGTTGTATAATAGGGTTATAACTTCTAAAATTAGCCTTCTTAGTCACCTTATTCTAAAATTTAGAACTTGGGCTAGCTTCACCATCATTCTTCACATTTTATTCTTCAAACCCTAGGCATTTTTGTCACTAGCCACCCTTTGTCCTTCTAAAATCCCACCAAAATATTAAGATATCTTCTCAATCATTTCATATATTCTCAACCTAATAGATGCACTCTCTAAATCTGATTCCAAATATTTTAACCTCTCTTCATACCTAGAACAAATGTCTTCTTTCTCATTTAGGGCTTTAAACACTCTTTCAACCTCTAACTCCAAACCCTTGATGGATTTACCATGCTCTATATCCATATCCTTGATTTGAGCTTATAAGCCATGAATCACTTACTGAGATAATTCATTACTCCTTATTAATGTAACTTCAACATCTAAAGACAAACCGATTTCTTGTGCTTAAAAGGATATCCTTTAAGTTGCTAAAATTTCTTCACAAAGACTCTCTATGATAGCAATTTTGGAAGTAAAATGGAATGGGGGTGACACAGTCCTACAAATATTTCAATTGATTTACCATCACATAAATTCATTATTTCATTCATCCATTTACCATCCATAACCATATATGCACATTAGGTGTGTATTAAACATTCAAAACAACATGAAACAAAGAAGAAGACACATGAACACCATATATAAGTGGGAAACCATAATAAGGAAGAAAATCCACTAAAAATTTGTTGATATTACTCACAAAAAATAAATTTAGTGAAGTAACAACTTCTTAAGGAGCATCAACCCCTAGTTTAGTAGAGTACCAACCCTACAAGGAGCAACAACCCCTAATTTAGTGAAGTGCCCACTCCATAAGGAGGCTACAACCCCTAAGATGACTAAGAACCAACTCATCCACCTAATTATGATGATCTCTGATTTTTTTCCATAAAAATTAATGGATATCTCTAATTCAGCTCACACAATTACAATCAAACCCCCATTCCTCTAGGTCACTCTATATTATTCTTTCTCAACTTGTATTGGCTATAAACCTTTGCAAAAATTCTCTAAATTAGTATTAAACCTGTCACACACACAATTATATATTAAATCATGTATTAGAATCTCCTTCACATCGCTAGGTAGGCCACACTTTTCCCTCTCACAAGACTAGTTCAAATTCGAACTCAACACTCACTTTTATATGCATTTCACTTAACCAACACAAAGGAGGTAGGTAACTAAAATTTATTTTTACCAATTAATCATAATAACATACCATTAAATTCATTAAAAATGTCACATATGACCCATGTAGATCGGTCATGCCCAAAACCCTTCATCTTGCACCAAAAAGGCTCAAAACCCTATCACTAGGATGAGTAAAAATCACGAACACAAAAAATATGATTATTAAAGATATAAAATTAACCACACGTGTGTAATATTATATTTAAAAATCATCCATGGTCATAATTTTACTTGGACCAATACAATATTTCATAGCATGGGCCAAAAGGCTCATATCCTTCACCAAACAACTTTTTCTAGCACCATGTCTTCACCTTTAGGCCTCAAGACCACCAAAGATAAAATAAAATATGGCATGTGACCAATATATGTAATCTTAAGGACTTTAAAATAACATATATGCATGTTATACCTCATGAAACATTCGTGTGTTCAAGCCAAAACAACTTTCCTTTTCACTAAATTATGCTACCTAGAAACCAATTTTACAAACTCAACTATTTTTCACCTTTACTGTCACTTAAAAGACCTAAAAAGGAATTAAATAGGAAAAATATATAATTCTTTACTCTCTAGGTGATATAAAGCATACAAAAATCCATTTCATGCCTCAATTAACTCAATTTTTCATCTTGAGAAAACCTGTCTGAAAAATGCAGCTACCTTCTTATTCACAAATTGACCTAAAAGACCCATCAAATAAACTCAATAAGACACAAAAAATATAAATGGAAATAAATATGAATCCTATTTCCAAATCATATTATAAATCCTTCCAAATACAAGTGGAATGCCTTCAACCAAGCCAATCTCTATAAACCACTTTTAAGCCTTCTAGGACTCAAGAACTGACTATGAACTCAACTTGCTCCATCACCTGAAAAACCACTTTAAAGATTAAAAAAATCAAGGAAAACCATTATAAATTATGTATAAGAACTCATAAACCCTCACCAAGAAATAATAACTCAGAATCACCACTTTACCTCATGTAGCTACTTAACACCCTGCTAGAACAAGTATCCTCTAGATTAGACCCTAAAAGAATAGGTCATAATTTTTTTGTACCATATAAAAATACAAGGTTGATATACCATTGGAAATATATCTGAACTAGGATTACAACAAAGCTTTAATGGAGTCCTAAATCCTCTTTTAGCTCATGCAATGTCAATTTTCCCACGACTTTTCCAATCGCCCCAAAACTAGTTTTCATAAATAGGGTACACTTTTCCCTTTTTCAATTCAGCCATGACCTGAAAATATCATGTACATCTAGAAAAAATCATGGTATAAAAAATTTCAATTTATTTTTTAACTTATTTGGATTATCCTTCCTTAAACTCAAGTTCTTCAGAAACTAGCATTTTTAGGTGGGGCCCACATACTTGTCACATGCTCTAATATACCTTTACGAAATCTTGAAAAGTTCCCAAAAATACAATCATCAATTTTTCAAAACCAATAAAAATGGGATGGTAAAATCAATCTTCTCCAAGTCACTTTTAGCTAGGGTTTCAAACCAACTTATCTTCTTAACGATCATTCATAAAAACATGACGATCAAACCACCTCATTTTTTTGTAACCTTCATAACTGACCTATGAAGCTATGTAAAAGAGCCTAGGTATCCATGCAAAGCATACAATTCACAACAAGCATTATAAGGTCCACTTTTTCCTCAAAAACACATTGCAGCTTACCCATTTTTACCAAAACTTGTATATATTTAATTACCTTCAAAATTTTGACTGATAATTGTCATGAAGCATCATGAAAACATCCTATAACTTTGCATACTATTCATGTGGTCAAAAGATATCTAAAACTCTCCAACCATTAAGAATTACCTATACTATATTGACTATTTCTCATTTGTTTACTTCACAAAGATCTCATAAATACATTGAATCACCGAATACTTGACATGAAACTCACCAAAATATTTAGGTACATTACCATCGTGATGCTACCATGCTCCACTACAACTTATCATATGAAAATCCAACACCTCCTTACCATTCTCGCATGCCCCAAGGCTAGGAATATGTCTTGAATGACTCGAATAAAACGTGAATTGACCATGCTGACATCATGCAGACACTTAAATACCCATAACACATCATAATAACCATTCTTGACCTCATGACATACTCTAACTCACTTGGGATAACTCAAACCATGACTCGCCTAGCAAACCAAACTCCAAGACCTCCTAGAACTCACCAAACATGGACACTGTCACCAAATTTCATGTTTGACCATTGACTAACACCACATGTAGACTCATACTACACAATGAAACCCTTTAACATCAATGGAATTGAAATAAATGACAACACAAACACAAAATGGCCAACAATATTACAATGCTCTGCTCTCGATTTGAACCAACATTGTGTGAACCTTGTGAGTGTGTTTGAGTAATCAAAGAATGGATCCTACCCCAATTCCACATTTTCTAATTGTGGAATGTTTATGAAATAAAAACATGGGCATTTATTGCAATGTGAAATGTGGATTCAACAATATTATGGTTTCCTTTCAACCAAGTAATTTCTTCCTTCAACTTCATTAGTCCTTTTTCCTATAATCCTATAGTGTTATCAAAATTTTGAATTGATAGATGAAACTTCTCGTTTGTATCCTTGTAGGATTTAACACTAATAAAATTCTAGTTTAAAAAAATAGTCTAACCTTGAACTTTGGCATTCAATTAACTATTACAATTCATCATTAATTATTCAAGTCAAGCTTCTCTGCTCAACTTTATCCATAATTTCATGAAGAACTTTAATGTAATTGTGATATGATTTGGTTCCCATATACAAATCATTGATATGAAAAAAGTGGGCCCTTCAAAATTTTATATTTAACTTGGATGATTTGGTCACCATCATGCCTTATAGAAGGAATATTAAAAACACTTTGATTTAGAATTCCCTACTTCTCCCTTCACTAGAAACACTAATAAAATAATTTAAAAGTTTTATTTTTTCCCTTTCTAAAGATTGAATCTGAAAAGGTCATGTTTCAATTTCAATTATGTCACAAATATTTCTTTTAAAATTTTTATTTATTCATTTTGTACTAGCACCAAAGCATCAATGGTGTCAACATTTGAATATAAAATATGTATCATATTTGTGGTAAGCCTCTTTTGACAACCAAAAATCTTTGTTAGTTGCTCCAATTTATGAAATTGACTGTTAGTCATGCCCACATGAGTTTTAACCTATTTTACTTTGGCATACAAAATACATGCCCACGTTTTTAGTAAATAATATTGAATTTAATTCATGTGCATTTTTTTATAGGAAGATTCAATTTATGTCAAACTTGAAAAAATCAAAGGAAACATATACATGGTCTAATAAGTGGCACTATTGAGGCTCTTTAGTCCTAGGATACTCATCTTCTTCACTGCTTTGACATTTTCTACCTATATGTGATTAGGTGGTTATGATCCAACATATTCAGGAATACCAACTTGTAGATCCAAAAATATGGCATCATCTATAGACAATAATGGATTACTTCCTCCCCACCTCACAAGAAATTCCTCTTCATTTTTTGAACACACGTATTCTATTACAACATTTTTATTGAGTCTATTTCTATATTTTCTTAAATGTGAATGTGAATCTAATTTGGTTGAGTCCTGAGATGAAGTTGAGTCCCCTTCTTCCTCCATATTAAGAACTATTATTTTATTCTTTATTCTAGTATTCCTTTTTCACACTTTTTTAATGTTCATGATCTCAGAAATCTCTACTTTGGAATTGTCTACAAAAACACAATTATGCTATTTTTCTAATTTCTATTTGAAAATAATAGTTTGGAGATGGTGAATATATTACTCATGCTTTAGAATCAATTATTGTAGAGAAAGAAACAATTAAAAGATCATGAACACCAACAATTTTATCTTGAAACCTCCAGAGGAGGAAAACCAATTGGGAAGGGAAAAATTCTCTTTCTTCCCACTTTTATTGGCCAATCTAAAATAAGAAGTTATAGAATTAAAATAAGTATGAAAGTGAAGTAGATAATATCTCAAACTTCCTCCCTATTACCTACTTGTTCTACCTTCAAACTTCTTTCTTTTACCACTCATTTCCAACACTAAGAAATCTTGCTCACTTACTCTCATGTTTTCAATATTCCATTCCTTTTCTTCTCCTAGGTATGTATAGCCTTTCCCATGTCCTCCCGTTCAGGGAAGGGAAAAATTAAATGCTTCAAATCTGCGTCCATTCAAGCTTTCATTTTATTTTCTCATCAAAAGTGACAGGACCATTGCCTTACGCAGAATAGCGATCATAGGACCACCACCTAGCTGGGTAGAGGTTATAGGATTGCCTCCCAAGTTGGGTGACAGGTTTTGTAACCATCGCTCTGCACAAAGAGACAATTCTGTTAAAAGAAAACATAACCTCTTTTTCTCCCTTTTCTCCTTTTTGTGCTTGGCTGATCTAATGAAGTAAACGCGTCTTGGATCCTGTGGATCACACCTCCCCATTTTAGGAGGATTTTGGTCCCACAAAATCTTAGTGGGGGAGTAGATGAGGAAATAATTCCCTCACTTGATCCTTAGAGTACCACCGGCCTACCTTGGTGTCTTCCTTTTTATTCCAACCTACTAAGACTCCTGCGGACCTCTCCTTATCTCTCTGACCTTTTGCTGTAGCACTACATCCTCCGCTAATTCACCTCATGAGTCTAAGATGCAACCCTCAATGGAAGGTAGAAGCTGTAATCCTTCATCTTCATCAAGCATGGATGGCTAATATAGGTGCAAGTTCTTGCAATTTACTACTCAAGTACATCCTCATAAATGGCGGCAAATCAAGGTAAAAGGAATTATCTCCAACCTTCTTGAATATGGTGAAGGGTCCTTATTGTAGTGGCTTTAGCTTCCACACTTAACCTTCTAATATCTCTTTGCTCAAGTAAATCCAAAATCTATCTCCAACATGAAGCTTATGCTCTCTTCTATGCTGATCATGTCTAACCTTGTACTTGGCTTGGGATTTCTTCAACTATTTTTGACCTTGATATGGATTTTCCAAATCCTCTCAATGAATTTATTTTCTCTAGTCACCTTTGTGTCTCATGAATCCTCCTCATCCTACTACAAAACTACTATGTTTAGTGGATTTGTAAGTAGATATCCCAAACATGATTCAAAAGGTGACTTCATGGTGGATGTGTGTACTACTTGGTTGCAGGAATGTTGAACGTAGGCTAAGGACTTATCCCAAGTTCTTGGGTATTTACTATTATAACCTTGATCAAATGTAGCAAAGTCCTACTCACCACCTCTTTTTGTGGATGGAAATCAATACTCCTCTATAACTTGGTATCCATCTTATCCCATAGAGTATTCCAAAACTTACCCAATAAACTAGAATCCTTGTCGAAATAAAAGAATTTGGCAAGCCAAAATGTACCCATACATTTACAAATAATTTTTTTCTGCCTTATATGCTTTTATAATCTTCTTACATGCCATAAGAATATGCATCTTACTAAATCTATTAACAAAAACATAGAGATAGTCATGGCCATGTTTGGACATAGGTAATCCTCCTATAAAATCCATAGAAAGTTCCTCCCATGGATGAGTAGGTACTAGCAAAGGAATATACAAACCCTCCTTCGTAGTCTTAGGATTCATGGTACAACAAAGTCTACATTCACACATAAATTTTAATACTTCTTCTTACATATTGGGCCAATACACATACCTTTGTAAGTGGGCTAGGGTATTACCAATACCAAAATGTCTCACTACTTTTGAGGTATGTGCTTCCCTCATCAATAAAATCCTTTCTTATTTTGGCACACAAAGCTTCCCCCATTGGTAGAGTAGCTCGTTCTTGAGATAAAAATATTCAATCTCTGTCCTTTCAGCCCCTTGGGACTACAACTACTGAAATGTCACCCAAAAGTCTCTGTCTTGGGAATATACCTCTCCGTAAGCTTCCTTCGTGAAGGGATTAATATCTCGAGATAGTGGCCAAGCAGGGAGATTTTATCCTATATATGTGACCTAGATAACATATCTGCCACAAAATTTGTACTATCCTTATTGTATTTAATCACCGGATGGAACTACTTCGAAGGAATCCCATCCATTTTAGTGCCTTGCATGCTGCGGTTTAGACTGTGCTTACAAATCTTTGGAGAGGTTTGTGGTCAGTGTGTACAATAGTTTCTTTACCCAACAAATAATGTTTCCATTTCTTAATTTCTTGAATTAGTGCATACATTTCCTTATCATATAATGAATATCCTTTAATTTATCAAGTAAAAGTTTCAGAATGATAGCATATAGGTTTACCTCCCTGAAGTAACACTGCCCACCCATAACATAATCAATGACATCTATCTCTACTTCAAAGGGCTGTTGTAAGTTAGGAAGAGAAAGTACTAGAGCATGACTAATCTTGTACTTCAATAACTCAAAGGATTTATCTTGTTCCTTACCCTAGTCAAAACCCTTACTCTTTGTGACCACTATGTGTAGAGGTGCTACAATTATGGAGAAGCCCAAAATGAACTTCCACATGTATTGTATTGCTCCCACAAAACTCCTAGTTTATGTGGCCCCCATTGGTGTTGGCTAGTTGGTGATGGCTTCCACCTTCTTTGGATCCACTCATAGCTCTCCTCCTCCAACCACGTGCCCAAGATAGATAAGTGACTATTTGGAAAATTCACATTTCTTCATATTGCATAACATCTGTTTCTCCCTAAGAACTTACAATACTTGCTGCAAATGAGTTAGATGTTCCTCCCATGTGGCACTAAAAATCAAGATATCATCCAGATAAACAATGAAACATGAATTTATGAAATCCCACAATACATCATTCATATATCTCATAAATGTAGTGGGTGCATTACATAATTCAAAAGGAAGTACTAACCACTCATACAAACCCTATTTTTTCTTGAAGGTAGTCTTACATATATCCTCCTCTTTCATTCGACTTGGTGATAACTTGACTTGAGATAAAAATTTGTGAAGAATTTGGCATGCTTGAAGCTAGTCCAAGAGATCATCTATGTGAGGGTGGGTATCTATTCTTTATGGTGATATTTTTCAATGCACGGTAGTCGATACAAATTCTCTAAAAACAATCCTTCTTCAGCACCATCACAACAGGAAAACCACATTGTGAGGTGCTTAGACGTATCACACCCTAGTCTAGTAGTTCCTTGAGTTATTTCTGTACTTTGGTACTCTCTAGAAAGGATTTCCTATACAACCCGATGTTTGGTAGAGGGGACTTTGACAACAACTGAATCTCATGCTCTACTTCCCATTTTGGTGGTAACCCATTAGGAGCATGAAACACTTCTTGAAAAGACTGAATAATACTATCCAAATACTATTTTCCCTAGTTAGAAATATTTGAAACTTCTACCCCATCTTATTTATCTTGTAACAAAACTGATTATGATTTTCTGAATAATTTGTTTTTTTGTTAACACTCACCATAGTAATCCGTGTCTTACGCTGGTGTGCCCAAATGTTATAGTTGATCCCATCCTTGACCCATTTGTATTGGTTATCCCTTATCATGAATATAACATCCCTGATATACAAGTAAGGACTCCCAAAAACAACATCAAATTCATCAAGTGGAATAACATCAGCCTCCAATACACTAATATACTTGGGAATTGATCCCAAACTTGATGTCACATCTTTTTTACCTCGAATTTCAACACCATTATTCACCCAACCCAAGGGATATGGGTGTGGATGCTCGTAAGTCTTAATACCAAGCTTCTTTACAACTACTTCATAAATCAAGTTATACTTAGAATCGGTATCAACCAAAGCATTTACCTTAGTTCTATTGATCTAGATTTTGATTTGGAATAGTCTTCTCATCTCCTCTTCCTGGCTATCCATGTTGGTGGCCGTGCATCTTGGCCTCTCATCTATGTCGATTCATATTTGATTTCCACCTCCCCTTCTATCTTCATAGTTGTCATGGACTTCTTTGACTCCTTGGTTTGGTTCTTCGGATGCAACTCGGGATGTAAATTCCAATAGGTAATGTCAAGTATGACCATTGATATCATAATTCTTACAAAAATTATTGGGATCTTTACAAGTATTTAAAGTAGTGGTATCTTGTTTACCTTTCCCTTCCCACTTACCTTTGTTACTTATTTGCCCATGTTCTTTATTCTGCTGATTTTTGACTACTTTTCCTTTAACTCGCTTCTCATTGCTTCTTCTCATCATTTATATATTATTCCCGCACACATACCTCATTGATATCTTTGGCCTTCATGGAGATGAATTTTCTTTGAATGTGAGAGTGAAGTCCTCCCAAGTACTTGGTTAGAATGTCCTCATCCTCCAAGTCCATATTCAACAACATGGCCTACCTCCAAAATTTGTAGTATAGTCCTACACACTTTGACCACTTCCCTATCTAAAATACTACCATTTGATCATCTGGTCAGTTTTATGGCCAATAGGATAAAAATTAGCTCTAAGTAATTTCTTAAAGCCCTCCCAAGTACTAAAAATTAGACATTTCTTCTTTTTAGAAGTGGCTAAGTGGGTTTTCCACCAAACCAGTGCATGACCCTCCATTTTGAGGCGTACAAAGGTAATCCTTTGTGCCTCACTAATATTATGGATGCTAAAATAGATTTCCAACTATTTTAACCATTTATCAAGAAATTATGCATCTACTTGTCCTTCAAATCTCTTAATTTACACTTTGGTTTCAAATTTAAAGGGAACATGATCAGATTTTACCTTCTCTCTTGTAGTTGAAGTCTCTTCTTCACGTTCTTCCTCTTCATCTTCCTCTTCATGGCTCTTCCCTATGCCAAATTCTTATCCAAAGCTCGATCCACTTGAGTCTATGGATTATCGTTTCATTGAAACCTTATTTTATAGATTTGAGATCTCTTACTTGATGCCTATACATCCTATTTATCATGATCTCTAACATCTCGATTCTGCGAGACCAAGTTCTCTTCCTCCATTTATCCTCGAATTCTCTTTTTCCCCTTCTTTGTAAAAATTTCTGGATCGCAAGGTAAAGCCTCTTCGAATTTAGATCTTTTCGTGTCATAAAAATCCAAGAATGAATGCCATAGTCCTGAATAATTGTTAGCTCTGATACCAAAATGATCTATAAACTCTCTACTTTGGAATTGTCTACAAAATCACAATTATGTTGTTGTTCTACTTTCTATTTGAAAATGACAGTTTGGAGCTAGTGAATAGATTGCTCGTGCTTTAGAACCAATTATTACAGAGAAAGAAACAATTATAAGCTCATGAACACCAACAATTTTATCCTGGAAACCTCTAGAGGAGGAAAACCAGTTGGGAAGGGAAAAATGCTCTTTCTTCCCACTTTTATTGGCCAATTTAAAATAAGAAGTTACAAAATTACAATAAGTATGAAAGTGAAGTAGATAATATCTCACACTTCCTCCCAAAGTGAAGTAGATAATATCTCACACTTCCTCCCAATTACTTGCTTTCTCTGCCTTCAAACTCCTTTCTTCTACCAACTCAATTCCAGCACTAAGAACTCTTGCTCACTTACTCTCATGTTTTTGATAATCCATTCCTTTGTTCCTTCCCCATAGTATTTATAGCCTTTCCCATGTCCTCCTATGTACTAGAGGATGAGAAAGGTTGAGGTAGGGAAGGGAAAAAGTCAGAAGCTTCAAATCTGTGTTCATTCGAGCTTCCATTTTATTTTTCCATCAAAAGTGACTAGAATGCCACTTTGCATAGACCGGTGATCATAGGGACCGCTACCCCAGCTTGGTAGCGATTCACGGGATCACCGCCCAAGTTGGGTGACGGTTATGTTAAAAATAAAACAAAATCTCCTTTTCTCCTTTTTCTCCTTTGGTCTTTGGCTAATTTGATGAAGTAGAATCATCTTGGATCCCTATGGATTAGTTCACTATTCAATATTCCAACATCTTTTAAATAAAACATGAAAGGAACTAAGGTTTTTATTTCTCTAATATATCATTTTAGAAAGTAATTCAAAATCATTACATAAATTGAGAAAGTAAATATCCCAAATCCCTTATGACATGTTTTCTCCAATTGGTTAATAAATCTAGGGTAAATTTTAGTGGCAAATATTAGTTAATTCACGAATATTCTAGTTTTCAAAATTTGATTTTGACAACTTTTTAGGGTAGGAATCAAGATTGATTTGCCTAATTTTTCTAGGTACAAGTTAATTTTAGGGTTTGGTTTGGCTAAGCGTTTACACTAATAAATGATTTTTAATTTAAACGCCTTTAGTGAGAAATTGAAATTCACCAAAGTTGCCTTCATACATATACTAATTACGTATTTACAATTTCGTATAAAAATTATGACCATGAAATATTCTTCAAAATTTATTTTTTCCTTAAAGATTAAGATTGAATGGCTTTTCCAACCTTATATTAAGGTGTTTTTAATTTTTATGGTATTTTATCACATCTTTATTGGCATTGTAATGCTATTGACCGGTAGCATAAAGTATACTACCTGATAACATTGTCTATGCTATCGAAAGGTAACAAGTTCAATGCTATCATCTCATAGCATTATGTATGCTACCATTCAGTAGTATTGTTGTCATGCATTTTTTCAAGCCCAAATAATAAAAACTTGAGCCATGATAGCTAAGCCAAATGTAGAAATTTACTTTAAAATCTTCCAAAACCCCTCTCTTAGTCGAGTTTTCTTCCATTATCTTCCAAAATTTTTAGGTCATCCTAATATGTTGAAAAATAATATTCAAGTGTCTAAATGAATGTAACAATGCCATTCCTTTCATTCAGTAAAGTACTTATGAAGATTAGTTCTCTAGTAGGCCTAGAAAGGAAAAATTTGGCCATTTCAAGGTAGGTGTGCATCCTATGTGAAGGTTCCAAAATATCAAAATAATATGGAGGTTGTATTGTAGAGTATTTAATGTGTTAGAGGTGGTTTAAGAATATTTAAGGAATATTTGATGGCTTAGGGATAGACTTTGCAAAAGTAGTTTTTTTGGTGTAAGGAATGGTTGGTCAAAATATGAACGTAAAATTCTCCAGATGATTTAGAGAGCTCCATAAGAGTCAAAATGTAAAAATAAGTATTTTAAATTTTAAATAATTATATGCATGGTGGAGGAATAATAGTTTACAAAAGACCTAAGGGCTTCTCAAAACATTCCAATATTTACAGAACACCCCGCTATCTTAAAGAAAAAGGAGTCATTTTTTTAGATATGAAATAATAATTAGGTTCTAAAGATTATGCCATTGATCTTGAAATATTCTAAGGAGTTAAATTCATATAAAATTTCACCTAAATAGACCCTTCCGATCTTTGGGAATTTTGTTTCCAAGTTTCCTATAGTGTAAGGTATGACGATCCCATACTTAGTCATATTTTCAAGTGCCACATGTCAAATTTTTTTCTTATGTCACCAATTTTTGTCCCTCTTACCAATTTCCCAAGGGGATATATGGGAGAAAAATGGGCCCACCCATGTAAGCCCCTTTCCTGGTTCCTCATATGACCCACCCCACTCTGCCGAGGGGCTTATTTGGCCAACTTGAACTCTTGCATACTACACGAGATCTTGCCAAGTGGCACCATATTGCTCAAAGTTCCAATTTTTTTCCATATTATACCTTTTTACAAGGTTATATAGGGTAAAAATGGCACCCCATGCAATCCCCTTATGTGGTTCTTCATACGACCATTCTTGACCCTCGAGAGCTTAACTGGCTAAACCCATCTTGTGCACAGTGATCCATAGGGCATGAAGTGTCATCATCTCTCCAAGATTCCATTTTTTTCCCCTCTTATCACTTTTTCCAAGGGAAATTTGGGATAGAAATGGGAAACCACTAGAAAACCCAACTTTTAAATCAACTTCAACCACCCAGGGTTAAATTGCAGTCATCGAGAAGGCATTCAAACAAAGTTAACTTGTTGTTGAGTTGATTTATTTGCATAAGTATACATATCCACTATTGTTGATGATCCATAGCATATAAAAACATAATATTATGATATAGATGCTTTCCAACACGTTCTCGAACATACATGACCATGGAAACAAATATTTTCTCATAACTCTTCAACTGAAAATTTATCTCGCACTAATATTTTAATTAATTCCTCTCCTCCTGACGCCCTTGTGATCAAGAAATATTTATAATAGATTATTCCATAGGTTATTTATAGATGAAAATATGAAACCCTACATCCAAAATATTTTTAATTTTCAGGAGTTCTAACAAACGGAAGACAACAAAAATTGGATCACGGGAGCACAGTGCGAGCCAATCCAACAACGTTATTTTCATTGCAAATCAAAACTAGTATGACTAGTTTTTAAAAATATCAAATGTTTTGTATGGTGACTTAATAAAAATAGTTAAATATCTCAAAATAAAAATATCCCATCACTCAGCACATCTCAAAATGACATAAAACAATAAACAAGGTAAAACATGAAAATTTCCCAAAATACCGGTTTCAATTTTTTTCTAAAAATAGAAAGCTCATGTAGGGGACTAATTTGGCTAACTTCAAATCTTACACACTACACTAGGTCTCAGAAAGTGGCACCATCTTGATGAAAGTGGTAATTCTTGTCCCTCTAATCTCTTTTTCTAATGGTAAAGAGTGGAAAAAATGGCACCCCATGCAAGCCCCCTCTGCCCAGCTTCTCCATCGACCTTTCTTCACCCTTGGGATTTTAAGACTAAACCCATCTTATGCACACTCCACCACATGATGCCAAGTTATATCATCTCTCCAAGGTGAATTTTTTTGTCCCTTTTGTACCTTTTTCCAAGGGAATAAAATATATAGAAATGGCCACCCATGAGAAAACCCAACTTTGAAATCAACTTCAACTACCTAGGGATAAATTATCATCACTAGGAAGGCATTCAAACAAATTTAACTTATTGTTTAGTTGATTTCCTTACATAAGTATTTATATAGACCATTTTTGATGCTACAAAATGTACAAAAACATTAGAGTATGAGATATATGCTTCCAAACACGTTCTATAACAATCATGACCATGAAAACGAAGGTTTTCTCATAACTCTTCAACTAGAAATCTGATTGCACTAAGATTGTAACCAATTTATCTCCTCACAAGCACCCTTGTGATCACTAAAAATTTATACTATATGATTCCATATGTTATTTATAGATGAAAATATAAAACCATACATCTAAAATTTTCCTTTTTTATTTTCAAGATTTCTAGCGGACGGAAGACAACGAAAATTTGAGCACAGGATCTCGGTGTAGAGATGAACTCAACAATGGTGTTTTTGTTACAAACCGATACTAGTATGACCAATTTCTAAAAAATAGGACATGATAGGTATAGTGGAATAATAAAAAATATTAAGTCTCTCAAAATAACAATATCCCATCACTCAATACATCCATAAACGATGTAAAATAACAAACAAGGTAAAACGAGTAATTTCCCCAAAATAGTAGTTTCTGAAAAATAACTTGTTAAAAATATAAAATTACTAAAAATGGTAAAACATAATCAATGGAGGTGAAATAATTGTTCTAGGATATTTAATAGACCAAATTTGAGGAAATTTTTTTCCCAAAATAACAACTTCTAATCCCACATGCCAAAAATAGAAAGTTTCAATTTTTAGTGTAGAAAGTTGCTTTATTGACTCCATTTTTACTCATCTCATAGATTTTTTCCATCCTCACATTGTTTGAAATTTTTCTCTCAACTCAAATGAGAAAATTAACCTTCCATAAGGATCCTAAAGCATAATTTTGAGCACATTTGTATTAAAGAGAAAGATAGAGTATATCGGTGTGTATGAAGTGCAAGTCAGGACATTGTGTGGTTGGAAAGTGATTTGAAAATGGTCAAGAGCCCCATTGGAATAAAAATTCATAAAAGTATTTAATCATGATCATAATTTAAATGTGAAAATATTTAGGAAAGTTGAGAAACATCATTCCTTGAATCCATCACCATCTCTCCGAGAAGCAAGTTGAAGTTAGCTAGTCAAGTTATAAAAGTATTGAGGTCATCATATGCAAAGAATTAAAAGATACTCCTTTCTCATTAGAATCATATGATAAAAAATGTATGAAAGAATCCCAAGTCTAATTTCATTCAAGAAATCTTGTGTAGCAAAGGCTAAATAGGTGATCTCCATGTGTGGCATCATGAATGTAAGAATGAGAAACCATCTAGGATTCATTTGATGACATTGACATAACAATGTTCTTAAACACTCAATAAAACACCTGGTAGTGTGGTCAATCCTCAAAGGATGGAACATTTCAAGTGTAACAAAGAGCCATTGATCATGAACCTTCAAAGAGGAGGATAATGAAAAAAGGACACAATGGTTCCATATTTCGAAAGATTCATAAGAAGGTAAAAATCATTGTAGATCCCATAGATCCTCTTGAGTTAAGAAAGAGTGATCCATCACAACCTCCTTCTCTTCAAGATCATCTAAGTGTATCTTTCTCGATGGCGAAAACCTTCCCATGAGAAACATGTGAACAAGAGGTGTATAAAAAAATTCTGGAGCCAGGAAAGGAAAGAATGTAATGATATTTATTCAGAGTCTTGTGTATATAAAAATGGGAAATCATCTTTATTTAATTTTATTCCACACACTTGGTAGTGTTATTCGACACTCACCTACAACATTGTAGTGTGAGTATATCTCAAGAAGGAGAGACATTTTTCGTCATCTCATTCCAACCGATGCTCACTTCTCAAGAATTTAAATCAAGGGTAATTCTTTCACCCACATGATGAAGACTCATCTCAATAAGAGAAGGATAAACATAAAGAGGTTTGAGCATCATAGAGTTTTCTCTCATGATCATTGGATTTATTTGTGAAAGCCTAAGGAACAATAAATTTATCCATACTTTCACTATGATATCAAGAAGGAACCATCATGAGTGATTCCAATAGTCATCTTAGAATCACATCATAATGCTTTACAATAGTAATTATAAACACTCATTCAGTAGCCTCAAATGTTCATGCATCTTGAAGAAGGAGGAAATTGTGATTACCAGACTTCAAATCAGCAAGTTCTTCATCAACAAATATTATCTTCATCGGATCATTCAACCCTTCATTCTCTCTCTCTCTCTCTCTTCCTTATTCTCTCTCTAGGTTATAATTTTCATTTAAGAATGAAATTTTTACTATCTTATCATATTCACTTAAGTGACCCTTAGATAAAAATTGTAAGAGTCCTTTTTCCAATAATAATAAAAGGAATCACTTCCTCGAAAATTAAAGGTCACAAGTGATGAGGATAGTTGAAAATTCATGTGGGGGTAGAAAAAGGAAATTTTGTAATGCTATAAAATGAAATGGATTTTCCATTCCAAGGTGTTGGAAATTATTGATTGAATTTATGTTGTTGAGATTACCATTTCTACATCAAGTAATAAACCTGCAACTATTCTATTTCTTTATCAATGTTCCTCTGCTCTCTCTACTTCACAATTTTGTGAGAATTATGATCTTATACAACCAAGAAGGAAATTTGTGTCCGTGATTGATGGATTTGTATAAATTTACATCTCTTTTTTATCGATATTGCTAATGGATTACATTATTGTGTTCTTCTAATGGAATGTGGAACCACTCGGTTATTGTATGTGAACTATGATAGTTCCTACTAACAACAAAAGAGCACTCTCCCCTAATTTCCCTAACTCCCCTTTACCCATTAGTGCTGAATTTTTTTCCCTTAACCTTGTATAAGCACCTTACTGCGGGTTCAATGGAGTGTTCCCATGTGATCCCCATTATATTAGCCACCCATAGCTTCTACATAGTTTAGGTAGTTTGCATTAAATAATGGGATCCTACCCACACACAAGGAGGGACTTAGCCCCACACTATTGGTGAAAACTCAATAATTTGAAACACGACAAATTGTTTTGCTAACATGTGTAAAGTCAAAAATTGAGATTTTTTTTGGATCTCTCCTTCCCTGACAACTCATGAATGGCATCTAGGTTTACTTTAAATTTAGGCTCCTCTATATGAGTTTTCATAGAAAAATATAACACCTTACATGTGCGAGACATCGGCCTATGATTTTTCAAACATATCCCAAAAATATAAATCTTTTGGATCTATGTTGCATTGGAATATTTCCTTGAATACCTTTGTTGGTTTATTAAAAAGGGACATAAATGGTCAAGGATATGATATTCTTCCTAACCTTACTCCCTATGATGGTTTAGTTCCCGACCCTTCTGCGTGTGATGCTCACATGGTGATTTTTGCGTAACATTCTCCTAATCAAGGCTAGTGTTTTCTTTCTCTTCTTGGTCATTCACCTCCTCATGTTCGAACTCTTATTTTCCACCTCCACATATATTGAGTTATTGAAAGGTATTTACCCTTCTTCACACTCCTCATATTTCTAAAGATCCTCTTCATCTACATGTATAATATGCATACTTATTTCTCACTCCGAGCCCTCTCCTATCCTAAGAGATTCATCATCACATTGCTCTTATTCTCCTAGGATTTCCATGCACGTGATTTCAATTGGGATAGTTAAACGGGTTTGAGGAAGGGTGTGTGATGAAATTTCCCCATGTCATGTCCACCTCCTTTTCCTTCCACTATGGTTGAATTTCCCTTTAGTTTCATCTTCTTCTTCCTTAACTGATTCAAGCTAACACTTCTTTTAATCCATGGATGTCCTCCCTAAAGGTGGTCTAATGGATGTATCACACCCTCCACCACTTTAACATTCGATAAATTTAGATGTAGATAGATATAAAATATGTAATCCTCCTTCCCAATCATAACATTTCTAATGGTATTTAGGTCCATCCCATCTGATTCAAAGGTTTTGACATACATGTGCCTAGTCGCATAGCCATAGGTCTTATGCAGAGTGTGGTACTCGACGTATACATTATCCAAATTTCATTTAAAGGGTTACACATCCTTGATCATTTTCATCATGCTCTGGAAGTACCTTATTATGAATGTAAATGGAAGTTTGCACCAAGGACCCTTATCTCCATTCAACAAAAAAATTCATGTGAGATAAAACTACAACATTACAAAAAAATTGTCTTGTCCATCTAATTCAATGGGAAAATCCCTAGGTATGTACCATTCATTTTCAAAAATTTCATGCATCCGCTTATACCATATGTCCAAGCATGCCTTATATACCTCTGTGATTGTCTAATCAAAAGTTTACTTCGCAAACCTCTACACCGATGATTGCTTCTCGACAGGGTGTTCCCACTCGTGCCTTGTTGGTCCATCTAGGACTCCAGGTATCCCAAAATATAATGAGAAAAAAATTGATCCAAATTTTAATTTCTTACCTTTTTCATGCTGGTTTTGGGCCTCTTCCATAATAATCTCTACAATATATAAAAAATATTATATTTTTTTCCATGTGCTATCTTATACGTAATATGTAAAAACTTACTGTTCACCTTCGAGAATATTTCGAGGCTCCTAGATTACAACGGACCAAATGCGTTGTCGGTATTATCCTAGGGTCTGAGATATTTGCAATATTAAACACGTGATTTCCCATATGGTAGTAAAATTTAGTGGTTGATTCTTCCACTAATGCCTCATCATGTATATCTATCACGATCTCTTCACCCATATTACATAATATGATTAATTTGTTGATTAGTTGTGTGGTAATGAACAATATTATTATTGAAAAGTAAAAAATAATTTTCATGTATCCTTGACAAAACCACCGATAAAGTTGCAAGTGATTTCTAAAGAAAGGAAACTATTGACTTTTCAAGTCACCTTTCTAATTTTCCTTTTTATTTTGACTATCTTGTTATAATTTTTTTATTTTATTAAATATCGAAAAATGAATAAGTTTCAATTTTTTTATTTATATTCCATATTTTGGGTTTTAGGAAATAATTCACAATTTTCGTACAAATTGGTCCTTGAAACCTAAAACCCAAATACAAAGGAATTAGTGTATTTCATGTTTCGGGTTTCAAATTTTAATTTGCATGAAAATTACAAATTAAAACCCAATCCTTAAAACCCGAAAACCCAATAAATATTAGGTTTTGGGTTTTAATTTGTAATTACATGCAAATTTCAAAATGTAACCCGATCCTCAAAATACAAAGAAATCAATAGAATTCGGGTTTCGGTTCTCATTTGTAATTTGCATGCAAATTTCAAATTAAAACCCAAAACCCAATCAACTTGCAAAAATGATGTCAAATCCTAACACCCAGTCAACACATTAATGTCACTCACTCACACATGTCACCTATGTGTAATTAATGTGTCATTATCTATTCATAGTTCGATTTCCACACCATTTTTGCTGCGTTTTGTATGCTTTGACTTATGAGACAACCTTTCAACTTCGACCATAATTTTTATTGATTTCTCAAGAGGTTTTCATGATTTATCCTTCAAACCATAAAATTTATTAGTAAGAATTTGTATTCTAATGATTTTTGTAAGATTTTGTCATTGTTTAAGGTAATTTTCCATGTTTTGAGGCTTTTATGGTTTTCTTGTTTAGTTTTGTTTTAACATGTCTTAAGTAGGGGTTTTCTTTGTTTTTTACTTGCCTCCTTGAGTTTTATCCCTCTCTTTTCTTGTTTTAATCATTGTTGATGGGAATTTTTTTTTATATTTGCTTAAGTTTTTCCCAAAAATTTCTAAGGATAGAGGATTTTTCAATCACGAATTTTAAAGCGGAAGTTCACAAGTGCTTTATAAGGTGTGAGTTCTGCTTGGTCTTCTTTGGAGGTTGAAAGTTGCATTGCAAGGGCGGAGTTCCACCTAAGGAAAATTCAAAGGTTTTTAGTTGTATTACAAGTCCTCACCTCTACAAAAACTAATTCAGAAGTCAAATATTACTTTACAAGGTATACATTTTTCCCTATGTATTTTGGAGGTTAACAATTGCTTTTGAGCACCCGACTTACGCCATTAGTTTCAGTGTGTTCCCAAAGATATCTTTAGAGGATTTTGAGAAAATGACAAATTTTCATCAAAAGGAAATGGAAAAATGAAGTAAAATTTTCAAGGGTGGTTCCCCCTTGAAGCATCATATAAAACTTTGATAATATCGGGACACCAATCTTGGTCAAATTGATCTACCCAAGTTTTGGGATAGAAAAAGATCTCGTTCTAAGTCCAATTGGATTAAAATAATTTATGATAGTGGTATATCCATGGAAGCCACTTTTCCACATTTCATAGAGTGCCTAGAGTTTGTATACACAATAGTTGTACAAAGATGATTCCAAATCACAGACAATCGAGATCAAGATAGAATACTAGTAAACATATTAGTTCTTGAATACCTCAATGATTTGTTCAAACTCCATGATGTTGAAGGTTATGAATCAATCTCTCCTAAAAAAATCTAGAGTATTGGAAAGGTATTATGATACTTACAATAATATTCTCAACATGAGTTACCTTACAAAGTCTAAGCCAACAAAGAACTAGGTTTCCAAAGACTATTCCCCATTAAGAATTCATCCAAGAAGTGAATGACCTATTTACCTTACTAAGAAGAGTTGTGGGACTTCATGATTTAAAGTATTTTCAAGAGTGGATGTTTGACGTTGGGTCCAAAATTATTAGCTAAGTACAAGAAGGCGCTTGGGCATGTGGGACTAGTATGAAGAAGGGCGCGTAGGGAAGCGTTCTAGTAGGGTTTTGCAGAACACATAGTGTGCATGGGAAAGACAAGATGACTTTTGGAATTAGCCATATTTAGCATCCCAAGAATCACACAAGAAAATCATGACCTTTCTAGAATGTGGAGTGGATAAGGTGCCATCCTGGTGACTGTGGGATTAAAAAGGAATATTCCATGCATGCGATGGAAGGTTCCTAAGAGAATAATTGCAAAGAGTAGAGATCTCAGATAAAAGGAGGCATGATCCATTGGAGGACCACTTGGACACTTGGTAGCCAATCTGTTACCTCAGAAGGCATGGCGATGAAGGAAGGAAAGATATATATTGAAATGTGTAGATAGCGTAAAAGGAGACTAGAGAGTGAAAAGAGCATAGAGATATATACATAGAGTCATCCCGTGAAAGAGAGAGGAGGTATTGGAAAGGAGGAAAATCTCTGAAAATATATTATGGAGGATTCTATGGGTTGGGATTAGGAAAATTTAGGAGTGATGACACACTTAGAGGGATGGGTCTACATTCACTTTTGTAATGTGATGAACATAGTATAGTTCTGATGCATGACTTGGCTCTACATTATTTATATGAGGGTCTATTATGACTTCAAGGGATGTAATGTGGTTATTGAACATGTTAATATAAGACTCTATTTTGAATCATATATGTGTTCATAAGTATAATACTTGTGCATTTACTTTATGTATGAACAATTTATATATGCTGTTTGTTATTTATCTTTTTGGATGAAAAGAGATTACCACTTGTCCTAGGTTCTCAAAATGATGCATGGTTCTCTTCTATTCACTTACATTTGAATATCTATGAATCTTGCCTCGGTGAGCATGCACGCCCACTGGGTGATAGGATAACACACATGGGATTAGAATATAGGTCTAAGGGTATAAAAATGAGTACATCTTGGTTCCATTTCCGAGGCCTCTTTTAGAAGTTATTATGAGAAATGGCATGCATATTTTTCCCCTGTGATGAGGGATGAAAGAGCATCTAAGCTTGGAAAGTGTTGAAGCATGGTTCAAGAGCACGAAGGATGAGTTTTCTCAAAGATTCAACATTGGACCTGATTTTGATACTCGTAGATGGGTAGAAGAGAACTTGTACCATGATTTGTATGAGAAATGATTATGTTGTTTTCTAGTATAACTATATGAATGGATTTCAACATATGTATTTTGATCAAGTGTTACTTATAGACCATGTGTATGGACCCAAGATGACTATCGAGAGGTTGTAGGATGTAAATATGACTTAGACACGTGTTGTTGATCACTAGTGAAAGGGAGTAATGACTAATTCTACTCTTGAATACACCATTTCTATGTATTCTTTCCCAGAATTTGACGAGTTTGAGTTTCGAGGGAGCCTAGAGGATCATTTTTGTGTGATATTACTTTGACTATGAAGATCTTGATCATTACCTTGAGTTTATATGCATTTCCCATGGCCGGCTAAAATTCTCTGAGCATTGGGAGAGGAAGCTAGGGTGGAGGAAGATGACAGACATTGTGGTTAAGAAGGAAAGGGAGGAGATACAACTCAAGTATAGTGAAGCTCATGAAAGGGAGATGACTAGACAATGTGAGGTTATAAGTGTGATGGATCTATGGAGGTAGACATTGTAAGAAGGAGTTGAGGTTCACGTAGAGGATGTGGAACATGAGCAGTTTGTGCTACCCCATCTTGGAAAATGTAGGAGAGAAGCCCCTTCAACTTCTGATGAGAGTTTTCATATGGAGAAAGGAGAATTGTTGGTGCACATCTAAACCCACCTAGTGAACAACCCTTGGTGCTTGGTTTTTCAGATCAAGGGAGAAGTATTATTAACCTAGTTGGTATCGGTGGGAGTAACCGATCTACGTCTAGAAGATATAATTTCTCGTTTGGAACATCCATGGCTCAGTAACCAATTTTGGTATTTGGAGGAATTTTTAGATAAGTTGCATGAGTATGTAAGGTTTGGGTATTACATATGGGAGTTACATAGGACACACAACTGGTAGTGGGAAAATATCACAAACCATCGACACATAGTTAAGTGGGACATTGGGAACACTTTCAGTGACCACTTCAGGTCATTTTATGGCTGCAGGAGGTGGATCTAGTGGTATAGGGGGATGGAGGACCTAGTGGAGCTAGCAATCTTGAGGATCGACGGGTCGGGAGGAAAAGGACCTAGTGGATCTAGTGGATCTAGTGGAGGAGGAAACACTAAAGGAAACCAAGTCTTTGGATCAGGAGGACAAGGGCCTTAACCACATCCACAAGTATTCTTTGAGATGTCTTTGCACTTACCAGATTACAAAGGTATTGAAGATATTGCAGTATGTGCACGAGTGTGAATTAATATGATGCGTGAAAGGAATCACTAGCTTGAAGAAAAAGGAAATTCATTTTACAACAATGTTGCAAGGACACACACATAGTTGGTATAGGAAGTATGATCCCCATCGAAGGTGGTAGAATACACCACAATGAAGAATAAATTCCTAGCAAAGTTCCACATCCCTGAGTTTGAGTAGAAGAGCATCAATGCTCTGAAGGAGATCTAGTAAGGAATGGCAGAGAGTGTGTGAGAGTATAACATGCATTTTAAGATTCTCTTGTCAAAAATATCCTATGAAATTCATCCTTATATATATACTCAATGATTTGTTGGAGGATTGATAACACCATTTATAAGGGATTTGTCACACAAAATTTCATAGACCCATGCAAGGCATTGGAAGTTACCTTGTGTGCTGAAGCTATTGGGAGCATTGATACTAGTGTTAGTCCTTTTTTGGAGCCTCAAATTTTTGCAATGGTCAAGCAGTTGGAGAAGCTATCTGTAAACTCAATGTATGAGGTTTGTCTTGGGATTTGGTGTACAATTGTGAAGTGGAGGGAGGACATGAAAAGGATAGTTAACCTCAAAATTTTGTACGTGCCATAGCAAAGTAGACAAAGAAATTTTCCATGGGGATCATGATCCAAGTAGATGTCCTCTACTCCATCATGTGATCCATAAGAAATGTACCTCTATGACCCATGATACCAAGGATTGTAAATTGATTGATAAGATCCATGATGCTTTATTGATCCGGGTGTGCGCCTGAGACTAGTATTTCAAGCGCTTCCAAGGATGATGATCATCATTATGAAGGGAACACAGATGTAGAAGTGCATGGAAGAGGTTTTTCATGGAGGATTTTGTGGTTGTAGTAACTATGGTGGAGGACAAAGTGAGTTCCCATGAGGAACTTGTTATAACTGTGGATCTACAGAGGATTAAAAATGTGAGTATCTTATGTCTGCATTACAATGCTCATTGTGTGAGAAGAAACATAAGTATGAAGAGTGTCTAGAGCTTTATGAGCATATGAACCAACAACACCGGAAGGACAAAGGTGCTTTGGGATGGTGAACATTAAGAAGGATGATTCAAAGTGGATGCCAAGAATGACGCGTGAGTCGGGACTAGAACTGTATTAGTGATGACATGAGTAGAGGCCACACACGCTAGGGAGATGCCAAGCTAGAGGACACTTTTTCAAGAGAGTATGTGGTACATAGAAAGTATCTAGACCCCACTCATCAAAAGAAGGTGTATCAAGAGACTATGGATGTGATTTAGAGTTTACAAGGGGAGATGCAATGTTTAAAGGAGAAATCAAAGTAGTTGGAGCAAAGGAAGAATGCTGAGAATCCAAAGGATGACATGGATGAGGTCAAGGAAGTATGTAGAATGTTAAGGAAAGATAATATTATTCCCTTGTTAGGAGAATGACTGAGAGATAAGGTACCATGCATGAGAGCTAAGCGTGAAAGGTAGGTTTTATATACAAACCTTCCTCCTCACAACCTTGACTATGATAAGGAGATTACTTTGAATGCAATTGTTGATGGATGGATTCTAAGTAACATTCTCATTGACATAGGAGTAGAGGTTAATGTTCTTACCTTAGATGCCTGACATCAAATGGGAAGGCCCACATTACAGCCATCTTTGAATGTGTTGTATATGGAAAAAAAAAGACTAAGGTAATGCCCATTAGAGTCTTGAAGGATGAAGTTATCACCATTCAAGGACCAAGTTCACTAGAGGCTTAGAATTCTTGGCACTTACCAAGGTAGACAACTTTCCAACATTTCTTGGGCACCCATTGTGTTAACAAAACAATGCCAACTTATGGTTTAACAAGGTGTATATCATCTTTGAGAACAAGGAAGAAAAGGTGATCATTCCTTTGACAGATGGGAATTCAACACCCTATACTAAGCCCTTAGGAGAAGAATTCCTTGACCGAATATATGTGTAATCCATCAAGATCCTAAGATAATTCATCCCACGGAGGGAGTCATCTAGTTTGAAGATGCTAAATACTTGAGTGATACAACTAGCATGACATGCGATAATTGGGCACATAGGACTTATGAGGGTGAAATTTGAGAGGATATTTAACAAGGGTAATAAAGGCACAATCTATCAAGTGCCCGAGAGGAAAGAAGATGCCAAGTTACTTTGGGGAGAATATCCTGAAATTTTCTTGTGGGAAACGAGTCTCGGTGGAAAAATGAGGACGAGAGAAGAGGAATTATTAGTTACAACCTACTCGAATCAGCAGCATGATGGGGGCTACCCATTGGGAAAGCCTCCTAGAATGGCATCAGTAAAAATTGCATTCTCTCGTAAGGTTCTCTAGAAGTAATGCACCCACTGTCATATAAGAATACCATGGTAAAGAGATTGCCTCATTTCATATCCAAGCATGTGATAAGGCATGGATGGGAAGCACAGAAGTGTTACCACCTTCATTATCAAGGTGCATAAGTTGTATTCTACCTTATAAGGCTATGCTTATGTATGGTATATTCATTCGAGATGCGTCATCTAATAGGTAATTGGAAGGAGTTGGCGGCTAATCTCATTCAATATTTCAAGTATAGGAGTACAAAGCCATTAATGGATAAGGTGTTGCAAGTAATCAAACACCTTATGATGGGAGATAGTGATATGGTAGAGGATAGGATAATATAATTATTGGGTGAGCCATATTTGGAGACACGCCTCAATGAAGTGGAATCAACAAAATTAAAGCTTGAGTGTGCGTGCATGGAAAAAGAAAAAGGAAAGATGGTCTATGTAGTAAATGACAAAGAGATGGAAACTTTGGATGTTAACCATTCTGAAGGTATGTGCGAAGTCATAGATAGTGCTGATGAGTGAGCACATGCATACCATGAGCCTTTGAAAACAAAGAAGGTTAACATTGGGACAAAAACATAACCTAAGGAAGCTATCATTAGGGACTATTAGTCGAAAAAATAAGTTTCAAAGGTCATTGATCTATTACACGAGTTCCAAGATTTGTTCCCTCGTAGGTACCATGAACTAAAATATGTTCACCATTCCTTAGGGGAGATGAAGATCAAGTTGAAGGAGGGTGAGTGTCTTATTCAAAGAGGCATTCTCAGATGAATCCAAATTTACGCGTACGGGTCAAGGAAGAAATAGACAAGATGATATCATCTAGTATAATTGAGGTAGTGGAAGAATTAGAATGGATAATCCTAATGGTTATCAATATCAAAAAGGATGGAAGGATGAGAATTATGTTGAATACATGGATCTGAATGTAGTATGTGTCATTGATCCTTTCCCTACCCCCTTCTTGAAAAATTTTAGAGGGAGTAGCCGGGCGTGAAGTCTAATCTTTCACGGATGGGTTCTTAGGGTATCATTAAGTCGGATTAAAAAGGAAGACCAAAGAAAGAAATTTTTTCCACTTTGAATGGGGAAGTTTTACCTACATGGTTATTCCTTTTGGATTGAATAATGTGCCCGTTGTGTTCTCACGCATCTTGGTACAAGCATTTCAGAAATTCATCCATAAGTTTCTTCAAGTTTACCTAGATGACTAGACTATGTATGGATTGGTGAAAGACCATTGTGACAATTTGAGGCTGATGTTCGAGAGATGTCGGTAATTGAGGATATCCCTCAACATTAAGAAATGTGTCTTTTCTACTCCATTTGGAACCCTATTAAGACGTATTATATGCAAAGAAGGTTTACTAGTGGAACCCGCTAAAGTTGTAGTTATTATGGGATTAGGGGATCCTACTATTCAAAGTGCAGTGCGCATATTCCTTAGGCATACAAGGTATTACAGGAAATTCATCAAGGGATATGTGAAGATTGCCACTCCCTTGGAGGAATTGCTAAAAACAAGAGTTCCTTTCATTGGGGAGAGGCATAGAAGAAGGCATTTGAAAATTTGAAGGATAGGCTTGTCATGATGCCCATACTACATTTTAATTCTTGGGATAATCCTTTCCATGTGCATGTTGATGCCTCAGGGAAAACTATAGGAGTAGTACTAGCATAACTGGTGAGGGAATAGGAGTAGTTTTGCATGTAGAAAGTTGACACCAACAGAAAAAAATTACACAACTACTAAGAGAGAAGCATTATCTATGATCTACGTGCTGCACAAGTTCAAGAAGTATATGTTGGTAACACCATTGATATTCTACCCAGGACCATATGGAATTTAAGTACTTAGTCAACAAGCCCATGCTACAAGTGCACATATGTTGTTAGGTCCTATTATTTCAAGAGTTTAAGTTCACAATGATCGTAAAACTAGGAAAGAGAAATTCACAACCTGACCACTTATCAATGATTAACTCAGTGGAGGATGCTCAAAGCATTGAGGATACCATGCTATGCATGTAACTATTTAGGTTGTGGCATGTGCCCTCATACTTGGAAGATATCATAGTATTATTAAAAACAGGTATGGTGTTGGAAGGAATGGAGGCTCTAGAGAGGAAACAGATTAGCAATACATGCTTTGCGTCCTACATGTTGATTAGCAGAGACCTATATAAGTTAGGTTGTGATGAGGTTCTATGCCAATGCATATTGGAACATGAGCACGTGACAATCATGGAGGAAGCACATGGTGGGATTGTAGGAGGACACTATATAGGAAATGCTACCACATGGAAGATTTTACTTGTAGGGATTTGGTGGGAACCATCTACCAAGATTGTATTGAGTTTTTCAAGGCTTGTGACCATTTCCAGTGACCTTGGAAAACCTGAGAAGAGGGATGAAATTCCTTTACGCAACCAATAGTCAGCGATGAACCATTTGAAAAATGGGTAATCAAATTTGTAGGGCTAATTTTTCTAGCAATGCGCGAAGGACTGGTTCACGGTATATCATTACTTACACCGATTACTTAACATGTTTGGCGAGGCATCATCTACGAAGGATTGCACCATAGCGATAACTACTAGATTTTTATGGGAAAACTTAATAAACAGGTATGGTTGTCCTTTAAGTTTAATAAGTGATAGAGGTACACACTTTATCAATGAAATGGTCAAGATTTTGTTAGTAGAATTTATGGTGGCCCATCACAAAACTAATTTTTATCACCCTCGAGAAAATGAAACTGTTTGAGGCATTTAACAAAATACTAAGTCACACATTAACTAAGATCTATGACGTTGGAATACAAGATTGGGATGAAAAATATCAGCCCTTATATGGACATACATGACAACCTACAATAGATTAAACAAGGCCACACTATTTAAATTGGTGAGGCTATTTTTCTAATTGAATTCATGTTGCCATTGATGCATATCACGTGTATAGGAGGGTTAGCTGATGAACAAGCATTAGAAGAAAGGATTAATAATTTAATGCGATTAAATGAAAGGTGATCACTTGCTAGATGGAGTCAGAAGATAAAAAAGTAAGACAAAAGGTATGGCATGATCATCATATCAAGAACAAGCAATTTGAGGTTGGGAAGATGGTGTTGTTGTATGATTCCAAGTATCTGCACCATCTTGGGAAGTTGAAAGTCCATTGGTTGAGACCTTACATCATCTCGTACATTCTTGATTTAGAAACTTTCCAGTTACAAGCGTTGGATGGGACAAGATTACTAGGTAATTTCAATGGGAGTAGGCTGAAGCCCTACTATAAATAAGTCTTCTTGGTGTTTTTAATAAGGCAATATTTCTAGTTACCTTAGAATTTCCCTTTCTCATTACTTATTCCTCTCTTTTTGTTTCATTTTATGCCTTGTGCATCGGTAACCACATTATTTTTCCAAGGTTGTGTATGCGTAGAGGACTACACATCTATTTTAGTGTGGGGTGGAGTAATACAAAGCAAAGTATAGGCCTATAATACAAATTGAGTGGCCCAGTAGAAGGAAGCACGTAAGGTTGAGAAAGCACATGAGGAAATGGTGGATAATGAATTATGGTGTCAAGAAGGCTATAACAAAGACCATGTACAAAGGATGAAGAACACAAGAACAACATGAGGTAGGCGAGGGAAAAAATTAGGTAGAGGACAAAGAGTTTGTCTTCTTCAGTGTTGTAGATGTGCGCGTAAGAGTCTTCAGTCAGATTGGTAAGAAGTGTCTTGGGTAAGGGTGCTTATAGTCAACTTAGTGGAAAAGGCCACATTTAATATTAAATTACATTGGTAGGTGGCATAACATTTATTGCTAGAGGGAAGAAAAACTATAAATACAAGGTCAGAAAGTCATTATTCTATCTTGCTATTACGAAGTTAAAGCGCTCTTGCGAACTAGGGCATCTAGAGAGAAATTTGTGTAAAGGAAGAAGAATCCTAAGAATTTAAAAGTGACTAGAGTGGATCTATGAACCATGAGTAAGGAGTAAATAGGCATGAGGAAAGGTTATTTGTGGTGTGCCATCTTGTGGAAGGTTTTCCTAGTTAGGGTTTGGCAGCTAGGGCACGAAGATAGAAGGATTTATTCCAGGAGTTGAGATTTGGAGTTGAGTTTGGAGTGTAGCAGAGCAGAGTAAGGAGTTTGTAGTTTATCTTGATAGAAAGTGTGGTACCCAAGAAAGAAACTGTTTCACTAAAGAAAGTGAAGGGAAAGGGAAAAGGAAATAAAACCATTTCCGCCACAAGCTCTAATGAATAATGGTATGTAGAAATGTAATACCCAAATGGAGTATTGTTAGGAAAGGAATGGGTATTGCATCTAATACAAATGACTATGAGCGATTATAACCATCGGACAAGAAGAACTGAGAAGGAGATGGCACTAGATTTGGTCCTCCCAGATAATAAAAGGACACCAGATGGGATGCCCATATATAATGACGAGGTGAAGGTTAAATTGGAGAAGGTAGGATTATTACAACTGTATGAGTTGCCTTACTTTGGAAAGCTTGAGCACCTTTATCAATGGTTGATGTCATGCATGCATGAGGATCAATTTTATTTTGCGGGGTACAAGATGCACATAACACCATAGCTGATATCCAAGTTCACAAGCCTTATTTGTGAAGGAGAAAGTATAGATGATGATCTGAGTGACAAGGAGGATATCAAGGAGACTGTAGCAATGTATGAATACAAGAAGGGTTCGTGATACTTTGACATCACTAAGATTCCAAACCCTATTATGAGGATGGTCACACACTTGGTGACCAATCTCAATGATCAAGAATGATGGACACAAGTGAACAAGGCATGGCTAAACGTGTGCTAGAAGATATCATAGGGAACCATCTATAACTTGTTTGCTTTCATTGTGGATGAGATCATAAGAAGCACGCAAGATGGAGAAAATAAATTATTCAGTAACGTCCTCCTAACCATTATATTTTTAGAAATTGGAGTGTGAGATGGGCTGGAAAAATTTGTTTGGGAGTATCTAGATGAGGATCCCTCACTTGCAAAGAGGTTTGAAAAATACACTTGTGAAACGTGATTGGATATGTGATTCATTTGAGGAAGAGTGGAGAATCCCAAAGTAGTTTCTCGTACTCATGAATAGAGAATAAAAATTTGCGAGTGTACTAAAATTTCTACATTGGAAAATTTACTTTGAAAATGGGACTAAGGGTCCATGGTGCAAGCTTCCCTTCTCCTTTATCACGCAATACTTCCAAGTAGGGGACAAGTTCAAAGAATCCAAAAGACTAAGGTTCAACCTTAGTGAGGTGGACCAGGACCACTACGAGCTGTGACAAAATATCATGTACCCTAAAAATTGCACGTACATGGAGAAGTATGTCTCCCACGAGGTTCAAATGATGAAACCAATAACGCTGCCAATCATTGGAAGGGATGAAACAAGAATATATCTTCACATAAGGCCAAAGTTTGAGAAAGGAACCTATTTGGAGAATGATGTCTCCATTCTAGAAGACCCCACAAGAAGAAATAAGGTCACGCCGAAGAAGAGAGAAAGAGAAGAGGGGGAGAAGAAAGCACCAAGTGTGTAGACCACACAATTGGTGGGTGCGCCTGAAGCAGTCATGAAGCCTAACACTTACATGTAGAGAAAGAAGTCTCCTATCAAGGTGAAGACCCTAGAAGAAGAGGCACTAGAGCATGAAGAGCACCTCACCCATGAGGAATCACCAATGAAGAGATCACCTATCAAGGAGAAATAAAAAGAATAATCTCTTGTACTAGAATCCCTAGTAAGGAAGAAGTAGAAGGTGATAGATGAGGAAGAATCAGAAGAGATGGAGAGTCTAGATGCCTACATCAGTGATAAGGATGATGATGATGAGCTTGAAGGAGGTGAAGACCATCCAATCTATGATGTACATGATTTTGAGGAAGAAGGAGATGAAGAGGAGTATAACAAGGAAGATGAGGAGAAGAATGATGAGGAAGAAGCTGAGGCTCAAGGAAAGGGGGTGAGTGAAGAAGTAAGCACCAAGAACCAAAGAACCCCAAGCCTCACCAAGGAGGAAGTAGAGAAATCCATGGAGAGAGAAGTGGCTGGCATCATGAAGAAGTTGGTGGAACAGGAGTTGGAAAGGAGCGCAGACAAGATTATAAAAGAGATAGAAGAAGAGAGCGTTGGGAAGGAGTATGAAAGCATGGGTGGGGATCCCAAATTAGTAGTGAGCTTCCCAAAAGCTATGTGGATAGGTGGGAAAGGTGTAGTGGTGGCACAAGGGTAGGGAATGGGATACATTGATGATCCTAGTAAGGTGCTACGTGTGCGCTTCCAGAGCATCATACCTATAAAACAAATCCTAGCTATGTCATCATTTGATGAAGAAGGCATGTACCCATAGACAAGAAAGATGTTATCTTGGGCATTTGATTCCTATGTGGATGAACCAGAATTTGAAGTAAGTTAGAGAGTGCTAATGAAGGTGCCAAAAACCAAAGGAATAAATATATTGGTGAACACTCGGTAGCTATCAGATGAATAGGTATGTAACATGCTTAACAAATTTTTAGTCAAAATTGAGGCCAGACTGTTTGGGAGAAATGATAGAGTGAAATTCTGGAGGAGGAATTGGAGAAGAAAAATAAGGAGCTCGTGGAGAAGAGAAAAGACCTAAAGCAAGAGGAGTTGATTAGTGCTTAGTTGAGGTGTGAGATGAAGGAAGAAAAATATAAGGTGTACGAGGTCTCTAAGAAGGTGGAGATGATTATAGATGCAATTTTCCTAAAGCACCCCAGATTTAGCACCACCTAATTAGAAGTATGAGTCATCCTTGCAATGTCTGGAGGATATGACTCACATTATCAAAATAGAGAGGTGACCATTTTATTTAGAATTTGTAGAATAGGTGCAGTCACACCAAGAGAAAGAAAATAAGATGAAGGTTGTCGATATTGTGGCTCAATACACCAAACTTCTTGCAGAAGTAAAGGCTATCACGCAATTCGCTGAAGCTGCCTATGAAAATTACATAGATAAGGATATAGTGGAAAGTATCTTGGTTGCCACCCATGAAATAGAACTCAAGGAGTTCCAAGAGAAAAATAAGGGGAATAGAGTGAAGAGAGATAAGATCCTAGCTGAGGTGGAGAAGAAATCAGAAGTAATTGAGACCCTGCGAGGCTCGATCAAAATCCGATTGAAGGAACTATACCCCCAAATCACCTACAGGATGGATTCCCTTGAAGACTTGGGGAAGAAATTAGAGAGTGTTGTTGACACCATGAGCACCAAAGGAGAGGAGCTGAGTTTTGAGGAAGTGAGCGCCCTGGTGGGTGACCTCTGTCAGCAAGCTTAGAATGAGGTCGATGCTTGGGAGAAGTTAGAGGTAGAATTAGGGAAGGATTTCCCTCTCCTCCTCCAACAATAAACCAGTTCCCCATTCTTTCATTATTTCTCCCCATTTCTTCATTCCCTTATTATTTTAAACCATTGTAAGATCCCACCATTATTTATTCTTTGAAGAGTGTTTTCGAGGACAGAGAACAGGCATAGTGTGGGGTGATGTTGGGCCCTAGATTATTAGCTAAGTACAAGAAGGCGTGTGGACATGCCGAACCAGGTATGAATAAGGGAGTGTGTGTAAAAGGAGCATAGGGAAGGGTTCTAAGCAGGGTTGTTTAGAACACATGGGCACACATGCAAGGTAAGACAGGTTTTGGACTTATCCATATTTGGCATCCTAGGAAGCACATGAGAAAATGATGAACCTTCTAGCATGCATAGTGGATAAGGTGCCTTCCTGTGACTATGGGATCAAAAGGGAATATTCCATGCATGCAATGGAAGGTTCCATAAGAGAATAATTGCATAGAGTGGAGATCTCGGATCAATAAAGACATTCTCCATTAGAGGACCACTTGGATACTTGGCATCCGATCTGTTACCTCATAAGGCATGGTAGTGAAGGTAGGACAACTATATATTGAGGTGCGTGGATAGCATAAAAGGAGACTAGAGAGTGAAAAGAGCATAGAGATATATACATGGAGTCATCCTGAGAGAGTGGAGGTACTGGAAAGGAGGAAAATATTTATAAAGATCTTATGGAGGATTCTATGGGTTGTGATTAGGAAAATTTAGGAGTGATGGCACACTTAGAGGGATGGTCTACATTCACTTTTGTAATGTGATGAACATGGTATAGTTTTGATGCATGACTTTTCTCTGCATTATTTTTATGAGGGTTTTTATGACTTTAAGGGATGTAATGTGGTTATTAAGCATGTTAATATAAGACTCTATTTTGAATCATATATGTGTTCATAAGCATAATTCTTGTGCATTTCCTTTATGTATGAACCAATTCTATATGTTGTTTGTTATTTCTCTTTTCTGGATGCAATGAGATGACAACTTATCCTAGGTTCTCAAAATGATGCATGGTTATCTTCTATTCACTTGAATTTTAATATATGTCATAAGATGATGTATTATCCCAAGAATCACATAAAGAATAGGCTCGATGCCCACATGTGCCTTAGGTGAGCGCCAATGCCTGTGGGTGATAGGTCAGGTGTGTATGGGATTAGACTATAAGTCTAAGGGTATAAAAATGACTACATTTACCTAAAGACATTCGTCTAGCCACATTCCACTGTTTCAAGTTACAATTTTGACCCAACCAAAGCTACACGATCAGTATGACTATTTTTAAGGATGACCTTTTCATAAGTTTTGAATTCATCCTATTTTTAGAATGTAATCAGTTAAGAAGAGTAACTAATATTGCTCAACCTATTTATCTAGATACTAGGATGTACAATTTATCAAAGGGAATTTTGATCAACTGTGTAAGGAGATTCTATCCTTTATAACACTTGTACATAGGATCAAGCCTTAATATTATATGCAGAACTAATATTTTGCCTTCTTCCACTTGCATGTGTTGTGTATATTGATGGTTGAATGTTGTACTTGTGAATATTTATTTCCTAGTACTTATATGATCCATTTTACCTTCATATGAAGTTAGTTCTTCTCTTGGCAAGTTGTATGTTGTGAAAAAAATATTATTTGTGATAGTTGTGGAATCATATGTGAATCCCTTCTATTATTATTTAATTTTCTAACCTTCATGCAAAATACTTACTTTAAAAGGTTAAGATAGGAATTTGTGCATGTTATTATCCTTCTGTTGAATATTTTATGCTCATATAAGCCAATCATTTTTTTCCTTAACTATTAGTGCATCACTACATTTTAATTTAAGTTATCCTTATTCCCTTTTCTCGAAAATAATTGAATTAATATATCTATTTTTAAAGTAATCATATATTTTGTAGCTTAATGTTTTATTATATGGACACAATTTTTAGGAAGCCGACCTATCCCTAAGGTCCATCCCAAAGAGCCAAGGTCCCAAACCTTGGGGATGTTCCCATGTCAGTAATGGGTCAATTTAACAATATAGTGGGTGAAATATTCAAGTGACAATAGTTTTTGGCACGCCCAATGGGAGAAAGCTAAGAGTCATTATTTTTCTCGGTAGTTGTATTTTCAAAAGGTACCCGATGACTCCATATCTGTAAGATTTCAAAGAAAAGTGCATGCACTAATGTGAATAAGTCAAACAAGGTTTTCTTCATGAAAAATAAATTAGTGGACCATTGATATTTCTTTATATCCACCAAGAAGAAAAGGGGGAGTTGCATCATCTTCCTTTAGAGCACATTCAACACTTCCATTTGCAATATTTCCTCTGCCAAGAGGAAATCAACCAAATTTCATTAAAATGGTAATAAATAACCAAGCCTTCCCCACCTTAAATGGTGGTATCCATCTTGTTCTCACTCAAAAATATGACATACACCTGTAGAAGCTCAAAAACATACATTTCCTCACCGAGAGAAAGTAATGTTACTCCGATATAACACATATAATACATTGCCAAATATTTTTTCGTTCATAATGTCACACAAGACAATGTGGAGGTCAAAATTATCACCACCTCTCTCAGGGAAGAGTGCTTCAATGGTATAGATGTTTGAAAATTAATTCCATACAAAACTAGACAAGTTGGGGAGTACAATGCGAGACACTTTGAGGATAAAATTGATCATATGTCCCTCATGGAATAGTTGAATACCATCAAAAGAGCTCCTCAAGAATTCATGGGAGATTTCAACTTCCATTTTCATAAGATGTGGGATAGGATCCCACCCTTGATTAAGCCCTCTCCAAATAACACATTTTTGTATTATTTGTAGTCCTTGAATAGTGACTTATCATTCATGATTCAATCAATGGGTGGAACAAATCTCCCAAGTGTTTGGGTTAACACACTAGTTGTATAGATATATTAATTAGATCTAAGCATAAAAGTAATCAATACAGAAATAAAAAAGAAGAAACAATACACAAGATTTAATGTGGTTCACCCAAAGGTGGGATACGTCCACACAAAAAAAAACAATTTATTATCACAGAGGAAATACAATGAAAATTTGCAATCTTCCACACCTTCTTAGATGTCATGTACTTTCTTCTCTACAAATTTCTCTTTTCTCTCAAAAGGAAACTTCTCTTAATTCTCAATTGAATCTATCTTCTAAACCCTAGTTTTATGCTTATATATGCATTTACAATCTTAGGGCACTTTATCTATGCAATTATAACCATTATATTCACTTTACAAATTAAGATAGATATAATTACCACAACTTAATTATAGTAGTCACACACAAGAAAGCGATGCGGTTAGCCTTAAATGATGTTGGTTCCTCTTTTCTTGACGAATCTTTGGTAGTTGGGTGACCGATGGCGGTTTGTCAAATGAAACTAGTTATTGTGTATTCTAGAAATTCTATAAAAACATGGCAGTAAAGTAATTAAGCACCATAACTTAACAATATCCCACTTGGAGATAAATTTCTACACTCTACCATACATCTCCTTCCTATGATCCTTTCATTGGCCTGTTTCTCCCCTTCTCAAGTCTCAAACTTGAAGACCAAAAAAAATGGAGTGTAGCTCTAACTTCTCCTTTGCCAATGGCTTTATTAACATATCAACAAGATTTTTCTTTGTATGAATTTTATCAAACTTCAACTTCCCATCCTCCAATACGCTCCATATGAAGTGATATCTCAAATGAATGTGTTTCATTATAGAATGAAATGTTGAGTTCTTTTCTAGATGAATTGCACTTTGACTATCACCATACAATTGAAATCCTCTTGCTCCTTTCCTAACTCTTCCATGAACCTACTCATCCATATAATCTCCTTGCTAGCTTCTATGGTTGCAACATACTCAGACTCTATAGTAGACAAGGCCAAAACCTTATGCAATCTATAAATCCAACTAACTTTCATGCCACCTATTGTGAAAACATATCCAGTGGTGCTCCTCCTGCCATCCAAATCACCAGCCATGTTTGAATCCACATAGCCACGTAAAGAAGTATCTAACCCTCCATAGCATAATTGCATGTTGGATGTCCCTCTCAAATACTTGAGAATCCATTGGACTACTTTCCAATGCTCTTTACCTAGATTAACCATAAATCTTCTCACAACTTCCACTGCTTGTGAAATGTATGGTCTGGTATAAACCATAACATACATCAAGCTCCCAACTATTGAAGCATATGGAACTCATGCCATGTACTCAACCTCCTTGTGTGATGTAGGAAACTGATATTTTCTCAATTTTAAGTGTCTAACCATAGGTGTACTTACAGGTTTTGAATTTTACAAATTAAACCTTTCTAACACCTTATTGATATAATGCTCCTGAGATAAATACACCTTCTTGTTCTTCTTGTCTTTGTGAATTTTCATGCCAAGGATTCTCTTTGTAGCTCTCAAATCCTTCATTGCAAATATATGAGCTAGATTTTCTTTAGTATCACCAAAGTCCTACATAATAGATCCTGTAATAAGAATATCATCCATATACAATAAAAAAATAATATAGATCCTATTTCCAAGCATCTTGAAATAAACACAATGGTCATATTCACAGATAAATAACCATGCTCATGCATGAAACTATCAAACCTCATATATTGTTGTCTTAGAGCTTGCTTGAGCCCATATAGGCTCTTTTTCAATCCCTACACAAGTTTCTCCTTACCCTTGACTTCATACCCAAGCGACCAATTCATATAAATCTCTTCCTATAAATCACCATGAAGAAATTACATCTTGACATCAATTTTCTCTAAATGCAAATCCTCTATTGAGACTAAATTCAATACAATACAAATAGAAGTCATCTTAACAACAGAGACAAAATTTCACCAAAGTCAATACCTGCTTTCTGTGTAAATCCCTTTACTACAAGCCTTTCCTTGTATCTCTTTTGTCCACCCTCTTCTTCCTTGATCCTATAAACCCACTTGTTCTGTAATGCTCTTTTACCTGCTGACAACTTAACCAAATTCCATGTCTGGTTCTTCTCTAAGGAGTCCATCTCCTCATCCATGCCATGCTCCCACTGCTTGTGGGATTTATCTGCATTACTTCTTCAAATATTTCTGGTTCACCACTATCAGTCAATAATAAATAAGACAAGGAAGGTGAAAATATTTCTGGAGGTCTACTTACCCTTTGTGACCTTCTCACTGAGATTTGGGGTGTCAAAGGCTCAATTTGCTCATCCTGTAGATTTGTATCTACTTCTAATAGTGATTGAAGCCGGTTTGGCTAATCGAAATTGGTTTGGCTATTCTGTAACCAATGCCGGAATAGGGGACCGATTCGGTTAGGATTAAACCAATGCCGGTCAAGGGTAAACCAATCTTGGTTACTATGTAAACATGTAGGTGTTAATTTTAAATCCGAGAGTTCATTTTCATCCACAAACTTCTCCACCGGTTCACCTTTGGGTACCAAAACTTGATCCCTATACATTATCTTTTCATTCCAATCAATTTCATGACTCTTAATTATCTTAGAACCTTCTAAATCCCAAAACTAGAATCCAAAATCACCAAATCCATAACCAATGAAAGTACATATTTTAGATTTAGCATCCAATTTATTTCTATTTTCCTTATCAATATGCACAAAATATTTTGAGCTAAATACTCTAAGAAAAGAAAGATCTACCTCTTTTCCAGTCCAAGCTTCTTCTAGTATTCCACCATTTAGTGCACTTGAAGGTCCACGGTTAATCAAATAAACTATCGTGTCTACTGCTTCCACTCAAAAATGTAAGGGAAATATATTATGTATCCTCATGCTCTTAGAATGTTCCACGATAGTCCTATTCATTCTCTCTGTAACACCATTCTCCTGTGGTGTTCTAAGAACCATCCTTTCTCTACGTATTACATTTACTGAACAATAATCATTGAAATCTTTATTGCAGTACTCACCAACATTGTTAGATCTAAGGAACTTTAACTTTGAATTTGATTCATTTTCCACAAGAGATTTCCATCTTTTAAAAGTTTCAAAAACATCAAATTTATGATTAATACAATAAACCCATACCTTTCTTGTGGCATCATTAATGAAAACAACATAGTATTGGGATCCTCCACGAGAAACTATCCGGGATGGTCCCCACACATATGAGTGTACAAGCTCCAATTTATGATTCTTCTTTATTTCCCCAAATTTGAGAAATATCACTCTCTTCTTCTTTCCAAAAATACAATGCTCATAGAAATCAATATCTACACATTTTAGATATGATAACTTACCCTTTTCCTTTAAGATCTACATTCCCTTTTCACTCATATGGCCTAGCCGATTGTGCCACATGCTTGTATCTGAATATGAAGTAGATAGAATAGAAAATTAATTAGTAATACATGTAGAAAAATACAATGATCCTACCTTCTTGCCTCTTGCTACAATAAGAGATCCCTTGGTAACTTTCCAAGATTCGACTATGAGTGTAACCATGCAACCAGTTTCACACAATTGTCCTACAGAAATTAGATTTCTTTTGAGGCTTGGAACATGCCTCACATATTTCAATATCCATGTATTACATTCTATAATTTAAGATGAACTTCACCTCTACCACTAATATTACATGGTTCATCATATCCTAAATAAAAATTCCCAAAATTACCCTTGATATAATTTCTAAAATAACCCTTATTAGGGGTTGCATGGAAGAATATCCACGAATCTAAAACCCAAGACTCAACTTTCTTATTCATGGAGAAAATTAGGGCATCTTGCATTACCTATTTTGCAACAACATTTTCCTCTTTACGTTTCTCTGGTAGATTCTCTTTGTTTTTCTTGAAGCATTAATCCTTCTTTACATGACCTTTCTTTCCACAATTCCAGCAAATTTTACCTCTACCTTTGGATTTAGATATTCTATTATTAGACTTTGATTTCCCATTATTATTGCTCTTGGATCTCTCCTTCCGCTTCTTCCCTATTTTCTACATTCAAATCATTCCTAAATGATGATTCTCTTATACTATTCCTATGCATTTCTTCATTCAAGATTATACTAACCACATCATCAAACTTTAAAACATTAGTAGCATACAATGTATTACTAATAGCCATTACCAAGTTATACTAACTATCTGACAAAGAGCATAATAATAAAAGTGCTTTCACTTCATCCTTAAATGGAATACTAACTGATTTTAATTTATTTATAATAGAACAAAAATATTTCGAATGACTTGATGCAAATCCACTTTCTTACATATTTAAATTAAACAATTATTTCATTAAATAAAATTTGTTTTAAGCACTAGATTTTTCATATATATTTACTAAAAATTTCATCAAATCTACCATAGATCCTACTTTGGTGATATTCAAAGCCACATATATTGTTAGGATCAATCTTATAGATCCAAGAGCCTTTCTATCAAGAATTTTCCATTCTTCATCAGTCATCTTTGTAGGTCTTTCCTTCTCATCCAATGGTAAGTATAAATATTTCTGATACAAATAATCCTCCACATGCATCTTCCATAATATATAGTCATGATCATCAAATTTATCTACTCTGAATTTTCTTCTTCTCCCATTGATTTTCTCCCACTCAATCAAAAATCCCTCTATGAGTAAATTTGTCAACACACACAACCCTCAAACAAAGATGCTCTGATACCAGTTGTTGGGGTTAGCACACCGGTTGTACAAATATATTAATCAGATCTAAGCATAAAATTAATCAATACATAAATAAACAAGAAGAAACAATACACAAGATTTAACGTGGTTCACCCAGTGTGGGTTACATCCACCAAGAAATAACCATTTTATTATCACATAGGAAATACTGATGAAAATTTTCAATCTTCCACACATTCTTGGACGTCCTGTACTTTCTTCTGTACAAATTTCTCTTGATTCTCAATTGAATCTATCTTCTAAACTCTATATTTATGCTTATATGCATCTACAATCTTAGGGAACCTTAGGTATGCAATTACAACCATTAGATTCACTTTACACTAAATATATATGTAATTCCCTGAAACTTAATTATATTAGTCATACATAGGAAACCGATGCCGATTAGCATCAACCGATGCCGGTTAACCCTAAGCGATGTCGTTCCTCCTTTCCTAATTGATACCGGTGCTTGGGTGACCAACGATAGTTCATCAACCAATGCCAGTTATTGTGTATTCCAACAAGTCTATAAATGCATTCCAGTGAATCAATTAAGCTCCACAACTCAACACCAAGCTCTTACAAGATTGTCATATGAGCTAAAAATTACATTGATCCAAGTAGGGAAGATAGCTCCAAAGACACCAAAGACCCTATTTCTTGAGTTTCCCACTAATTATCCTATCATTTCTCCTCTTCCTTCAATTTCCAATCAATCAACTTAACTAATCCCTCCCTCCTTCAAATGATCTCTATGAGGTGAAGTCCTTACTTTAGAGTTTTGGTAATGAGTTGGTTTCCCTCAAGAGGAAGCAATCACAATATAACCACCCCTACCAACCTCCAAATAAGCCCATATCATTCCAATAAGAATCCCTTCCAAATAAATTCCTAGATCCAAGGTCAAATTACTAATGTAAATCCTTTGAATACCAGAAATCCCCTTACTGCTAACTCTTCTAGAGCTATTGTCCCAATCCAAAATAATCTTGTACAAGATTATGAATGGTATTACCCTTTCTTTCACCAAAAATTAGAATATGTGCCCTAGTGGAGTGTTGAGTCAAGTCTCATGGTTCAAAACATATCTACACCTATCGAACAACAAGTGGAAGATTCTCTACAAGAAGACACAATTAAACCACAAGCACAAGGAGAGTCAACCTTGCTAAACTGGAAAAAAATGATTTTTTTGGTATTAATTTAGAATTTACAATAGTAGTGGCATCTAATATTATATTGAAGAAAAGAGTGATTGGAAGTGATCCATGCAAAGTCGATCAAGCATCTACTTCCTAGCCTCATCTATAAGAAGGTGTGAACAAAGATGCATTAAGTAGACCCCGAGGCCCATGCTAATCAAGATGTAATAAAGGAAAATCAACCCAAAACATCAACATAAAATTCTCAACCTCAAAAGGAGGACATAAAAATGGTGAAACCTCAACTTAAGGTAGGAATTACTCCTTTTAGCATAGTAGAACAGATGAAAAAGACAAACCTCAATGCCACCATGTGGGAGGAACTTTCTATTCCTTCGTAAAAGAACCTATTGCAAGAAGCCTTGAAGAGTTTTGGTGCACTCATCAAAATAGTGAAATTCCAACTGTCTACTTCTACTATTTTTGCAAACCTAAGGAAAAGAATTTTTCTACAAACAATAATCCACCTCCTTTCTACATCTCTCCAATCACCACCTGGTAAGAATCTTGTACACAACTACATGATTGATTATAGTGCTAGTAGTTCTATGATGCCCAAGTAGATCGCTGATGTAATGGGTATTCGGTATACCTTGGTGTCCAGGGGATTTGTTCAATTAGATGGTACTACTGTCCATATTATTAGGTTGATAAAAGACTTAAATCTTACCATTCATACATGATCATGCCTTTGATCACCTTGGATATATCTATCATCAATATTGCTATTTTATTTTCCATATGCCTTTCTAGGGATTTCATGGAAAAAATGGGTGGGTATTTGTTTGCCAACTGGTCACACATGATCCTTATATTTAAGTATTGAAATAAGGTAACCATAAGAGCTAAGACAATATGTAAATACCTTGTCAAGCCATACACCCCAAATACCATCAATATGAAATATACTCTGCATGATTAATAAAAAGACAATGAAGATAACGATACCACCACTCCTATTGAAAGATATCTCGGATATCTTGCTTGATTATTGGGGAGCTGATCTTTAGTTTGATCCATACGTCTAGGAATTAGAGCAGAATGGATTAGGAACTTACTGTATTCATGAAGAAGGAGCTACCATACCCAATCTCTTTAAATGTCAAAAGCGACCTCGAAGGATTATGGAAACTCTTCTTTGATGGCTCAAGGAGAAAAAATTGTGTTAGCACTAGTGTCATGATGATTTCCTTATAAGGTAAAAATTAATTCTCAATTTTTAGACATACATTTGGCTACACTAATAACATGGCGAAATATGAAACACTAGTACAAGGTATATACTTGGCTTAAAAAAGAGGAATCAAGGCACTTTGGTGGTTTTGGAGACAACAAATTTTTGATACATCGGGTCAAAGTTCATAGTACAAAAAAATAAATAATATGTTAAAATCCTATAAAAATAGAGTATGGGACTTGATTGAGGATTTTGAAGCCTTTGGTATCCACGTGATTCCTAGGAACCAAAACCAAGACTCAAACAAGATCGTAATTGTTGGATCTCAATATGATGTCCCTGTCGATATTATGAAGGAAACAAGTGAGTCGGTTAAGATGGTTATAAGGCCAACAGATTCTAGATAATGTAACCAATTGGTAGGTTTTTAACAAAGGATGGCCAGGTAGATCATCCTTTTTCTTCAAGAAGAAGTTGAGTTCTCATCAAGAAATTAGTCCAAGTTGTAGGAAAGTTATGATGATCAAATCATCTAGTTGAAAATTAATAAGCTACCTAAAGGTTTGGTCACGCTCGAATCCATATTCAACCTAGATGACCATTTTAAAAGGGAAAAGACCAACATGACCATTAAAGAGGATGATTTTGAATAGGTTGAGATTTCCAAAGACAAATGCTTGAAGATTGGAAAGGTATGTAACAAAGCTAAAAGGAAAGATTGTTTTAGTCTTTGTCAAGAATATATGATATGTTTTCTTGGAATTATAAGGATCTCAGGGGATTTGATTCGGGCCTAGCCCAACACACCATTAAAATTGACCGCAATGCTAAGCCGATTAGGTATAATAAAATGCTGGTGAATCCCAAGATCTAACCTTTGATGAGGAAGGAAATTTCCAAACTCATTGATGATAACATTATATTCCCAATCAAACATTCCTCCTAGGTGGCCAACCTAGTTCCAATGAGGAATAAAAATGGAGAAATCAGATTGTGTGTGGAATTTAGGGACCTCAACAGAGCTTCTCTTAAGGACCACTATCCTCTTCCATCCATGAAGAAAATTATCTAAACCATGGTAGAAGGAGAAAGTTTTTTCATTACTTGACAAATATTCTATTTATAATCACATACTCAATCAAAGAATATGATCAATTCAAAATGCCTTTCACCACCAAATGGGCTATGTTCACCTACAACAATATGCTATTTAGATTTTCAAATGCCAACATAACCTTCTAGAGAGTTGTGGATATGGTCTTCAAAGGAATCATCAATGATATGCTCCTTGTGTACCTAGATGATATAATTGTGTACTCCAAACATGTACATGAGCATATGTATCATCAAAGGAAATGTTTTGACAAGTGTAAATATTTTTTCATTTCCTTGAATCCAAAAAAATGTATTTTTGTTGTTCATTAAGGAAAATTATTGGGGCATATTGTTTCAAGAAAATGGCTCTTGATCGATCTGGAAATAATATGTGTTATCTTATCCCTCTTTCTTCCAAGCCACAAGAAAGGTCTCTAAATTTTCTTAGGGACCATCAACTTTGTGAAGAGGTTTATACCTCACTTTTATACCTTGGCCAAAGTGCTTACTTTGTTATGTTGAAGAAAAAATACCCTTCAATTGGACCAAGGAAGGAAAGAATAGCTTTAAAGATATTAAACATGCTATTTCTCAAGCTCCCATGTTGATAAACAAAAACTAGGAAAAGGATTTTATCTTATGCCTTTCTTATACTAGAAAGTATCTATGAGATACGACCCAACAAAAAATGATAAGATGGAGTACCCTATTACCTTTTTAGGTAAATATCTTAAGGAGTATGAATTAAGGTAATCTTTTGTTGAAAAGTAGATTTTTTCTATCATAAGGGCATTGATGAAATTATGGCATATGTTTTTTAACAAAAAAATCCTACTTGATGGTCTCACATATAGGCATGAAATATTTTTAATTCAATAAGGATATAAATGAAAAGAGAGCTGGATGGATTACCAAAAGGAATGGAATATGATGTTTGATTAAGCTAAATATGGAATACATTTCCTAATTTGAATGCAATATTGAAAGTAGCAATAGAAAGCACGAAAGGTGGCCAAATACATGGGTTGATTATTAATTTTCTTACTTAGGAATCACATGAATAATAGTATATAATCAAGACTAGATAAATACCCAAAGTGTGTGATTATGTGTCTACATTTCCCCCACTTTATGTTGGTGAGAGAAAGGCCTTGTAATATAAAGTAAAAAGAAATGCGTACCTCATATCCATGTAGATTGGTGACAAAATTGTCTTTGAGGCACTAAAAAAGTGTGGAATGATAAAAATGTGAAGTGTGGATGCTAATGATGAGGAAATGTAAAAAGTGATGATGAAAATGAACCTAAGATGAGAACACATGTGTAGGTGTCATAATGTATCCGTTCTCTATGTCGATGTGTGTGATCTCATTATTGTTGGTGTTTTTGACTATCACTTTCCATACAAACATACATGTAAAAGAGAAGTGAAAAGTATTCATTAACACAAGTATATGATAAAAACATGTAAAAAGTGTGTAAGTAAAATATATAAAAATTCTAAAATGTGAAAAAGGAACATGTGCACTTGATAGTTGATGAAAAAATGGTGTAGAAAGGATCCTATAGATGATGTTGATGAATTTTTTTTTGAGTGATCTCATGCCAGTGTAATGGAAAAAGTGTAGGGAGAAATGTCTGGTGTCATGTGCCAACCTTTAACTACTTCTCATTGTGTAAAACACCACTGTAGATGGTGTTCATGTGCTAAGGATTGTCTTCCTTATAAAATTTGACGTGTATGGAGTTACGTAGACCGTGTTGAACTATCAATTGGTGTATAACTATCCCTAGTATCGGGAATCTAGGAAAGACCACTGTCTTACCCCACAGGTTTTAGGTATCCGGGAAAGCCCCTTCCTGCCCCTTAGTTTTAGGCATCTAGGAAAGGCCACTTTGCTAAGGACCCAAGTCTCATTTTGATCTCTGTCTGAAACTAAAACTGTATTGTACCAATACCATACTGTGTATAATGTTGTATGGGGTGACTGATTCACCTAAATGATTCCCCCCTTATTTAGGGTGCATGCGAAATTGTTGGAGTATGTGGTGCAAAGGAGGACCAACCGTTATCCTTAATTGTGTCCTATAGGGGGAAGGGAATGTGGTTGGTTGAAACCAAGGCACACACAAAAAAATGGCTAGGAAAACAAGTGATAGTATAAGCAATGACAAACACTCACATAAAATACAAAAATGCAATCTAAGAAGAAAATGTGTAAGTTAAGATGAAAGTAGAAGAAAATGTAGACCACAAAAAGCGGGTTACAAAAAATGAGACATCACTCATGATGTCACAAGAAAAAAAGGCCGTGGTGGCATGCAAGCATTCAAAGAACAAGAAAGACATAGGGAAAATCCCGCAAACAATGACAAGTAAAATAAAATAGTGTATCAAGAAATGTAACAGAGATAACCATGGAAGTAAATAGTCCTATAAAACAAATTTTGCACATGGAGTACCCTTTATAATGTTAGAAAGGTAAAAGTATGTGAAAGTGTGTATACACCGATAATGTAAAGTGCTAAGTAGAAAATGAAAAATATCACCTACAATGTACAAAATTAGATGCCCTCAAAATCCTTTGTGGGATTGGTAATAGATACTACACCAAACATCCATGTTGAGTGTAATGGACCTATATAATATGTAATCAAAAATAGAAAGGAAAGTGAATGTGCATGTGTGTATGGAAAGATAATGACATAGAAGATATCTATCTAGTATGTGTAATAACGTGAACATGTAAAAACATAAGTAAGAAAGAGTAAATGATACCAAGATATGTAGTATGTTGTGAATGAGATGGAATGGAATACAATGTGAATGATAGGAGCAACATTCCCCGAGTTGATGTGTATGTATGTAATGAGGTACAATTAATTATGCCCCCTTAACAATCAATAACGAACCATAAACAAGAGTGCATCATTGAGAAATGGTTTGAACGACGTGTCATATGTAAAAGAGTTTATGAGTGAAGTGATGATGAAATATGACATAGGAATGATAATTGTGAATATGTGATGATTTATCCTAAAACACATATCACTAAATGGGTGAATAAGATACTAACAAGTGTGATGATGTAACAAAAGGCGTATATCATGAAATGGATGAATATGATGATGGTAGAAATTGTGATGATGTAGCAAAAAGCATATATCATGAGATGAATGAATATGAAATTGGAAAGGGGTGATGATTTAGCCTAAAAGCGTATATCAAAATGTGTATGAATACCCTCATTAGTCAAGTATGGATCATGAAACTAAAGTGCATCATTGGATAGTGAGTGCAACACATATACATAAATGAGTAAAATGTATAGTATGTGTAGTAGATGTAATGATAAGAAGATGTCATAATTATGTGATATGGAGGGCATGTGATGATTTAGCCAAAGCTGTATATCACTAGATGTGTGAGTAAAAGGATAATACACATGATGATGTAGCACAAAATGTATATCATGAGATTTATGGAAAATATGCAATGATGTAAATCAAAGCGGATATCACTATATGAATAAAGAAGGCATGTAATGTAAAGTGTGTAGTGTCTAATGCAAGATGTGTTAGATTGTAAAATGTAACGTGTAGAATGTGTGTGATGTATGTGTGTATAAATAAAAAAGTGCAGATGATGTATAGTAGATAGAAGATGAGGATGATGCGTGTACAAAATGTGTGATGATGTAAAGTGTATAATAGTGTAGTGTATGACATGTATATGATGTATATATGTATAAAGCACAAAATGTGAATGATAGATAGTAGATTGTATATGTATAAAAATGCATGACATGTAAATATGTGTAATGTGTAGTGTCTATTGTGCAGTGTGTGAGGTTCATGTGTAGTATTCCCTCAACAATCAAGTGTAAGCCAAAGCACGAGAGTGTGTCATAGGGTAATGATAATGCTAGTAGTGTATATGAAGATGTATGTGTGAGAAGTTAGGTTTGTAAGGGGGTGAATGTTAGATGTGTGTCGATGCCGGGTGGGGGAGAGAAATAAGCATAATTCCCCAAGTGTGTGTTGATGAGTTTTCTCAAGTAATGTCATCTAAGAGGCTGTCATTGTCATGATCAAAAAATAGTGTCGGGTTGATCAAGTAAGGAGCCATTGAGGTGTAGGTTGTACATGCCCATAACATATTCCTCATTAGTGAAAGGAGGTAATGGGAATTCGTGTGCATACCAACGAGTGAGATTTTGTGTATAGCCAAGAAAAGAGCTGTTGCAAATGAACACATAACCAAAAGGCATGGGAAATGAGATATCAATATGATTAGGGTCTAATGTGCCCCCAATGTAATCAAGCCAAGATTTTCCCAGTGTGAGTGGAGAATTATGAGAGCACGTGCAAGAAATACTTTGAGATAGAAGACTCGAAGCCCATAAGAAATGGTGATGTGAATAAACCCATGGTAGAGATGATGATCATAAGGTAGAGGATAGATGTCATCAACTGTAAAGCCTATCTAAGTCAACCCATCATGTGTGCATATAAATTCAGATAAATTAGGATTGAATGGAATATGTTCCCAATAAACATCATTCATGAAAAGTGTGCATGTAAATGGTGTGTGCTAATGGAGATGACTCATGTGAAGGTGTAGGGGATGAATCGACATACAAATACTAGAAAAGCCCCCAAGAAAGAATTATACTCACAGTGGTAGTAGGTGGAGGCGAGGCGTAGATGAAACATTATCTATCATGTAAATAACACCTTCAAGCAGTGGAAAATGGGGTGGAGAATCCATAGGTTGGGGTTAATCAGTAGCAACAGTTCATGAAATAGGAAGTATAAAATTATGATTATGGTCACAATATTTGTATGGATGATGGTCACGAAAAATAATATACTCGACACCCTCATGTAGGAATTTAACACAATGATTTATAGTAGAGGTAATATCTTGCATGACATGAAGCCATGGCCTACCAAGTAAACAGTTGTATGAAATAGGGAAGTTGATGATAAATAAAATTGTGTTAAGAGTTTTTGTCCAACCATTATAGGTAGAGTAATGTGACCTAAGCATGGGAAAACATAGGAATCATAGGCATGAAGAGATAGAAATATGGAATAACATTAGCAGCCAAAAGAGTGATATTTTAAAGGAATGACATGGGACAAGGATTGAGATCAGATCCATTATCAATTAAATTATGCTTTATACCCACATTGTAAATGTGAATCATGATATGCAAGGCTAGGTCATTGTAAAAAATAGTGAGATCAACATGAGGATTATATGGGAAAGAAATGTGTTGAGAAAAGGCATATACACATGTTTGATAGATTAAATCTTGATGCATATTAGTGGGAATGCAAGTGGTAGCTAGGATATTTTTGACTCTTTCTCTTAATTCAGGATTGATAAACGAGAATTCATTAATGGAGATACTCATGGTGATAAGACTCTTAGAAAGATGAGAAATGAAAGAATGAGGATCCTAGGTGTACGAAGATCGAGTTAGGGTTCACAAAAATGATTAGATAAATATGGAATATATGTGTCTAATCTGAATGCAAGATTTAAAGTAGAAATAGAAAATACGAAAGGTGGCCAAAGACATGTGTTAGTTATTAATTTTCTTACTTAGGAATAACATGAATAGTAGTATATAATCATGACTGGATAATAACCAAAGTGCGTGATTGTGTGTCTATAATGTCCATATTAAAGTCACCAAGATGGTGAGAGGAAAATGATTGTGTCAACAACTCACTTTAGATTAAGAAATGGAAAAATAATGTAACCAGTGTTACACAACCATAACCAAGATGAATCTCATGCTCCCGATAGTTTGATTTGACATATGAGGAACTTCTTGTAATCATGTGTGTATCCTCCAAATATTGACCGAGCTCAAAGAAGAAGCTTCAAGCTTCCATCAATTCCTTACGTCCTTATTGATGATGTGATTTTAAGAAGAGAATTAAATGAAGTTATTTTAAGGTGTATCTGCCCCTATCAAGTTAACAAGTTACTTCATAAATTCCATAATGGGATATCGAAGGCCATTATTCCACAAGAACAATTGCAACCATAATCATGTGGGCTGGTTATTACTGGCCCAACTTGTTTAAGGACTCCCATAAATGGGTAAGGAACTGTAAAGAATGTACACTATTCACAGGTAAGTAGAAGTTGGCCACTCTTCCCCTCAATTTTATTTAGATAGACTAGCCTTTATGTAACGGGGTCTAGATTTTATTGGTATTATAAATCCCCCATATAACACTGGTCATAGATGGGTGTTGACTGCTACTAATTATTTCAATAGATGGAAGGAAGCAATGACATTAAAAGAAGCTAACGAGAATTCCATTTTGGAGTTCCTTGAAGGAATCATGACAAGGTTTGGTGTGCCCTTCACCATCATCTCAGATAATTCCAAAGCCTTTGTGGGTACACAAATCAGTGAATGGGTTGTGAAGCACGGTGTTTATTTGAAGACTTTTTCAAACTATTACCCTCAAGGTAATGGATTGGTTGAGTCTAGTAACAAAAACTTAATAAGGATCATCAAGAGGACTATGGCGAATAACCAAAGAACATGGAATACTCAACTTAATACCACCCTATGGGCCAATGGAATCACCTTGAAAAGGTCTATTAATAATTCCCCATTCATGCTACTATATGGTAGGTAAGAAAAAATTCCTTCATCTTTGGAGTTACCAACTATGGAATAGGTACAATAGTTGGAAACAATGGAGAATGATCATATGATGGTGATATTTTCTAAGCTAATGGAGATGGAAGAAATAAGGAATCAAGCAATGAGGACCCTTGAGCTCCATCAATCTCAAACAAAGAAATTTTTTAATAGGAAGGTAGCTGGAAGATATTTTAGAGAGGGTGATATAGTTATCAAATGGAATGTAGATAGAGCTAAGACATGGAGGTATACAAAGTTCAATGCCATTTGGAGTGGGCCACATGGGATCAGTAGTTTCAAAGAAGTAATTTCATTTCAACTATGTAGACTTAATAGGGAAGCACTACCCATCCTAGTTAATGGGATGCACCTCAAATCTTGATATTGAGGTATCTTCACCTTGTATAATATTAGTTTAGTTTCCATTCCTCTAAGTGCTTCTGCACCTTGTCTTGTTTTCTTCTCTTTTTTGTTTTAGTTTTGTTTTTATGAAAGACTTCTAGTTCTATTTTATTTGAGGTTTTGATGACTCCTTTTCCCAATGAACTTGATCAAGGCTACTGAATTTTTCTTAGCAAGAAAGCATTCCTTGGAGGTCACAAAATGTTGACTTTTCAAGTCACCTTGCTCAATTTTCCTTCTTTTATTTTGAGTATCTCCTTGCAAAAAAATCCTTTTACTAAAACACAATTTTTATGAAATATAAAAAAATGCCTAAGTTTCAAAATTTTTCTTTGCATTTCGTGAGGTTTCGGAAAAAAATTATAATTTGCATGCAAATTATTTCTTGAAACCCAAAATCCAAAATACAAAGAACTTAGTGTATTTTAGGTTTCGGGTTTCAAATTGTATTTTACATGTAAATTAAAAATTAAAACCTAATCCTTGAAACTGACACCCTAATGCATTTCACGTTTCAAGTTTTAATTAGTAATTTACTTGCAAATTGCAACATGTAACTTGATCCCCAAAATACAAAGAAATCAATGCATTTCAGTTTCGGGTTCTCATTTGTAATTTGTATGCAAATTACAAATTGAAAACCAAAACCCAAAACTTGACTAATTTGTAAACATGCTTTGTCGAATCTCGACATCTAGTCGGTGCATTAATGTCACACACTTGCACATGTCACCTACATGTAATGAATGCACAATTTTCTATTTTTAGTCGGATATCCATACCATTTTCGCATATCATTTTATACACTCTTACTTGTAAACAACCTTCCAACTTCTAATCGTACTTTTTCTTGTATTCTCGGTCATTTTTGTGTTTTATCCTTTGACCCATAAAATTTATTGGTAAGACCTTGTGTTCTAATTATTTTTACAATACTTTTGTCATTGTTTAAGGTATTTTTCCACATTTTTGAGGCTTATAGGGTTTTCTTGTTTATTTTAATTTGGAATTTCTTGAACTGGGTTTTTCTTTATTTTTACTTTCCTCTTTGATTTTTCTCCCTCTCTTTCCTTGTTTTAATCATTATTGATGGGTAAAAAAATTCATATTTTCTTAAGTTTTTCCCAAAAATCACCACGGACGGAGGGGTTTTCAATCAAAAATTACAAAGTATAAGTTCACAAGTGATTTACAAGGTATGAGTTTTGCTAGGTCTTCTTTGGAGGTCAAAAGTTGCATTGTAAGTGCTAGTTCTAGCTAAGGACAAGTTAGAGGTTAGTATTTGTATTTTAAGTCCTCAACTTTGCTAAAACAAAGTCAAAAGTGAGAAATTACTTTGTAGGTTCCGAGTTCTACCCTATGTATTTCGGAGGTTGAAATTTGTTTTTTAGGACCCGAATTTTTCCATTAGTTTCAGGTGTTCCCAAAGATATTTTTAGAGGATTTTCGAGAAAATGAAAGAGTCTTCATAAAAATTCAAGGGAAAAATGTACATTTTCCAAGGGGTGGCCCCCTTCAAGCATCACATCAAACTTTAATAATATTGGGGACATCAATCTTGGTCACATTGATCTACCCAAGTTTTGGGATAAAATCAAGTCTCCATCCAAGTCCACTTAGATTAAAATAATTTTTATAATTGTATATCCCTCGAATCCACTTTCCCACCTTCCATGTAATTCCCAAAGTTTTTATACACAATATTCACATGCTATGATTTTAAATCATTGACAATTAGAGATCAATATGGAACACTAGTAATCAAATTGGATACCGACTACCTTAAGGATTTATTCAATATCTCTGATGTTGAAGGTTATGCATCAATCCCACCTAAAATGGCTCAAAGTATTAGAAATTTAATTTTGGTGCTTACATTAAGATTATTAATAAGAGTTACCTTAATGTTGGCGAAAAAATTTTTGGTGGAAAAATTTATGGGTTTCTTGCAAACACTCTAGTAGTCAAAGTCTCTCTACTTAGATGATGCATCTTTCCTATTTACATGCACTTGAAAAAGTGGATTTTTATGATGGCCTTATGGTTGGGGATCTAATAAGGGCACTCCATTGACCCTATGAGAAAATATAACAATTTCTTGCTAGAAGACTTTTCTAGAGAGTAGGAAAGGGGAGTGAGAAATGAGATAGGAGAAATAATGTTGCAGATAGAAAATCAGATTCATGCACACATTAGTTAGAAGTTTCAACACATGCATTTATGAGAAGAAACAATCAAAAATTACATGCCACTAGCTAGAGGAAACCATGCATACAAATATGAACACATTCAAATGCCTTGGAAAATAGAAACTTCTTCCTTGCTTAGTATTTCAATTAAAGTTGTACATAATATGAGAATGGAGGAAAAATGGTAAGGGGGAAAATAGAAGAAAATTGGCTAACTCCTTGTTCTTCAACAAGTAGATAAATGCTCTCTTATGAATTCACAAGAATACAACCAACTAAGAAGAAGCCAAAATGAGGGGCTCATTACAATTTATAGAAGAGATATGCCTCTTCATCTTCCTAATGACACTTCATATGCCTTTTTCTAACTTTAGATTCTTGATATTCCTAAGAAAATATTAAGTCCCTTTTATATAATCAAGGTGACTTAATTTACATTATGTTCCTAAAGTTGTTTTTTTCAAATAACTTAAAGGCATATCAAAAAGTGCAAACCCCAATGAAGGACTAGAACATTTGAAGAGAGAGATAGTTAGGGGAGGAAGAGAGGAGAGAAGGAAGAAGGGGGAAAGAATGATGCTAATGACAAAATATCCACCTTTGATGAAGTCCACAATTCCTTCCAGATGACTTAATGAAATGTCTCAAAGTGACAATATTTGAATCCCTAAACTATTTGCAGCTCAAGAAGCTCCTTTAGATGGTTCGAGGACACCTTGAATTAGTTGTTCAAAAATACTTGTAAATGAATTCACCGATGACCATGGAAACTGACTCATAAAAATCCTTTTCGAAGAGATAGGAGCTCAAAACCAATCTTGTCAAGTTGAATGAAATTATTTCACTAATGACTACAACTTTCATCCCGCACATCTTATACCTATGCCTCAAACCATGAAGTGAGTGTCGAAAGACACTGTCGAGTTTCTTGAGATGGATCTCAAATGACCTGTGAGAAATTCCTATGATGATCACGAATGATGATATTGACCCAAATGATCATCCCTTTATGTCCCCGAATGATGATGTTGACCCAAATGATCATCCCTCTATGTCCCATTGTGTTAAAATTTCCCTTTGAGTGTGACTTACCATTAATAGCAAGTTCCGGATAGGAGACTTACTATTTTTGGTAAGAGGTGAATTTTACCTCTTTTTAAGCATCTTACTGTGACGAACTTCTTCATTCACTCCTATGGACACTACCTTCGCCTCGACCACTTCTTGGGGTGACTTATTATTTTTAGTAAGCACCCATAAAGGGAACTTACTATTTTTAGTAAGCATCCATTTTTGCTATTTTCTACTCTGGACAATCATTATGACTTCTAGGTTATCTTGGATGCACACTGTCTTCACCACAACCACTTTTGATGATGACTTTCCAAACATAGTAAGTCCGTATAAAAAGCTTACTATTTTTATAAAGTGATTTTTGGTGCTCGGTTTTTGATGGAACACATATTTTTGGACTCGGTTCATCATCACGATCTTATCCTCCGAATTTAAATTCATTTTCTCGCTAGAAAGCTTGAAAAATAAAAAAATGAAAATTTCACTGGTAGTGGATTCGGGCATGGAGCTATCATAGCGACCATCAATGGAGCTCAAAATTCTTAGGTCTGGTTTTTGCCTTCAATCATGATGAAATTAACTCTATTGTGATAGGTTTTTCATTTGGAGTATGTGTGCAAGTATTTATCTCAATCTAACCATCAGATTAGTGAAAAAATTGACGAATGAGAGCTAGGGCACCAAAATAAGTTTCAATTGTATAAAATAATCTAGAGAATCATTTGAACCTCCGTCTATTGCATCGTGATGTCATTTGAAAAAAGGAGGTTTGTAATTTTTTTATCTCAATCTGTTTAATGGTTCGAAAGATATGAATGAATCTTCGTTTGGTGATTTTGGGGGTTTCTTCAAAAAAACTTCGTTTCTTCATCATTTTTCATTCTTTCTCATTATTCATCTATCCGATCCTCTTATATTCTTTGATCCTCATATTTTCAATGTGAGAAGGAATTGAAGGACCTGGTTGAGTGTAGAAATAGTGTTTTGGATGTCGATAATTTTTTTCCGGAGTTTCGGCGGGGTCTTGAGATGTGGGGGATAAACGAGGCATGAAAAATGACTAAGTGCCATAATTTATTCATCCAAAAATGAAAGCATAGGTTTTAGGTGAATTTTTGTGTCCCCTTTGTCCCTTTTCTAAAGGATGAAAGGGACATCAATTTCCACATCGTGCTAGGTTGCGACACTTGGTGATCATCCATACAGTGAGAGGAAAGGCTCTAACTAGCTCCTGGGGCTGAGCTGGAAATGCGAAGGTCACATTGGTGATATGAGGGATGAAAAGGGTTTGGTGAATTTTCATGTCCCTTTGTCCCTTTTCTAAATGGATGAAAGGGACATCAGTTTCCACTTCGCACCCAGTTCATGACACTTGGTGATCATCCATACAGGGAGAGGTAAGGCTCAAACTAGCTCCTAAGGGCTTAATTGAAAATGTGGGAGGTTGTATTGGTGTTTTGGAGGCTAAAAAGGACTAGAAATGGACATGAAATATTTCCATGCTCCTGGCACTAATATGTGTCCACTTTGAAAAATGATTAAGTACCGAAGAGTGTGCCTTGAGAGAAAACTTACGAAGGCCATATTTGGAGCTCCCGGTGAAGTTTTTCGATGAAATTTTATATTATTCTAATTGGAAATTGAATTATGAATATAATTTTTTAGGTATTAGATCTTTGTTCATCCATTTGAGCCTTGAAAAATAGATTTTTTTCTGTATTTGTGGTGAGCATGAGAAAAACTAGATGTATACATATTGTGCATATGTGTTGTGAAAATATGACCCCCTAACCTTATAGAGATCTTAATTAACTTTCCATTGATATATTTTTTTAGCTCCTACCTCCTTAAAAACTCCTAGAATTTATTCCCAAAGCTCAAGTGTTTTTAACACTCTGTCTTACTTAGGCGTGAGAATCCGCTTCTAATGGACTTTCCCGAAACTTCCAATTCTTCCTTGAATCTTAAAATATATTTTACTTGGTGTTATTAGCCCTTGAATACTCCTCCATAATGGATTTTTATCCTTTTATCTTCTCCAGGGGTGGTGCATAGGTCCTAGGAAGGATGATGGTAGCCCTTCCCAAAACTGCTTGATTACTTGAATGTTCTAAAAGATCCTAAATCACCTAGGGGGACATATTTTACTTTCCTAAATCACCTAGGGGGAAACTTTACATTCACATAGGGATCATTTGATAGATAGGATAGGATTGGTGTTGAGGATGGGATGACCTAGGGGTGTCTTAGGAAGGTATGAATTTGAAAAGTTTTGACACTGTGGTTCATTGTCATGCTTGAAAATTGGAAATTTTCTGTTACACATTTACATGATAACAAATGGATCTAGATTAGGGACATGTTATAGATTGAGCATAGTGAAAACATAACATGAGAAATCATAGAATATTTATTCACAATACGTTAACTAGTGCCTTATCCATTAGGATTTACAAGAGTCACATAAAAGTTAAATGAGATAGCTTGAAAGGAAAAACACACATGCACACAAAATGTAGAAAGGAAACACACAACACATGAAATGGGAAAACATGCATAATAAGAAGGGAAAAAATACCTAAAACACCTATGGTATAATGTGGGGGACAACCCACTTTCACCAAAGCACTTTCCTTTTCGTAGTTACCTCCGAAGGGGTAATACAAAATGCCGATGTTCTCGCGAGGCTATTGAATGGTTCTAGAAAGTATCCTCCTCTCCTCAACTACTTATGAAATACAAGTGCTTTCACACTTTCCTATATACTTTGTAGGAGTGAGCCTACATGAGATTCTTGATGCTCAGGTCTTTGTTTAGAGATTCCATTTCCTTCATTTCCTTTGAAATCTATTTCTGCACTTATCTGCACTGTTGTTTTTTCTTCTACCATATCATTACTACTCTAGGGCTGAATTTTGTTTGAATTTTTCAAATATCTTGAGCTCTCTTCAATCCCACATTCATGTTCATCCACATGTTTTCATTGGGGATACTTGAATTCATATTTCTGACTCATGTCTTTATGAGGTATTTGTAAGTTGAGTGAATAATCATACACAACTTCATTCCCATCTTGCATGGCCATAGCTTGAATCAAGAGGTCGAGACTCAGCTTAGGATCTTCATTTCTTTCTGCTACTTTCAAGATCTCTTGTATTGAATCCTTATCTAGTACTTCCAAAAGTTAAACTTTACCCTTATTTGTAAATTCTTCACTTTGATACCCAAGGAACCCGTCAAGAGGCATTGCTTTGATATCTTGAGGTTCATTATATTCTATCACTTCTTCATCTGAAGGAATCTCGATTTTGAGGGCTTTAAAACTCCTTGCTTCAACTTATTCACAAGAGAAAGAGTTATCCTCTTCAAATGGGAAAGAAAATACTTCACTTTCATCATTAAATTTCTCATGAGGTACATCAGGATATTCACCTTACTTTGCTTCATCATGACTAGTCTTTGAATAAATTGAGCATCCCAAATTAAGTTCACACCTTTCTTGTAATTCCATAGCGTGCATCATGAGTTCAAGACTGAGCTCAGGGTATTTTGTTTATTTTGTAGATATTAGAAGGTTTTACATAGATGGTTCTTTCCACCCATTCAAGGGCTCATCAAAGGCTAGTTTGGTATCTTCCTGGGTGACATGATCAAGAGAATCATCATATTTGAATGGTAATGATAATATCTCCTCATCTCGGATAAGGACATAAGATAATTTTTCCACTTGAAAATCATCGAGAACCAGTTCCTATTCTCCATACCTCACATCATCTAGAAATTCATGGATATTCTCTTGTATCTCAAATTTCCTCAATGCTTCCTCTAGATCCATATTCCTCATAGAAGGAAGGTTTAGTCCTATCAAAATTGGGATCTCATTCTCTTCTTTAGTCATCACAAAATAATTCATCCTCTTGTTATTTTGGTACAAAATGTTGGCTCTTGGACTTCCTAACTTTCATACTTTGTACATTGTATTCTTCTCTCTGGAAGAAATTTATCCATGTCTCCCTTCACTGGAATGATTGAAGAAGACCAATTCATCTGGATTTTCCCTCCCAATTGTTGGCAGAAACTTCTACTTAGCAAAATTCCAAATGAATTTGAAATGTCTGCTACCAAAATCATCATTGAAGCTTTTTTTTTCTCGAAATTTGGCAAGAGCCACATGTGCATATTTGACCTTCCCTATAAGTGGGTTTTTTTGGACTTCATGGAGTAACAAGAGCCACCAAGCGGAGTCATGGGGAGTTTAAGAGATTTAGAAACCTTCACAGACATCACATTATCCGAGGCACCTGAATCTACTTTGTAATTTTCAATACATATTACCCAATGAGAAGAGAGATGTAGAAGGGATCAACCTTATCAGTCTTTGATGGACTTAGAGTGAGCATGTTTTTGATGGAGGTGTAAGTGGGTTTGGTAATATTCCTTTAGAATTAGGAGTTACAACATTGGGTGTTAAACTACCATTCCTGATATATTGGATGAATCTCTCAAATTGTTCAAGGTGAGTCCACAAATATTCGATTTCAATAACTTGCAATTTCTCTTTGTTTGCATATTCTATGAAGTTGAAAGGAGAAGATGCAAATAGGGGTGATGAAGGGTTTTCTTTTGGAGTTAGGACAGGTTTGGAAGAAGGGGTAGATTTTTTGGGAACAGAGGGAGTTTTTAAAGGTATACCGGGAGATTTCAAGTACTAGATTTTATAGGAAAAGATTTAGATTTAGAAATGGAAGAGGCATTAGAATACTTGGAATTGTGGGAGCCTTATTACTTGATACATGATTAGGTTTCACAAATGCGGACTCCATGCAAGGTGGAAGTGGAGATCCTCAAATGATTTTTTTATTTATGGAGTCACCAAAAGAGGGTCTTCAGTCTTCTTTTTCTTCATAGCTATGGAGAAAGAAGCTCCCTTTTGAGACTAGGAGTGAGTAAACATAACACATGAGAAACTAAGTGCCTCTTTACCATCACCATCTTTGCTCCCTGAGTGATATTTCATGAGTCTATTTTGAGTGTCACACCCACTTCTTCTGTCTCTAGGAAATTTATGCCTTTGCTTTCTTGTTCGAACCCTTCCTCGTCCTCTTGGATTCTACCACTTGTATTGATGGGTAGATCCTTCAAGGAAAGTCTTTGGGGTGCCTTGAAAACCTGATTCTTGTTATTTATTTGAGGTGATATTCATTAAAAAAATTCCCTCTTTAGTGTAAAACTTTCATTTGCCATTTTTTACAAGAAAGGAATAGTTCTTTAATCTCTAGGATGTTGAGCTTTACCCTTTGAGGGATTCTTGATCTTTCTAGATAGGATGATATCATCATCAAGTTCAATGGAAAATATTTGTGCTTCTAAAATATCCCTCGATTGAGCTCTTTGTAGGAAAAATCACACCTCTGGTGATTGAACACTAATAAAAATATTTTGACATTGTTCTCTGATGGTGAATCCTCTTCCGGTATCATATAGAGAAACTGGTCGAAACAAGCCACAAAGTATCTCAAATTTTAATTTCCCCCTTTCTTCATTTGTGCTAATTAAACAAGGAGGTCTTGAAAGTCATTAGTAAATCTAAATATTTCCTCAAACATGCTTTTGATGTCATTCCAACAAGTGATGGATCGGGCAAGTAGGAGGTAAAACCATTCCATTACTTTTTTTGGAGAGACTCCACAAAGAATCTTACAATGAAATCTTCATGTTGGACACCAAGAGTCCCACATGATGTGTTGAAGGCTGATATGTACTCTTCAGGGAGTTCTGTGCCATCACCTTTGAACTTAGGAAAGTTCTTGTGAGAATCATGTCGGTAAACTATGAAGAGGGGGTTCAAGAGCAAGCAAGATTGTATTTCTTCCACATGGAACAATGGGTTGAGGTATTTATCCTTTTTCTACCATTGTTTCTCCTACTTCAGCTTTGACAAATTCTTCTTTTGGTTCTAACACTTTGAAATTTTGTGCAATAGGAATATGAAAATACACCATGGAATATGAAAGGTCACTTGTAAGAATTAGCATCGTGTCTTTAAGCAATGGATTTTCATCAACTCCAATTTTTGTATTTTTGGATATTTTATTTTATTTTGTATTTTTGGATCTTCTGGTCATATTTGGTTGTAGATGCTACTAAATCTACCCCATGGTGGGCACCAAAATCATTGGCAAAAAACATTTCGATGGAAAAATTTATGGGTTTCTCGCTAATGCTTTGGGAGTCGAAGTCCCTCTACTTAGATGGTGTAACTTTCATATTTGCATGTGCTTCAAAAAGTGGATTTTTTTGATGGCCTTATGGCCAATGATCCAATAGGGGAACTCCACTAACCCTACAGCAAAGCTAAAAATATTTTTCTAGAGAAGAATTTTTTTGGAGAGTGCAAAATGGGAGTGAGAAATGAGATAGGAGAACTAATGTTGCGGGTAGAAAATCAGATTCCTACACACACTAGTTATAAGTTTCAACACATGCATTTATGAGAAGAAACAAACAAAACTTCCATGCCACTGGCTAGAGGAAACCATGCATACAAATATGCACACATTCATATACCTTGGAAAATAGAAACTTCTTCCTTAATTAGCATTTTAATTAAAGTTGTACATAGTATGAGAATGGAGGAAAAATAGTGGGGGAAAATAGAAGAAAATTGGCTAACTCCTTTTTATTCCATAAGTAGACAAATTATCTCTCATGAATTCACAAGAATACAACCAACTAAGAAGAATCCCAAATGAGGGGTTCATTACAATTTATAGAAGAGAGATGCCTCTTCATCTTCATAATGACACTTCATATGCCTTTTTATAACTTTAGACTCTTAATATTCCTAATTAACTCCCTTTTATATAATCAAGGTGACTTAATTTCCATTATGTTTCTAAAGTTGTTTTTTTGAATAACTTAAAGGCATATCAAAAGTGCAAACCCCAATGTAGGATTAGAACATTTGATGAGAGAGTAAGTTTGGGGAGGAAGAGAGAGAGAGAGAGAGAAGGAATAAAGAAGGGGGAGAATGCTGCTAATGAAGAAAGATCCACCTCCAATGAAGTCCATAACTCCTTCCAGATGACTCGATGGAATGTCTCAAAGTGATGATATCTGAATCCTTGAACTATTTGCACCCCAAGAAGCTCCTTTGGATGGTTTGAGGACACCTTGAGTTAAGTGTTCAAAAACACTTGTTAAATGAATTCAATGATGACCATGAAAACTGACTCATAAAAAACCTTTCTGAAGAGATAGGGCTCAAAACCAGTCTTGTAAAGTTGAATGAAATTGTTTTACTGATGACTACAACTTTCACCCTACACATCCTATACATGTGCCTCAAACTATGAAGTGAGTATCAAAAGACATTATCGAGTTCCCTGATATGGATCTCAAATGTCCCGTGAGAAATGCCTATGATGATCTAGAATGATGATGTTGACTGAATGATCATCCCTCTATGTCCCATTGTGCCAAAACTACCCTTTGAGTGTGACTTACCATTAATAGCAAGTTCCCAGATGGGAGACTTACTATTTTTGGTAAGAGGTGATTTTTGCCTCTTCTTGACCATCCTGATGTGATGAAATTCTTCATTCACTCCTGTGCACATTGCCTTTGCCTCGACCACTTCTTAGGGTGACTTATTATTTTTAGTAAGCAGTCATATAGGGAACTTACTATTTTTAGTAAGCATCCATTTTTACTATTTTCTACTTAAGACAATCATTCTGACTTTTAGGTTATCTTGGATGCACACTATCTTTGCCACAACCACTTTTCATGATGACTTTCCAAACATATCAAGTATGTATAGGAAAACTTACTATATTTGGAAATTGGATTTATAGTGGTCGGTTTGTAACAAAACACATATTTTAGGTCTCGCATCATCACCACGACCTTATCCTCTGAATTTCACTTTATTTTTCTACTAGAAAAATGTAAAATAAAAAAGGAAAATTTCACCAAGTAGTGGCTTCAAGCATGGAGCTATCATGGCGGCCATTAATGGAGCTCAAAATTTGTAGGTCTGGTTTTTTCCTCTCGATCATGATGAAATTAACTCTATTGTGATAGGTTTTTCATTTGGATTCTGTGTGCAAGTTTTTAGCTCGTTCGATTGTCGATTGGTGAAAAATATGACGAATGAGAACTAGAAAACCAAAAAAAAATTCATTGTAGAAAATAATTTGAACCATCATTTGACCCTCCATCTATTGCATCATGATGGAATTTGAAAACAAGGAGGTATGTAAAACTTTCACCTCAATCCATTTAATGGTTTGAAAGATATGGATGAGTCTTCGTCTGGTGACTTCGCAGGTTTCTTCGAAAAAACTTTGTTTCTTCACCATTTTTCGTTCTTTCTTGTTCTTCATATTTCTAATCCTCTTCTCTTATATAATACCTATATTTTTAATGTGATAAGTACTTGGTGGATCTGGTTAAGTGTAGAAATTTAGGTTTGGATGTATGAGAAAATGTTTCCAAAGTTCGGGCAGGGTGTGGAGATGTGGGGGATGAAACATGCATGAAAAATGACTAAGTGTTGTGCTTTATTCATCCAAAAATGCAAGCATAGGGGCTGGGTGTATTTTTGTTTCCCCTTTTCCCCTTTTCTAAAGGTACTAAAGGGAAATCAATTTCCACATTGTGCTAGGTTGTGACACTTGGCTATTATCCATGCAATGAGAGGAAAGGCTCTGACTAGCTCCTTGGGGCTGAACTGGAAATGCATAAGGTCATGTTGATGATTCGAGGGATAAAAAGGGTTGGGAGAATTTCCATGTCCCTTATGTCACTTTTCCAAAGGGATGAAAGGGACATCAATTCCCACTTTGCGCGGGATGTGACACTTGGTGATCATCCATGCAAGGAGAGGTAAGGCTCAAACTAGCTCTTGGGGGCTTAATTGGCAATGCGAGAGGTCATATTGGTGTTTTGGGGGATAAAAGGGGCTGGGAATTTTTTTTGTCCCTTATTCCCCTTTTCTAAATGGATAAAATAGACATGAAATCCTGCCAGGATCTTGGTGTTGACACGTCTCCACTTTGAAAAATGACTAAGTACCGAAGAGCACAACTTGAGAGCAAACTTGTGAAGCGTATCTGGAGCTCCCGTTGGAGTTTTTTGATGAGAATTTATATGATTCTGAATGGAAATGGAATTTTGAATCAAATGGTTAGGTTATAAACTCTTGATTCATTCATTTGAGCCCTAAAAACTAGGATTATTTCTAGCTTTGTGGTGAGCATGAGAAAATCTAGATGTAGACATATTGCGCATAGGTGTTGTGAAAAATATGACTCCACAACCTTATATTTATCTTAATTACCTTTCCATTGATATCTTGTTTAGTTATTAAATCCTTACATAACTCTTGAAATTACTACCTGAAGCTCAGGTGATTTTTTAACATTATGCACTGCTTAGGCCTGAGAACCCGTTTCTATTAGACCTGCCCCAAAACTTCCAAATCTTCTTGAATCTTAAAAAATATTTTCCTTGATGTTATTAGCCCTTGAATACTCCTCCATGATGGATTTTTCTCCTTTTATCTACTCCAGGGGTGGTGCATGGGTCCTAGGAAGGTTGATGGTAGCCCTTCCCAAAACTGTTTGATTGTTTGAATGTTCCAAAGATCCTAAATCACCTAGGGGGACATATTTTACTTTCCTAAATCACCTAGGGGACACTTGACATTCACATAGGGATAATTTGATAGATAGGATAGGACTAGTGTTGAGGATGGGATGACTTGGGGGTGTCTTAAGAAGGTATGAATTTGAAATTTTTGACACTTTGGTCCATTGTCGGGCTCAAAATTGGAAATTTTCCTATTACACATTTGCATAACAACACTTAAAAATACTAAGCCAATGGTAACCATGTTTCCAAAGACTATTCCCCATTCAGAATTCATCCAGGAAGTCAATGACCTAATTACCTTACTAAGCAGAGTTGTGGGCCTTCCTTCAAGGGATTTTCAAGATTGGATGTACTAGTACATATCCACTATATGTTAAAATACTATTCTTATCCGATGGGATGAGCATATCAGTGATTCCCTACACTCTCAATTTATATAAGTTCATACTATAGTGAAATTCTACATGACTTCCTATCTTATATATGCCATAACAGGGATGAGAAATTACCTAGGGTTGACATCTATTGGTTCAAGGAACGAAGTAAAAATTTATGATTACCACCCCCAATTGATATGGAAGGAAGGAACAAAACATTTCAAAAGAGTGAATGATGTTTTCATCTACACTATTATATGTATATTTGACAGAGATCTATACAATCATTAAGTCACATATAGTGCATGGAATGTGGTTAATATTTGGGGATGTATCTTCTTATAGCTCCCAATATTCACATACCTTAGGAGGATTTTTGGTTCTCCTTACAAGTTACCAAGGTTACCTACTAACAAATGGGTCTTTATGGAATTGGTATGACAACCACTTCATCTCCATAAGTATAAAAAGAGAAAGCATAAGGCAAGAGTTTAGTTCCCTATAACATTGAACCGATATGTATGTGCGCCATCCTACAAGGCCAAAAATGTTGAGGAAAATATGAAATAGATGTCAATCAATACCTTCTACCCAAGAATGTGATTTGATTTCTAGGTTGTCATTGGTGGAATTGGGCTAGTTGGTTTCCACAAAACTCAATTAGAGGATATATGGATTGATTGCAGAAATGAGGTGGATGTAAGAGAAAATATTATTGTAGGTTGAATCTTGAGGAAGTGGCCAAATATGGTATCACGGATGCTCGTGAAGGAATATATGACAACGAGGAGGTTCTATAACCTACATATACTCAAATGAACATAAAGGTACAACATCTTCCTTCAATCAATTGGTCACTTTAGGAATGCATGGTTTCTAAGGACCATGTGGTAAACATCCTCAATCTGCACCCATCGGTGGATACTTTCCTTGGGAATTATGCCCAAATATTCAAAGTACACTATTTCTACAACAACTCAAGTACAAACAGGTGGTGGTCCAACTTAGTAATTATAAAAATAAAGACCCACTCCTAAGCATCACATGATCAAATTTGTAAGTAAAGGTGTTAGACCTTCTTCTTCAGCTCCTTCCACAAAAGTAATTGATTTGAGTATTTCTCCATCTTCTACCACCCAAGTGTTGCAGTCTCCTCTCTCACCTCCTCTTCCTTCTTCCCCATTTTCAATTCCTTCTCCTCCTCCACCTTTCACGCTTCCTCCACTCATAGTATTTATTCCTTCTCCTTCCACTTCCTCTTTTCCCATCTTGTCCACCTCCTCTCCTTCCATGGCCCAAGTATTTTCTTCCCTTCCTTCTCTTTCATTTGGAGATAGTCTGGCTTTGGGTTCTCCCTTAAGGAATCCTCTCAAAAACTCTCTTCCCACTTCCCCTCTTACCACCCTTCCCATTTCATCCATCCATGCAATCATTTTATCCATTCCTCCTCTACTGGTTACTCCTTCCTCCTCACTCGTTACCATTACAAAAACTATCCCTTCATCACTCATTCTTTATACCCCCATGGTTTCCTTTCCCTTTCCATCCTCTTAGGAAATGATATCTTCTTCCACTCCTTTCTGGCTAATTAGGAAAAATCCAAAGAAGAAGAAAGTATCTATAATTAATGAAGTTTATCTTAGAAATTTAGATCTAACTCCCCAACATCACAAAGAAGTGAAGACCATTTATAATCTTTCAGTTGATCAATCGGGAGATATTTGTTGAAATAATACCACTTATTGTAGATAAATCCAAATAAGACATTACAATGACATATTACTAGATATCTAAGATCTCCTTGGGAAAATCTAAGATATCTAAGGTGCTAAGAAGGATGTCCATATTAGCATTGGAAAACTTCTAGAGAAATTTGATAAAGATAAGGTCACCAAGGATGAGATCAAGAATAAAGTAGAGAAAATGATGGTCATAATTAAAAAAATCACACAACCTAGTCATGCTACCACCCTCACAATTTCAATAAGATTTGATACCACTTACTTCTCCATAGTGGATAAAATTAGTCAACAAGGGTGAGTAGTTAGGGCTTAGAAAGAATGTTTGATCTAAGAATTAGAACATGTGATCAAAGATGTTGTGGCTATACATGATGATCTTGAGACAAAGAAGGATATTGTGAGCAAGATATGCAATATCTTGGGGAATGAATGTGATAATTGTGAACTTACTCTGGAAATATGGAAAGAGTTATGAAAAATGAATCTTGATTTTCTTGTCATGAAGGGGTCATTGATGACTCTTCTAAGCTCTTCGAATATTTTGAGGCCATTGAATTTTGTATTCAAATTATCAAGGAAGAAATATCAAAATTAGATGATGTAAGGAATGAAGGAATCAACATCGTTGATGATATCATTGATGAGTTTGATAAAATCCATTACAAATTCCAAGACAATGATATTATCACACTCCCAACTAATGAGATTGTTTTTGAATTCAAGAGCTTAGTTAAGGAGGGTATATGAGTATCCCATTTCTGTCATGTCCAGTCTATTGAAAAGATAGTGCTATATCAAGGGTTTTTGTGTGAACTTTAGAAGATCATGGGTAGAGTCAAGAAACTACATGGGAAACTAAGTCATGCACCTGACTCCACGAAAATATTGAATCGATATGCATGTAGTCTCGATGAAAAGGAATTGTAGGAAATCATCAAACAATTTCTTGATTATCGACATAAAAAAATTGGAGATGATACCAAGGAAACCGATACAAATCAAGGTACACAAGAAAAGGGTAGTGCCATCTCTAGTTGATAGTTTCCTTTTAGATCTCTACCATTTTTGCACAATCATCTAGCTATAGTTTGTCATTTCAAGTTGTAGGATTTACTCGATCAAAGATGCATAACCATCTGGATATTTTAAGGACTTTTTCATAAGTTTTGAATGCATCCTATTTTTAGAATGTAATCAATTAAGAGGAGAAAATATATTTCTCAACCTCTTTAGCTATATATAGTAGTATTCACAATTTATCAAAGGGACTTTTTGATCAACCGTGTAAGGAGACTCTGCCCTTTTGAGCACTTATACACAATCTTAGGCCTTAATATTGTATGCGAACTAATATTTCACCTTCTTCCACTTGCATGTGTTGTTTATATTGATAATTAAATGTTCTAATTGTGAAACCTTTCTTTCCTAGTACTTATATGATCCATTTTACCTTCATATAAAGTTAGTTATTCTCTTGGAAAGTTATATATTGTGATAAAAATCTTATTTGTGATAGTTGTGGAATCACATGTGAATCCCTTCTGTTATTATTTAAGTTTCTAACCTTCATGCAAAATACTTATGTTAAGAGGTTAAGATAGGAAGTAGTGTATGTTATTATCCTTCAAATGAGTATTTTGTGCTCATATAAGCCAATAATTTTGTTCCTTAAATATTGGTGCATCACCACATTTTACTTTCAGTCACCCTTCTTCCATCTTTCTTAGAAAATACTTGAATAAATATATCTAGTTTTTTTTTCCACTAATCACAAATTTTTTTAGCTTGATATTTTATCAGATGCATATAGTTTAGTAGGAATACGAAATATACCAAAGGTCCATCCCAAGGAGCCAAGGTACCAAACCTTGGGGATGTTACCATGTTGCATTAGATCAATTTAAAGATCTAACAGGTTTAGGATCCAAGTGACAAAAAGACTCAAATAGTTACAACATGCCATCACTCTCCAACATGTTGCACACCATATCATCTATCATAATATTTCCTTCCTTCGTAATTCCATATATCCACCAAAGTGTCATTCCTTATGTCTCCCTCATGCCCTAGAGAATGATGATTGTACTAAATTATTTTGTATTTATAGACCTTCGAATCCAATTATTTTCTAATAATGACATCTTTTAGGGTATTGTATATGTGAAAACCAATCATCATGGGACTCATCCCTTGTCTTCTTTGCCTTGGTAACCTTTTTCACTAGTGTCATATCTTAAAACATGAAATTGAAACCATGTAAATTATGAACCATGAAAATTGTGTGGCCTAAGTTTGAAACCCTTGTATTTTCACATTCATGATTCCTCATGAATATCTTGGTGTTTCCCCTAAAAATTCTTATGCTCTAATCACCTTTTTCTCTTAAAATATAACTCTTTCTTGATGTTTTTCTTCAACTCGACGTGCCCTAGATCTACAAAAATTTCACAACCAACCATGTAACCATATCTCTTCACACCTTTGTAAGATTCACACTTTCATCCTCCAAATCCATCCTCAACTACCCCTCTACTACATGGAATGTCAAACCCTGCCAAGTACAAGGAGAAGATGGTATCTAGTTGCTAGTTCCATAGTTTCCCTTGGTTATCACTACTTCTATTCTCCAAATTGCATAATTTTTCAAGATATCTCAATTTTTAAGTTAGAAGTACAACTAAATCTCACCCCTTTATGTAGAATTTTATTTTTGTGTTCATTTAATGCTCCACCGTACACAATATTTAAAGTAGTTTTTTTCACTTTTCCAAATTTTCCACTAAGTTTGTGTCTTATATATCCTCTTTGCATGTGGCATTCATAACCTTATGGCATGCTACTACTTCCCACGATGCGAGATCCCCTTACATGTGCCTTCATGTGTCACACCTTTCTTTCCTCTGTGCCACATCCTAAGTAGTTTTATTCATGTGTTTCCTACCTTGTATTATCATCACCAAGTTTCCTTGTACACCATTGAGAAAAATAGTCCACCATTGACACCATTGTTCCATTCACCATTACAAAAGGTATACCATTTCCTTAACTTGCTACCCACACTAAAGGTTTGCTTGTCCATCTCGTGTGCATCAAATTCCACAACTATATCAGCTCCCATGCATGAATGTGCTTATTACAAAAATTCAAAAGAACAATACTTGAAATAGAAAATATAATCTAAATGGAAATACTACCTTATTATAAACATAATATAAAATAAGCTTATTTATAGTAGGTCTTCAACCTACTTCCATTGAAGTAACTAGGTAACATTGTGCCATCAATTTCCTACAACTGACATGCCCCTATTCCATAATCTTGGTTAATTTATATTTTCCCAACCAATGTACTCTCGGTTTTCCTAGGTGGCACACAAACTTCAATTCATAGAGGAAGACCATCCCATCAAATGAAAAAAACTTTTTCCAAATATGCCTATTTTGCAAGCCTTTTTCCTTACCTTCTCTATATTTTAGCTCCATCTTGCAATGGTGTGCCATTCATGAAATTGAATTAACCTCTCTATGTGTGCTTCCAATGCACGTTCATCCACAAGTCCTCCCGTATGTGCAATACACAGATTATGGTAACATAAAATATTTCCACACTAAATATCAATTGAAAGGGTGTGGCTTTATTCATCCTTTTATAGGTAGTTATGTACACCCAAAAGACAACTAAAACCTTATCATCCCATTCCTTTATTCTAACATTAAAAATATTGGTTAGGGTCTGGATCAAAATTTTATTAAATGCCTCTGTTGTTGTGATGCTGCTAAAACAACTCACTTGAGACCCAAGAAACAACCTAGGGTTAGTTAGGAAAATTATGGAATAATTTTATTTTGATTAGAAGTGTCTATAACTAGGTTGCAAGACAAAAGTTGCCACTAACAGGTTCTAGAACAAGTTTAATCTACTAGAACATAATTTTATTTTATTAATAATTATTAGAGGTCATAAGGTCCAAAAAATTAGGGTTAGAAGTTTCAATGAGGTTCAGAGGGTAAATTATCACTATACCCACTCTTTAACAGGATTAGAGATTCAACTTTATTTTTATCACACTTAACGCTTTCAAAATTTCCCTAAATCATTCTTATTGGATAGGAATTTTCTCACCTTTCCAATGATATAAAGAAGTCCTCCTAACTCCTTATAAAACTCAAGTTATGGGCCGGCAGGCCTTGGGGTGAAAATTTTTCCCCAAGGGCGGGCTTGCAGGCCTAGGGATGAAAATTTTCCCAAAAGGATGGGTTGGCGGGCACGGGAGGATTTTGCAAAAATTTTGGGCATGGGAGGCTTTTGAATTCTTTTTTTTTTGCATGGGCGAAAAACTAGTTTTACACTGTGCCTCAGCGGGTCCACTAGGGACACGTGGTGCCCTCCGAGCCAAAGCGGAAAAGAAAATGAGGGAATGGTGGGGTGGTGGAAGAGTTTGGGAGAATTCACCAAGGAGGGGGAAAGGGAGGAGTTGCATGTGCGGGCTGTGAATTCACGAAGGGTTTCTCCAAGGAAAGGGCGGGAGTGTGGGGCCGCGGAGGTAAACTCAAATTTTTTTCCAAAAACAATTTTTAAAAAATGATAAAGTCTCAAGGGTTCTTTCCCTTTGCCATGCCACATGGCGATCTGGATTGGATGCGGGGATGCGCGCCCGGTGGAGGAATATAAGAAAATTTTCAATATTTTTTTAAAATTGCTAAGGAAGAAAAAAGGTGTTGTGCCTCCCCGTTGCCTCGTGAGGCCATGTGGTAGCTTCTAATTAGTTGCGGGACAACAGGCGGTGGAGAAAATTATAAAAATTATCCCAAAAATTTTTCCAAATTTTTTTCTAAGTTTTTAAGGGAAAATTTTGGGTCACTGCCCATGAGAAAAAAATTTCACAAATTTTCCGGCCAAGGAAGGAAAACTTCAGAGGGCCATAAATTTTGATAGAAGATCGGTTTTGGGCAAACAGACTTTTGGAAAACTCTCAAAGCCCTCTTTACATAGGAATAATTAATTTTATATTTTAATAAAGTTTAAGGGATCAATTGTAAGAAAACAATCATAGGTTTTTTAAAAGCAACTGGTAAATTTTAACTTATAAATTTTGTTCAATTTGATCTTCTCCTTCACTCAACATGCTAAACAGACATGGAGGATTGTTCTAAGAAGGATTTAGGATATTTAGGAAGGTAATTTTACCTGATTGATTTCCAATTTGAATTTTCCCAACATTTGATAGAAAAAGACTGCAAAATAATTGTGAAAGGTTTGGGTCTGATTTTGTAATGTTTTAAATCATTTCCTTAAGTGTGTAGGTTTGGTTTTGGGATCATTTTGATCATCTTAAGTTCAATTTAATATTTCATTTGTATTTTATCTATTTGCAGGGTTATTTGAGCATTTGATTAAGGAATTTTTACAAGGTAGACAGTGAAGTAAAAGAACTTATACATTTCCAGAAATAGAGATTAAACTATCTCTTTTGCCATGCAATAAAACATTGAATTCATTCCATGCTAGCCTTAAATGTTTTTCCTTCTTCAATCAAACATTAAAACAAGAATGTAGTTTCTATCCTTTCCAAAATCATATATTTTAAACAAGGCAGAATAATACAATTTCTTCTCACGTGTTTCTTCCTTTTTCAATTTTCCAAACAGGATTCCAATCACAATTTGATGTTCCAATTCAAAACAACAATGCATATGAAGAAAGGTATTGCAATCCTTTATTGAATTCAAATATATAACTTTACATCTTTCAATGTTTGAATGCAAATAATAGATTTCTATTTCTTTCTTTCAAAAGAACAGAACAGAGTATAAATATCTTTCACATTTCGAATATACAACTTTCATAACCAATTACAAACATCTTTTCTTCACAAAATATATTACAATTTCATCCACTTCAAAGTGGGAAAGGTTACAAAAGAATTTATTTCACAAGGGACTGTCAAACTGTCTTTCTCCTCTACTCCAGAACAACAACATGTAAAGTTCCCTTTTTTCCAATTTGATCACAACAAAAGTGGGGGAAAGGAAACACTCTCCACCCAACCAAGACATCCAATGAAAGGAGAATCCATCCTTCATCATTGGCCCCTGAGCCCCAACCACAATGCAATAAGAAATGTATTTCAACTCATGGAAACAACAAGATTCCACAAAACATACACACAACATTCTTTCAACATGCACATTTCAAATTAAAACACAGTTCAACACAAGACAATAGTTTACAACTGCATTGAAAACATTAAAACAAAACTCATGCTTCATCATGCAAGCCAAAGGAGAAAAACCACGGGAAGCTATTTATGCCTCCCAATGGGAAATGGGTATCCACCTGTAACAAACCACCAATAAAATTCACCACACATATCCTTATGCCCCCAAAATCCCTCCTTATGCCCCCCACAAATTTCCTTATATGCCCCCACAAGTAAGAAATGCAAGCTATTTATTTTCCATGGTGGATCCCAATCCCAAACTCCCTCTACAAGAATTTTGATGCCACTGGCATTCCCTTATGCCCCCTCATAGATTCCCCATAGCCTTCTCCTACACCATTCCTATGGCAGTCTACCCAAACAACCAATAAACACACGAACATTCACCATTCACACAAACACAAAAAGAAATAATAGCATAAAAGAAGAGCTAAGATCCTACCTCTCCATGGTAGCTTTTGTTTCCAAAAAAGATCTTTTAATGCCAAAATATAGTCCCAAAATCAGAAATGCCAAGTATGAAATTATCTCCAATCTCCTCCAAAATCAACAAGAGCTTCAAAACAACAAAAATGCACCCAAAAGGAAGTATGCAAAATTTCAACAACCCAAAACAAGAAAAGAGTTTGAATTTTATAGAAGAGGGAAGAGGAGAGGATGAGGTGGATCCATGTAGGATGCCACATCACACATCCTCAACTTCAACACAAAATTCAAATTCCATTCTCCAAAGCACAATAAAGAGGTGGGTGAATAATATGACAATTTACTTGCACACTTCAAAAACCCCACACCCCAAAGGACTGAATTAAATAAAATATAAGAAGAGTGCAATTAAAACATGCAACATGATTAATAAAAATGCATTAAAAGGTCTAAAAACAACCTTCCAACCATAGGTATGGCTAGTAAATAAACTTAAGAGGTATGGGACAAGTTTTACTTGTCCCACAAGCCTCCAAAAATAGCCTCCAAGGACAAATTCGAGTTTCCAAGAAGGTGGAGTGTTTCATACTCCAAAATCTGACTTACACAACTCTTACACATACTTACACATCTCTTACATATTTAATACAAAATCCAACAACTTCTATAATTACTTTCTCATATCCCAATTTGATTGATTTATTTATTTTAACAATATGATTACTCACATTAATTCTACACAATTTAAAAAGAATAAAGAAGGGGGTAAATGCATCACAAAATAAACACATGTAAGCAATAATAAAAAGGAACCAAATTAATAAAATACAAAAAGCCCTTGGACACATTCAAAGGTAATCCCCCATGGGAATCCATAACAAAACAACACACACACAAAAAATAGGTTGTCATGGTGACCTTGTTGAATTCATCTAGAATTCCAATGTGGTTGGTCTCCAATCCCCGATGTTTGTTGTGATAGTTTAACTGAAAAAACTCAAATACCTCCTTCGGCCTTATGGCCATATCGAACATCCAACATGATATAATTATAATCACGGAATCATCTATACACATGAATCAAAACATCAAGAAAATCAACAATATCTCATACAATTTATACCCACAACTATATCATCATCATATAATGTCCATTCTCTATGTCTACTCACAATATCCAAAAATCACATGTCTAAAAACATTCACAATATATCCATGTCAAAATAGTATATCATCATCCACATATGAAGTGTCTCTAATAATCATCATGCATCATAACCAAATCAAGATCAACAATAATCCATGATCAAATATCTAACATCATACTAAATCAATACCATAATAATATCCATAATGTAATCAATGTATCAAGATCGGTATCAAAAGGTGTCAAGGGGAAGTGGGCGCTACGGTTGTTCCATTAGTTTATGGGTGATAAGGCATTTGATTATGATGTGACGCCATGAACTTCGCTAATAATATCCTGATGGTATCATTAAGAAAATGAGTACCCTATCACTTATAAGGCTTAATGGGCAGCCATACCTACTTATAATGTTATCCCATAGAGAGCAACTATAGAAGCTATATAGTCCTTCGTTAGTGTAGTATCTTCCCATCATGTAAAATAATCTATACAAGTAATAATATATAACACACTGGTTCTCTGCGTATTTGGCGCAATTGGTCCAACAAAATCAATTGCCCATTTTTCAAAGGGATTTGCGGATGAAATGGGGCATAATGGAATCTCATTCCTCTATCCTAGTTTTCCAATCCCATGAAAATGGTCATAATGCCTTACAAATTCCTTAGTATCCTTATAAATTGTTTCCCACAAAATTCTTGTTAGAAGTATCTTGCATGCGGTGGAATCTCCAAAGATAGTGTCCTCTATCAATACCACCACACACCTCCTACATAATTTTTTGGTGTTCATGCTCCAAGATGCATCTATATAGTACTTCATCATGACCCATTTTGTAAATATCTCCTCTAACCAATTGATAAGTTGTAATGTGTATAGCTAAATTCTTTTTTTCCATAGTCTTCATCCCTTGGGGTGAAATAACCGCGTGGAAAAATAATTATATGTATTCTAGGTTTGTTAGGCACATGCTATAACCTAAAAAATGGGCATCCAACATGGTATCTTCAATACTTTGTGCATCCTCCACAGAATTTATGCACAAAAGGTGATTAGGTCCTAGATTTCTCTTACCAGGTTTTACTATCACTAAGAAATAAAACTCCTGGAACAAAAAAATCCATCTACAAATGTGACCTTATAACACATGCTTATTGAACAAGTATTTTAGAGCCATATGGTCAGTATAAAATATAAAAGGAGTATCTAGAAGATACTTCCTGAACTTATGAAGCACATATACCATGTATACTTGCCTCACGCTCTATAGTTGTATAGATTTGTTTCATAGGTGTTAGCTCCATGCTTGCAAAGAAGATAAGATGATCAATGTTTCCTTCATTAGGATGTGATAATACAAATCCAATTGTATTTCCTGATGCATCCATGTGAACATGGAAAGGTAAATTCCATGAAGGGAAATTAAGAATAAACATATTGGTCAATATATCCTTTAATTTTTCAAAAGCATGCTTGATGAGTCATGTAAATTCCCTTTTATAAACACCTCCTCATCCATACTTTTGTTAATTCAAAGTTATGTCCTTGTATTTCCTAGTTATACTATTGAACATTACCATCATAACCTAAACTCATGGCATGAATACTTTGATTAATATAGTTATGACTAATTATCTTTATTTTGTGCTATTTTGAGTATGCAATTATTCTTATGGTTGCAATAAGTTGTTTGAATGATGCTTTGTGTGATGACACTCTTGTTTGTGAGAAAATTGCTTTTTGTAGTAACTTTGTATGTATGTAGAAAGGAGCCGTCCACAACAATTCATCCACGATAAAAGGGAATCAACTACAACCAAAGGACATTTCCGCAACAACCCATATGTAGCCAAAAATATCACCTACATCAACAAAGTTATGTTTATGAATATTTACGGGAACGTGAAGGAAAACACTCTAAGCCTATGCATCTCATGGAAGAGGAAGTTATAAACTAGAACATGAGAACTAAGATAACTCAACAATAGATCTGAATACTCATTACAACTCACCGAGGAACTAATTGATCCGTTAAACACATGATTTTAGAAAATTGACAACCACTTATGTATTTAGTATCTGGACAACTATTAGTTAGTTCCATTGCATGTGTTTAAAATCTTGTTGTTCTATTTAAGATCTTCCACTTGTTTCATTGAATATATTTTACTTAGTCTGTTTGAACTCCTAGTTGAATGCTTCTTCTCACGTTTTACTATAATTGAGGAGTATAAGAGAAATAGATTAATGCTAGAAATGTATGTAGAGATCTAGATGCAGAATTACAAAATAAAGAGTACGCATATACATAAGTTTCTTTTGTTCCTAGATGTAATATTCATGCCAATTCAATAAATAATTTGAGTTTTGTTTAATAGATTTTAGTTACAATCCTTAGGAGGGATTAACACCCAAGGTAGGGACCAATTTTGGTTTTCTAAACCCCTCTATAATTATGTTGCTTTGTTTCATTACATGATTAGGATAGGAAGCAATTTACCTCTTTATCTATATTCTAAATTTACAAGATTTACTTTTAGTCATAGTGTTAGAATCCATTTACTTTCGAGTTCCCGAGTTCTATTTTAAGTATTGTACTTTCAAGATTTGTTGTTTTAAGTATAATAGTGACAACTATTCCTTTTCATACCTCCTAAATTCTTTGTAACTGTACATATAACACTGAAATTATTGAAAGTTTATGTCCCTTGGTTTTATGATTAAATGATTGTTAATTATTGAACAACATATTAATTTACGTAAGTTAATTTATACCATCATTTTTGGTGTTGTTGCTGAAGATCTTTGCAAATTTATAAGGTTTTTGAGAGGTTTTTAATTTATCAGAACAATTTAGGTTTAGGAAATTTCACCTCCAACCCCCACTAATGTATATTGATTGAGTTAAGCTAGTTGATGCATGCACCATCTAAGAGATGCCCATGGTATATTCTTACCCAATCCGCAAGTAGCACATATTTCTATATATGATTATGAAGAAGAAATATATTCCTCTATATAAGGTTTGATAGTAGAAGATCACCCTCCAAGTGAGACTTCTTATGCTATTCTTGAGCAGCCCATCATGCCGAGAAAAATTAAACAAAAATGTTGAAGATAGGAAACTACCTTTGATTTTCCCATTTCCAACAATGATGAGACTACTATTATGAAGAATATTTCTCCATCATCCCTTCCTAACTTCCATGGATCCATAATTAAATACCCAAACACATTTTTGTTTGAGTTTGATGTATTATGCAGGAGATATGATTATACCACCGATGCACATAAACTAAAGGTATTCCCTACTACAATCAAGGATGTGGCATAGTTATAATTCATGGGTTTAGGAAGAGATATCATTACCACTTGGGCACATATGAAGGAGAAGTTTCTCACTAAGTACCAAGACTATTGCAGAGGAGGTGATGAAATATTCAAGATGACGTATAAGGAGGATGATCCATTAGAAGAATATCTAGAAAGATTCTTGTTTTGCATTCAAAAGATAAGGCACACAAGACTGCCTCCTGAATATCTCAAATTACTCTTCTTAAAGGGACATAGTGAGGAGGATATGGAAGATCTGTACCTGATACGAGTTGTAGACATTTTAAAATCTACCTTTGATGAGATTTGTGAAGCCTATAGGAATTACTCCAGAGCCACTATGAAGAGAATAAGAAATGTACGATCAAGGGGTGGATAATCTACCAAAGGAATTGGGGACATATCCAAATCAAATATTGTAAACATGTTCAAGAATATGAAAAATGAGATATTCAATGACATGGATACCTATATTGATGCTCTACATGCCAATAAGAAAAGAGAATATGTTGAGGAAACACTCAATTTTTTTCTCATGCATGCAAAAAAAAGAAATATTCTCAAGATGCAGAGGATTGGCCAACATTGCATAAGAAAGTGAGGCTTCACCAGAATTCAAGATGATAGAAACAAAGGATGGAAAAGTATTATATGTTGCTCAAAGAAATCCATGACCACCAAGACAAGGAGGTATGCCACAAGATCCTATGCCATATTTTCATAATTAGGCTAGTAATTCATATATGCAACCCCATCTTGGGCTAATCCACAACAAGGTTGGGATCCCTACCCTAGCCAATATGAACAATAATGGAAACCTCAATGTTTAGGAAAATAATGACAACAACTCTTCTTCATGGCAGAAACCTTGGAGAGGAGGGAAGTAATGGAATAACCCACCTCCTAATTACTAACAATATTACCATAACCTCTTTATCTGCAATAATAAGCTTTGATGCCAAATCCCCAATCTGGCTCTCAACCAAAATCCACTCAACTACGAGCTCAACTAGTACCTAACCTCAACAATAAAAATTCTCAACCAACCTATACCATTGAATCAATCCAATAATTTTACTATTTAGTTGATGTTAACGAAATCCATCTTCGCTCAGGAAGAACACTTCCTCCACTAAGTAAACCCACCATTACAAAGATTGTAGATGAACCACAATTATTACAAATTGATCTAAAGAAAATCCAAAACACACTACAAGTTAATCCACAACAATCGAATATATTTCCAAAAAGGACAATATGCAAGCTAATGAACCACCATTTCTAGAAAGATTACAAAAAAAAAGACTCCACCTCAAATCAGATTTAGATTCAGATTTTGTTAATCAACCAAACATTATTTGCATGAATTTTCAACTAATTAAAGCAATCAAGGATGTGCACATTTATAAAAAGTTGGTTAAGGATATATGCATTAATAACCGGGTAGAAAAATAAAATATCCATCCACTACACAAGTTATTAGATAATTGCGATATCATGCTTGTGAATTCGGTTTTACCAAAGTATATAGATCCGAAAATCCTCTGGTAAACATTGAAATTAATGGTACAACAATAAAGAATACTCTGATTGACTTGGGGGAAGCCATAAATGTCATGAGAAATAAAATTAGGGATAATACAAAATTATAAGGACTAATGCACACAACTATTGTCTTACTGACTTGCGAGATATATCAATAAGGAGACTGAAGGAGTCCTTGAGGACATAGTTGTAGTGGTAGACTCTTGGGAATACCTTGCTGAATTTATTGTCCTTCAACCAAAAGACAGGTTTAGGAGGATATCCTATTATTCTAGGAAGACCATGGTTGACCATTGTTGATGCATTCATAGGTTGTAGGTATGACAATATGATTATTTCTAATGGAATTGGTACTAAGAAGATGGTGTTGCATCCTCCTACCCAACCATTAAATGATGAAGATCATAAAATTTGGGTTGAAGAACCAAAATTAGATCAGATCTATGTATAACAACTCATGATTACTCGGAAGTCTTGTACCATTGACGGACAACAAGAAGATGCTTTTTATCCAATGTCTTGTAGAATAACTATGGAATAAATGAAGAATTGGATGAAAAAGTAAGGTGTTTAAACTGCCCATTGAACCAAGTTCTACCAAAATAAAGTACCACGGATATTCAAGGTAATAATTATATTCTTCATCAAATTATTGCCCATAATCGCATACTTGAATTCCATTAGCTGTAATTTATATTCAATGATTGATCTCTCCGACAAGTAGAGATACCACTGGGAAAATCACTCAATGTGAACAAGATACTAGATAGACAAAAAGAAATTGCTGATGGCTCTTCTACAAAAACATAAAACAAAGTTTACATGGGATTATGGTGATATGCATGGAATTAATCCTAGGATTTACACACATGGTAAGTGCACCAAGTTGGGGGGCCAAAAGGGGTTTTAACCTGGACACATTTTTCTAAAAAATTAAAAACTTCAACTTGTACGAGTTTTTCGAAATAGTTACACTCAAAATTGGAAGATGTTGTAGAAATATGAATCATAGAATTTTGAGTCTAGTTTCTAAGATACTAAATTTTATTGAAAACAGATAATTTTAAGTGGGTCAAATAACTAAAATACCAACATGTGCTCCTATTTTTGTTAAAAAACATAATAGAGTGACTTTCATGCCCCCACCATTTTTTGAGCACCATTTAGTATTTTTGAAAACCCTTTGGTAGAAAGATATCTAGGAGCATCTAGTTTGTGTTAGAATTTATTTTAGATTTTTTTAGCAAATATTTTTTTTTTATGATTTTTCTAGTACAAAAATTTTATGTTTTGAAAAATAACAGAGCTCCAATCATGCCCCCTAACTACCTCAAAAAATATCGAAAATTAGATTTTTTGAATATGTATAGAATTATGCCTAGTTTGTGCCTAAAATTTTTATTCAATTTTGATGAGTCAAAAAAAGATACATGAAAAATATAGACATGTTTAAACTTCAAAAAATAGCTATAAAAAGGCATAGTTAAGAAAATAAATAATATGGAAACCTTGTATTTGTTAGAAAAATTGAAAAATAATATTTATACAAAGAATAAACTCTGCTTTATGTCATGGTATAATTTTTTTAAACAAATCGATCATTTGATGTTGATTTATCATGACGGAAGTTGGATTTTTGTGTTTTTTGCAAAAAAACACGTGGTTTGTTGTGTTTGTGTAGGTCCATGCCTTAGGCTTGGGGATCCAAACTGGATCCCAAGCCTTGAGGCATGTGTTGGAAAAGGTAAAAATCATAACGTGTATGTGTTATAATGCATATGCGTTATTCTTTGTTTATATATTGTGGCCCCCCAACGTCCCTTTCATCTCTTTCATGGGAATTCTGCATACATTCTGTTTGGTCTGTAATTTTCTGTACATTCTTGCACAATTTTTTAGTAGTTCATTTTTTCCCCTACCCCACTAGTCAATTTTTTCTATTCATGGGCAATAAAAGTGGAGCTAAGGACAAGAAGAAAGTCAAGAACAAGACACGAGCAATTGGAAGAGATGAGAATAAATAAATTGAAGAGAATGCAAAAACTTTGTGCAGGGAAAGGTACATCTACTATATCAAATGTAGCTAATGTATTAGAATATGGGGATGAAATACATAATGAAAATGTAGAGAATAATGATTTTGCAATGAATAATGATATTGAATTGAATGATAATGTTGGTATGGATGAAGAAATTGATATGAATCTAATTGTTGAACCCTTACCTGAGAATCCAAATGTTAACCCCGAAATTTGTATGAAAACAATGAATGAAGAAAGTAACCTTGTAAATGAATCTTCACCTCTAAGAACACCTCCTTCCATTTTGTGAAGAAAACCAATTCACTTAATTGAAATTGATGAAAACATTATAAAACCAATGCCTAACAAAATGTTTGAAAGAAATGCGAGAAGAAAATATACTGGAATTTGGGATAATTACTTTGAGAATTTTAATGACACATAAAGATGTCAATTATTTGTTACATTGATGAAATTAATTAAGATGAGAACTATAATGAAGACCCTGGGGTTAATAACATCTAATGTTGTTGATCAAAATGTGTCAATTGTTGAAAACATACATAAAACATACCAAACCGTAGGTGGTAAAAGACATACCAAAGATAGTAATGCTACATGGCGTGCACTTACTAATTTTATAGTAAGTGATAAAATAGTTAATAAACACTTGATTAGAAAAACAAGTAGTGCTTTGAAGCTAAACAAAAAAACACTAATGAAATCAATAAAGGGATGTAAACGTCTTGATTCAGTCAATAACACTAACTATTGGGATTTCTCTAGCAGACTTCCACGAAAAGACAAGAATATATTTGATATTCTAAAAGAATTAATTGTAAAATTTTGGAATGAGAACACAAGGGTGTCATCGAATAGAAGAGATACAATAAAAAGAAGAATAGGTTCTCATAATCATGAATCATGTGCAAAAAATTTCTTAGATATGACTCAAACACAATTTTTCTCTAAGTTTAAGAATGAAAATCCACAAATTAACATTAGCCAAAGATTATTTGAAATGAGAAAATATTTTTATGTGAAAATCAATCACTCACATACCACTTGTTGTAGGCATCATGTTGAATTTTCAATGCATTATGATGTTTTTTTATCAAATACGTCATGTTTTGCATATTGACATCATGTTGCAGGAGTGTGGATTAAATGTCCCACCAAAATCTTCAAGGGAATTTATTCCAAAAATATTTTGTGAAAAATCAACTAGACAATTTTTTTATAACAAAGCATGTTTGGATGGAACGTGCAATGTATGTGGTGGCTTGCCAAATATAAAAAGTTGTATCCATAAGGAGAGTACAGATTCAATAGGAAAAGAATTGGTTAGTTTCACCAAATATAAATTGGTGGCATATCAATTAAAAGATGGAAAATAATCTAAGAGGTGTGAGCTTGTTACAAAATAATTACCTGTATCAGAATATATGGTCAAATTCAGAGAGAGTTTTTTATGAGTATGAAAGGCACACACATAGAGCTCGATGGTTGGATGAACAATTCAAGCTAAGTAAGGACACATTCCCACTTATTACTATTGTTTAAGTAGTTGACTTCACAGATAACTACACATTGTAGCCACAAATGGAGGTTCAGTCTCAATATTATAACTCAGTGCAAGTTTCTATTTTTGTGCATATAACATTCATGCACTCTATAGAAAGCACTGAGAAAAATTGAAAACATTAAGATAATATCAATTCTACATCGGTGATGATCAAACACATTCTAAAAAATATATGTACAAGGGTGTTTCCAAGTGTTTTATGTGAACTTGAATGAGAGGAACATTAGTTTTGATTAACATTACATTTGGTTGGACAACTACACATCACAATTCAAGAATGCACAGATGTTTTATTGGCTAAGCAGGATGCACAAAGAAACAAATGTATGACATATCACGGAGTTTTACTGAGGCAACACATGGAAAAGGAGAGCATGATGGTGCATGAGCATGTGTGAAAATAGCACTTGCGAGAGAAGACTTAAAGTTCAAGGATGGTGCTAAATTTACAGATGCAAAAAATATTGTTGATTGGTGTGTCAAGAATATGGGCCATGAATCTCAAGAAAGATCAATGGTTTGTAGATATTTTTAGTTGATAGAGGAACAACATCTGGAAAAAATTGAAGATTATATGACGGTTGTATGATCAAGTGATATGCACTCATTACAGTAGTTTAGATGCAAATGCTTGGACTATTTATACTAGGTGTATGCAATTTTTTTGTATATCATGCATTGATTTTGCATGGAATGAATGGGAGTCACAATAGTGGGTGGATGAATGGACTTGTAGACCTATAATTCCACTCAACACACATTAAGTTACATGAGCATTACAACTTGCACGGGGTCTTCGATCAAATGAGAACATCACTTGAATTTGACTAAGTCTTTGATTTAGTGCAACAAGGTACATACATATATGTACATGCCATGTTTTAGATTTATAAATTATTAAATGGTCAACTCTTAATGTATTCTAAATTTGACTAAATAGTTTTACTTTGTGATGTAGGACACATTTTTGCATTTATTGTGATGGAATTTAATGAAAAGGGAACGGACTAATTCTTGGCTTGTTGTGTATAGGGGAAAAAAATTGACTTCCACAGTCATTGATGGTGAAGACCTTGAGTATCCCACTTTGGGTCGTGGTAGTCAGTCACTTTGGAACTTGGCTTCATGATATACTATCAAAAAATAAAACATTTGGTTATTTGAAGACTATGAAGTACATCGAAAGATACTTCACTATTCACATTTGGTCATTGCAAAAAATATTAAATTGATCAAATATCGAGGTCGGCCATTAAACAAGAATCTATGGAAGGTTCATGAATCGATCATGAAACAATTGTTGTTCTTGTCAAGAGTAGAGTTGATCCTTTTGGTTCATTGGATTGAATTTGCAAAGGTATGTTATTCATGAATTTAATTTGAATATAAATGATTTTGTTTAAATTATGTATGATTTAAAATTCTATTTAATTGCTTACAAATATGTTTATGTAGGTTAGTGGTGCCAAAAAGTTTCCACCTTCACATGGTTGGAATCATAATGAGAGAATTTATTATTCTCGAAGTCAAGTGAAGCTAAGAGAAATTCAATATTAGAAAGGAAAAATAAACAAAATTCTCATTTCACCACCTATATTGTATGAACCACATATATTATTTAGGTGATTGGCATGGACAACCTTACACTCGACTCATCGCAATATTTCATGCATTTACAAACAATAGGACATCGATAGAACTGAATGGAGATGGATGAAACCACGATAGGATTTTGTAGATTGCCACGACATGGAGGTTTTGGAATTGATGAGACATCTCTGGTGCCATAGAGTCCGAGAAATCACGTCAGTGTAGTCCCTTAAGATCCTTAAGACCAAAACACGCTATATCTTCGACGGGTGATTTCTCGAGACTCCATGGCACCTAGAGACATCTCATCAAATCCAAAACCTCCATGTCGAGGTCCTCTACGAAATGATTTCATCATTTTATCCATATCTATTTATTTCTCTCACTATCTTATTGTTTAAAAATGTGTAAAATAGTGTAGTCGTAGTCGGTCAAGGATGCCATATGCTATATTTTGCAAACGGTAGCTTGTGGGACCAAACCATCTGTGCCAACACATCTAGATGGCTTGGTGAATGCTATTGGAGGATTTTTTTTTGTTCCCTACGCTCCCCATGCTTTCGGAATACCTCGTCTGGGTGTAGTCTCTTAAGAGTCTTGAGACCAAAACACGCTATATCTTCGATGGGTGATTTCTTAGACTCCATGGCACCTAGAGATGTCTCATCAGATCCTAAACCTCCATGTCGGGCCCTCTAAAAAATCCTATCATAGTTTTATCCATCTCCATTTGGTTCTCTTGCTTGTCCTATTGTTTGCAAACTCACAAAATAGTGCAGTTTGAGTCAGTATAAGGTGCCAGACGCAATACTTTGTAAACAAAAGATCTTGGCACTGAACCAACTACGCCAACACATCAAGGTAGCCAGGTGAATGCTAGGGGAGGATTTTTTTGGTTCCCTACACTCCCCGTGCTTTCATACTACCTCATCTGGGCGTAGGCCCTTAAGATCCCTGAGACCAAAACATGTTATATCTTTGACGGGTGATTTCTCAGACTCCATGACACCTAGAGATATCTTGTCGGATACCAAACCTCTAAATTAGGTCCCTTTACAAAATTATACCACAATTTTATCCATCTCCATTGGGTTCTCTCATTGTCCTATTATTTACAAACATGTGAAATAGTGTAGTACGAGTCGGTATAAGTTTGTTAGACATAATACTTTGTAAATAGAAGCTCTTGGTGCCGAACCAACTACACCAACATGTTGGGGTGGCTAGGTGAATGCTAGGGGAGGATTTTTTTGGTTCCCTATGCTCCCCGTGCTTTCAAACTACCTCGTCTGGGCGTAGGTCGTTAAGAGCCCTGAGACCAAAACATGTTATATCTTTGATGGGTGATTTCTCGATTCCATGGCACCTACGAGACATCTCATCGGATCCTAAACCTACAAATTGGGGACCTCTACGAAATCCTATAGTGGTTTTATCCATCTCCATTTGTTTCTCTCGATCCT